>OZ010620.1:11945736-12264456 GCA_963932285.1 Caenorhabditis macrosperma
TAGGTGGTACTATCGCTTCAAATGAGCATAAATTGGCTCAAAATACTCCAATTAAGCTGGGATTTGGACACGATTCAGTTAAAATGTCTAGAAATAAGATCCCAAAGTTTCAGAAGCATATCTGAAATTCTGAAGCCACCACGTATCCTCAAAGTCGATGAAGCTGTAAATTAGAGAGCACTATCCCTTCAAATCAGCTGAAAATGCTCCAATTGAGCTCGAATTCGGACTGGATATAGTTTGATGGACTGAAAATGTGCTCTTTGAGTTTCAGAGTGAAAAATGAAAAACTGAAACTAGGAGCTATGCTGAAAATTGGGGGAAATTTCAGTGGAAATGGATTTTTTTGGAAAATTGAAATTTTTTTCAAAAACAAAAAAAATTAATTGATTTATCTAAGGGGGAGATGAGAAATAAGAGAATTGGCTTGAAAATGTTAATTTAGTGCACTGGAAATTGATTAAAATACAATTTTTTAAAATTATAGAAATTAGTGGATATTTGAAAATTTAAAAAAATAATTTTTTGATTTTCTCAAATTTTTTTTCAAGCTCTTATTTTTTTTGGAAATTCCAATGAGTGATATCAAACGAATCAACGATAAATTATTTTTTGTGATTCAAAAAAATTTTGAAACACGAAAAAAAATATCTTTTTCAAAAAATCCAAAAAAACATGTTCAACCTGAAATTTGAAACTTTTTTCTAAAAAAATAGGCAAAAAATACCGAAACGTTCCCCCGTCGCCTTATCATCCCGCCCCTCGATTGCCCGGGGGGCGTGTCTTGGGCGCGCGCGCTGCTACAGTATGCCACACGAGCAGGCTCCGCCCACTCTTTTGACGTTGACTCGCCAGTCGACGGCGGATTCCGACTTATTCGCTTCACGACGCACGACGACGTTCACGGACCGCGTTTTGAGCAGTAGATCACTAATTGGGAGACACGAACGAAAATGATGGCAGCAACGATGTCAGCGGTCCCTAGCAGTAAGTCCCCCTTTTTTTCTCGTTTTTTTTGGATTTCTAGACCATCTGTTCTTTCCCGTTTTCTCATTTTCTAGATCTTTTCTACAGTCCAAATTATTCAAAAAAAAAAATTTAAATTTTTTTTTTCAAAATTTCAATTCCCCCCAACTCGCCCCTCGAGCTCCCAAGTGGCTCCGGAGGGGGAATAAGAAGTATATATTGCGAAGAAGGCAATTAGAGGCCCCCACGAGAAGTGTGCCCCGAGGCGCGAGATTTATTTTTAATTTTGATGATGATTCTTTGGGGAAACTGGTCCGAGGGGACATTGGGGGACATTGGGGGACATTTGGGATACTGTAGATTGGGTCTCACAACGAAAACCACCTCTTATTTCCTGTTTCTAGAAAATTTAAATTTTTTATAATTTTTTGAATTTTTCCGATGCCAACTCTCTTTTATGAATTTCTACTGTAATACATTTCATCTTTTTTTTCTCATTTTGCAATATTTTTAATTTTCTTTCGGTAAAAATTGCTTGCGCCTTCAAATTCTACCGTAATCTTAGATTTTAGCGAATTCGTAAAAAATTAAATAAAATTTTTTTTGGATTTTTCGATGTTTCGGGAAAAATTTTTTTTTTTCAAATTTTTATTTAAAAATTTTAAAAAATACAGCAATATATAATTTTTGATTTTTGCGAATTTTTAAGGTTCTGGGAATAGGAGGTTAAACATAATTCGCGAGAACTGCATTTTTTTAAAATGTTTGTGAAACGGGAATTATGTTTAGCTTCCAACTCCAATAAAATTTTTTTTAATTTATAAATTTTAAAAATTGAGAAATTTTGCGAAACTTCAAAAAATCCAAAAAATTTTTTTTTCATTTTTTACGAATTCGTTAAAATCTAAGATTATGGCAGACTTTAAAGGTGCAAGCAATTTTTACCGAAAATATTAAATAAAAATTTAAAATATTGCAAAAAGAGGAAACATTTTGATTTTTGCGAATTTTCAATGTTTTTGGAATAGGAAGCTAACCATAATTCGCGAGAACTGCATTTTTTGTATTTTTTTGTGAGGTGGGAATTTTTTTTAAATTTAAATTTTAAAATTTCAAAAATACAAATACAATCGTCGACTAAACAGAATTCGCGAGAACTGCATTTTCTAAAATTTTCTGTGAAGCGGGAAAATTTTTTTTAATTTTTTTTTTCTGGAAAAAAAACTTTTTTTCCATTTCTTCGCACTTTGTCCCTTCTAACAAGTGCTAATCCGCCACGTGTCCCACAATAGTGTCCCCTCGCTGCCTAATTGACCTTTCTCGCGGGAAAACACCTGCTCTCGGGCTCCCGTGGCTGTTTCCTTCTCACCTAGCTCATAATTCACACCTAATCATAATCAGCGTGATGGCTAAATATTGCACACGTATTGCACGACCTAATGACTTCCTATATGACGAAAATGATCGCGCCTCGGGGGGATTCCGGGCGGTTTTTCTGGTTTCTGGTTTTTTTTCGGGTTATTTTTGGAATATTATTGGATTAATGGGTCAAAAGTTATCTGGTGATTATATTTGATCGTGTGATAGTGATTACGAACTGTGGAATACATGGAAAACTTCATTTTTCGGCGTTTTTTTAAAGCAGAGCGATTTTGACGATTTTGACGATTTTTGGAATTTTCTCAGGATTTTTCGAATAACCAGCAGTAAAAACTCACTTTATTTGTCGAAAATTGATTTTTCTTCGATTTCCAGTTATTTTCCAGCTTCTCGGGCGTTCTGAAATTCTGAAAAAACTCTGAAAATTCGAAAAAAATTTCGCAAAAAATCAAAAAATCCAATGGCCGAGTTTCCAACTTTTGAGTTTTCTAGGCCACCGAGTTTGGACAAGTTTTGGACAATGCATTTTTACAAATATTTTTGCATTTTCCTAATTTCCTCCGATTTTCTTGATTTTTCTCTGTAATTTTGAGGTTTTTAGTGTAAATTAATTCTTTTAATATTAGAAACACGTGCCTAACGCGAAAAAATCACCAAAAAAAAAGCTGAAAACTCCAAAAACTGAATTTTCGAAACTTCATTTTTTTTTTCGAAAAGTTTCCAGTTTCAACGTGTCAATGAATATTTTTTGATGTTATAAACCGTATTATCGCCCACAATTTTTGAGTTTTCTCAAATTACTAATTCAATTATTTTTTTAAAGATAATTTCAAGAAAATTTCGAGAAATCTCTGGAATTCCAACTAACGCAGCCACCAGTTCCAATTAAGAGGTGTCTTGTGTGTGTCTTATTTACTTCTTGGCTCCGGCGAGCACTGGATTTCCGTTGTCGGATGCGTGCCAATTACCCGCGAGAGCCGACAGGAAGTCGCCGCATAATTGGAGTCTCTTTCTCTGTTTTCAGGTCGAATTCTGCTCGATGTGCCGTGCCGTGTGTGCCAGGATCACTCGTCCGGCAAGCACTACGGGATCTACTCCTGCGACGGATGCGCCGGATTTTTCAAGGTTAGTAGGGGGGAATGTGGGCTTGAATTGGCTCCGAGGACTCCAAATAAGCTCAAAATCAGTCGGAAGGTAGTCCCAGAATCTTAGAATGTTTCCCTGAAATCCTAGAAAATTATCTGGAATTTTAGAGTCGAAGTGGAATTTTTGAAAAAAAAAAATTGAATTTTAAAAAAAATTTTTGAAAAAATCCCGCAATTCCTTAAAATGAGCTTAAACCAGCTTTAAATGCTCCGTTGCAGCTCGAATTTGAACTGAATATAGTGAGAAATACTGGAAATATTGTTTTTTATTTTATTTTTAAACCCAAATTTGATAATCTGAAACTGAGAGCACAAGTGTAAGAATTTTAAAAAGTTTGCGAAAATTTTTAATTTTTATAATTATAATTAATAAGATTTGAATTCTAAAAAATCCTAGTTACTCAACAGAAGTCCTACCGAATTGTGACTCTTTTTTTGTATAATTTCAAATTTTCCGTAAAACTGTAATTTTTTAATTTTTTAAAATCATGTTTTGTGGAAAAATTAGCATTGCTCAATAATAATTAAAGAATTATTGATTCATTTTTAAAAAATAGTTTTTTAAACAAGAACTCTCGAAATTTGCATTTGTTTTGTTCTGGAAAAATGTGGAAATTTTAGTTTTTGAAAAAAAAAATTTTTTTTGTTTGAAATTTTTAAAAATTCAAAAAATCAGTATGTTTCTTGGCTTAAACTGCCAAGAACCCTAGAATCCTGAAATTCTCGAATATTGCAGCGCTCGATCCGCCGCCATCGGCAGTACGTGTGCAAGAACAAAGGCGGTTTCGAGGACGGCAGGTGTGTTGTCGACAAGACGCATCGGAATCAGTGCAGGTAGGAGTAGTAGTAGACGGGATTAGAACTGATGGATGGGAGACGATTTCAGGGCATGCCGCCTGCGTAAGTGTCTCGAAATCGGAATGAACAAAGACGCCGTCCAACATGAAAGAGGACCGAGGAACTCGAGTTTACGACGGCAGCAGATGATGGTCGAGTACGAAGGAGACAGTCCCAACTCGGTGAGCCAACGGGGATTTGGAGGGGGGTAAGGGGAGCTATGAGCCCATTTCCCAGAAGGAAAAACGCTCTTTTCAATTTATTGACAGTTATGTGGTCGGAAGCAGGCTTGGTCGGAAATGACCTGTCGGAAATTTTCGGAAATTCCGGAAATGAGCCGAAACTGGGCCAAACTGTTGAAAATGCTACAAATTATTCGGTTTTTCAGTCCTTTTTGTCGAAAAAACCACCGAATTAACACATTTTTGTTGGAATAATCATTCGGAAATCGTTTTTCACTTCTCGGAGCTAACTTTTTTCTGTTGAGAAAATGAGGTTTTCCGTTATTTGAAAATGGTCGGAAATTTCGGAAATTTCGGTAGTTCCGTTTCCGGTTCCGACCAAGCCTGGTCGGAAAGTCAATAAAACCAGAAATTGGAAGAATTTGGCTTGAATTGCATTTTTTTTCTAAAAAAATGAGCTCAATTTTGTCAATTTTCTGTGCAGTTTGCTTCACTGTAACTGAGTTTTTGATTTTTAAATCCAACTTTATGAACTGTTTGAAACAGAAAAAAATGTGTTTTTTGGCTTTTTTTTCCCTAAATAAAAATAAATTTCGAAAAAAAAATCGAAAGTCCACTCAATGACCGGATTTCATGTTTCCCAACAACTTTTTGACACCTTTACACGGAGCCAATAAATCACAAATCGGTGTTAATCCGTGCCCGCCGATTACTACAGTAATCCGTCTCTAGGCCGCCCGTCGGCCTTTCCCCCTCGACACAAACACAAAAAGGACGTCGACGGCGGCGGCGGCGGCGGAAAGTAAAAAAGGTGAAAAGTTGAGAGAGGGGGGTGCCAGTAGTATTGTTCTCATGACACACCTACAGTAATCCCCCCTCCCGGATAAGGGGAAAGTGTGCGTGTGTGTGTGCTTTTTGGCGGAAGCCGGCTGGGAAACAGATGTTTTCGTCGTTGTTACCCCTCAAGTGGCCCATTTTACAAGTGTTAATGTGATTATGTTACTCAATAAGGGGAGAGCTGTGTAAATAAAGAATCGGATCGGATAAGGTGATGGGGATGGGAATTGGGGGGGGGGGGGGGAATTTGAAAAAATTCTTGATAATTGGAAAGAGCTGCCAACAATTTATTTCAAAAAATTTCCAACCTTTGAACTTTTTTTTGAAACTGAATTTATTAAAAAATCATATCTAGAAAAAAAAACTTCCTAATTTTATTTTGAAATAATATTCTTTAAATAATAATATTGAAAAAAAAATGTTTTTGAATTTTTTCAAAATTATTTTTAGTATCAAATCAGATTTCCAACAGAATTTTTTTATTGAGATAAATATTATCGTTAAATCTTAAAATCGGAGTTGACAATAAAAATTCAAACGATTTTGAGATTTAACGATAATATTCAATTTTTTTAATAAAAGACAGAGTAGAATATTATAGTCGACTATCCAAATTGTCAAAGCAATTTTTTGAAACGGAAATTTTTTTCAATGACGTTTTTCAGAATTGCTTTCAAAATAGAAGCTTTTATTTTATTTTCTAAAATTCTACTTAAGTACAAATACCAATAAAACAACATTTCCGAGCTAGCTTAAGTTGATTTCAAAGATTTTTTGAAACATTGAAAACATTTTCGATTTGCACTGTTTGGAAAATTTTCAAAATTTTAAGAGATAGAGAAATCAGACATACCCCTAACCGTTTTTCTCCGCAATTTGGTATTGTATTTTTACTTGTTTTTTTAAAACAAATTTAAAAAAAAATCAATTTTTCCTCCGATTTTGCAGCCAGAAATGGGTTCGGAAAGCGACGCGGTCATGCTGCCGGCGTCCTCCGTCGACGGTGACTCAGTCACCGGCACCGCCGCCCGACTATTCTTCGCTCTCATCGGATACTGCCAAAATTCGCTGATTGGAGTGCCGAGAGAACGCCAATTGGCCGTCTTCCAACAGCACTGGGCCTCTCTTCTCATTCTGCATGCCGTCGAAACGAGATCGATCACTTCGCGCCAAATCAAGAACGATGCCGCACTGGCGGCCACTTCGACCGCCAAACAGAGGAGTGAGGTGAGTTTTTGAATTGAAAAAAAGAACGAAAAATGATCGAAAATAGTTCACTGTTTCAGCAAATATTAATTAGTGATGACCTTGCGCTAAAATCCATTGAATCAATCGCGTAAGACTGTAACCAAAAATATCATTAAAAATTGCGGATGGAGTCCCTGATTCTGAAAAAAAATCTGGAATTATTGATGATTTTTTGAAAACTTTACAATTTTGTATTTTAAATTTCGTCCTCTCTTACAATTAATCTCCGAATTCTTTTTTAATTTTGAAAAATTAATTCTGCAAAAAATTATATTTTTCACGATAGAGCGCATCACTGCTAGAAAAAATTTGAAAAATGTTTATTTTTTATACCTTATTTTTGCAAAATTCTTTTGCGATACGAAAAATTGAACATTGTTTCAGCGGAGCGCGTTTTTATTATGTTTTAATTGAAATCATCATAATTTTAGTCGAAATTCGCCGATTATGAGCAATTGCTTTTTATTAAAAAATTGCAATCACTTCAAATAACTGAAATTCAAATGTCATAGAAACAACCGAAGTGTGTTTCCAGTCCTCAAAGTTATCCTCCGTTCAATCTCTTATTCCAGGTGATCACCGCGTTCGAATTCGTCGAGAACTTGAACCTGACCGATCGGGAGTTCTCGATCCTCAAAGCGGTCATAATGATGAGAGACACGTTGGCGGGATGTCAACTCGGAGCCCAACTGGCCAACTTCCAAATGATTTCTCATCAAAGTGATCCGGTGCGGTTTTTCAAGTGAGTCTTTGGATTTTCGAAATTTTCAAATTCCCGCCATTTTTCCAGGTGTATGAACGCAGTGAACACGGCTCCGACGGCTGCGATAATCGACGTTCTGTTCCGGCCGTCCATCGGCAATGCGTCGATGAATCGCCTCATCGAGGACATGTTCAAACCGCTGAAAACGCCCATCTTCCCACTGCCCAATTTCAATCTGAGCGCGTTGTTACCGGCCGGAAGAAATGAGGAGAATCAGGTGGCCGAGGAGGAGGAAGAGGAGGAGGACGGACACAGTTCCAATCAGTTTGATGAGGATTCCAGCATTGACGATAGGTAAGTGAGCATAGTATGCAACACACCTGGCTGGATTAGTGGGATCCTACCATTACGAAAACGTAGTTTAAAAAATTTTTGAATTTTGCATTACGAAATCAAAATTTTGATCAAAATTCACATGCCAATGCGAGCATTTCTGAAGCATTGTGTTTTTCTGTGCGGAACAATTTTTAAATTTTCGGGTTTTCGCCTTCAAAAAAAAATGTTTTTTTCCGCAAAACTACCCTTACGATTTTTCATCTTTTGCTTTCTGACTCCTCCCAGCCAGGTGTGGTCTTTCCGAAACTCCGTAATCATCACAGATAAGTGATTGCATAGTATGTCATTCCGAATGACAGTAATCCTGGAAATTGATGTTCTGTAATCGCAGCAACGTGTTCGCAGAGTTTCAGAGATACAGTAACTTAGGAATTGTGGCGGGTTACTGTACTTCCAAATGTCTGTAATCACCGAGAATTCGCAATTTTTTGAAAAAAACCGCTATTCGGCCGATTTTTGAACTTTCGAAAAGTTTCAAGATACTCGTGGATCAGAAATGTCATTCTTCCTAAACCTTCTAAAACCCGTAATCTTGGTGTTTGCACAGTTTCCTATCTACAGTAACCCATTTCAGATCGCTCTGCGACTCGGATCCACTCCAACTTCTGCTGCAACTCCAATCGAAAACACCCGAAATGATTCCACAAAAACCACGTCACTCGATCCGATCGATAACCGAATTGTTATCAATTAAGGAGGATGTGAAGCAGGAGGAGGAGGAGGTGCAGGTACAGTAACCCGAAAGTACAGTAATCCCCTCTCCCGGCCAAACTACAGTAATCTTTCATTTTGATGTATCTCTCTTTCTCTAATTCTCTCTCACTTGCCCAGTTCTCTTCTTCTTCCCTTTCTCGCATTTCTTTCTTCCTTTTTTTTCGAATATTATCTGATTTTTTTTGAGCTTTATTTTATTTTATTTTAAATTTTTTTTGCAGTTTGAAAATTTTTGGAAAATTTACAAAATTTTAAAAAAATTCACCTCTTTAAGCTCATTTTCAAATGTCTTCTCTAAAAATTTATTGTTTTTTTGAAAATTTTTTTTTTCCTCAATGAAAAATGAATTTTTGAATAGGAATCCGCAAAATGCTGCAAACCATGGGTTACTGTAGTTTTCCTTGTTTCACACAGCTACCGTAACCCAGAAAATTGAAACAAATTGGGATTACGGTAGAAGTAGAAGTGTGCGAACACTGTGACGACTCAATACAGACAATTAGAAGTACAGT
Source organism: Caenorhabditis macrosperma (assembly GCA_963932285.1). Classification (NCBI taxonomy): domain Eukaryota; kingdom Metazoa; phylum Nematoda; class Chromadorea; order Rhabditida; family Rhabditidae; genus Caenorhabditis; species Caenorhabditis macrosperma. The sequence goes on from OZ010620.1 coordinate 11,954,657, forward strand.
AACCCAAGAGAATCATGAAAATCTGGAAATCCTGAAATTTCGCTGTTTTCAGGATTTCGAGAGGCACCGTAACCTCGAAAATTTGAAAATTCGGGTTACGGTAGATGGAAAAGTGTGCAAATACCTTGACGACTAAATGCAGAAATTTGTTGATACAGTAATCTGGGAAATTTAGAAATGATGGAAAAATGAATAAAAGGGGATGAAATCACTAAATGAACATAATCAATCAGATATCACTATCACCCTTATCACTCATCATCGTCTTCTTCTGGTTTCCCCCCTCCCGACCTCATTCCGCCCCCTTATCAATTACATCAGTGATATGTATTATTGATAAGTAGATCAGTAGGGAAATCAATTCTCATGTAGATTTCCATTGATTTTATGGATTTCTCGATTTGTTTTTGTTTTCTGCCTATTTTTGAGCAGAACCACTATATTTCTGATTTTTGAAAAATTTGAAAAAAAAAATTATCGGATTTCCTCGAATATAGCGGTACGCTGCCGGAGAATCATTATATCTCGAGATTGATAAGAGATATCAAAAAGTTGTCAACTGCAAACTTGTAGATCACAACTAGGACTACAAGTTTGCTGTTGACAACTTTTTAATATCTCTTATCAATCTCCAGATATAATGAATTTCCCGCGGCATTACCACTTTATTTGAAGAAATACGGTAATTTTTAATAATATTTGAACTGCAATTATTTAATTCCCATAAATAGTAAAATTTAAATTCTTTTTTTATTGATTCTAAAGGACGAAAAATTAAAAAGGAAGAACTGTTTAATTTTGAAATTTCCGAAAATTTCAATTCTTTTTTAAACTGAAAAAATTTTTTTTGTGAAAATTCTCAGTTTCAGAAATTTCAAAAAAATCAGGTTTTTCTAAATGAGAATTACGATTTGCTAATTCACGATTTTCGAATTTCTTAACAGCTTGAAAAACATTTTCAAATTAAATATAAAAAAAATTAAAATTAATTTTTTCTTTTTTTCTGTGAAAATGTCTTTTTTTTTTAACTATTTTTTTTCACTATATTCTTTAAAATTTCACACGAAAATAAATTTTCAGAATATAAAGATAGGAAAATTTAAGAAAAGTCGGAAGATTTCCAAGAAATTCAATTTTTTGTGAAACTGAATTTTTCAAAAAATTTCGAAAAATTTAAAATTAAAAAAAAAGTTTTTTTTTGCTTATTATTAATTTACAAAGAACCCTGCAATTCTAAATGAAAATGTTATCAATAATCAGTGATTTTCATGAAAAGCGCCAATTTTAAATTCATTTTTCAATTAATCGGCTCAAAATGCTCCAATTGAGCATCAACTTGAGCAGGAGACTGTCAGAGGCATTTTTGATCTACTCCGTTTTTTTTCCGGAATTCCGGAAACTATCGATCTGATTGAAAACTCAACATCACTCAACATCACTCAACTCTCATTCTCTGAAATTTTTGAAAATTCCGTGAAACCGTGAAAAAATATTTTAAAAACCAACAATTCGTAAGGAATCCAAAATAAAGACTAATAAGTTTTGGACCATTTAGACATCCGGAACCGCGGAATTCCGGATGTCCCTTTTCCGGTCATCACCGGAATTCGTAGAGAGAGCCGTCCGGTAATTGTTCCGGTTTGTTCCGGTTTGTTCCGGTTTCGATCTTTTGCCGTTTCAGTGTTGTTCCCCACTTGTTTCCCTTCTATTCGGTGATCTTCTCTCTTTTCATAAAAACCGGCCAAACCCTAGAACAGTCATGTTTTCAGCAATATTTTCAGTTTTTCTTGTTTTTATATTGTACCAGCCAAATCAAGGCGGCTTACGCCGCGAATCGCTTAGAACATTTACGTGCGTTATCCTCAGGTAATTTTCGGCACGAATGTCTGCAAAATGGGCGGAGCTTGCTCATAAATCGGAGATTGTTCGACGAGCGAGTTCAGAAAATATTCGGAATAATTCCCCGCAAAAATAAGCACAAAACGGAACTGGCTCTTGTACAAAGTACGACGACGCGCGGAACCAGCGAGATGTCGGTCCATTCGGATAGTGACATCTCGCCTTTCTCAATATCCCAGTGTATAATAATTTACGAAAAAGAGCCGAACTTTCGAGAGAAAGTGTCGATGTACTGTACTTTTTGGATCCGCTTGATGAGCGCCGTTAGTAGGCACTATCAATCAAGTTTTGACTATCCCAGTTACTGTTTTCACTCCGAAATCCGAAATTCTCTTCCGCCAACTCTTGTCGACGGCACAAAATCGGCACAGTTTCCGGCATTTTTAGGACAAATTGCCGCAGTAGGCGGCAATCGTGCCGATAATTACCTGAGTCTGAGTCGGGCAAACATTTCTGACCCTCCAGTCCAAAAAACGGTCCAAATCGGTCCAGTATGCGCTGAGAAAAGGCTGCGGACGGGCAAACTAACAACAGCCAATTTTCCCCTGTTTCACTATTTTTACATTTTTTTTCCTTCTCAAGACTGCTAATTAATGAAAAGTAGGCAGTTTGAAATAGTTAGAGACATGGAGAGACGCAGACGCTGCTGAATTTGAATTTAATGCTTTTTAGAGCCAAAAAGAGCCATTGTACTCACTATGTATTATTCTTAAAATTATTTTCGCTCACTTGGAAGAGAAATCCAAACCTAGTCCCCCGTTGGTCTCGTATCGATGGGGCGGATCCAGCCTTGCTGATTGATTGCAGAAGCCAATCAGCGTGGTGGCCGAATTTTTCCCTCCTCTTCCAAGGGAGCGAAAATTTTTTAAAGAATAATACAGTCAGGTGAAAAATATCCTGGAAATATCCCTGGGATACTTGGCTCTCTAAAGTATCCGCTGTCCCGGAAGTATCCTGGAAATATCCTGGAATATCCGCCGGGACGATGGGCGGAACCCGCGAGATGTCGGTCCATGCGGAAAGGTACCTCAAGTCACTTGATCAAAATGTTTGACTTTTCATAGAATATTCCGATCTTTCGAAAGAGAGATTGTCGGGTTACTGTATTTTTGGACCTCCTGCTTCCCATGGCCCATGGCGCCGGGTGTAGCATAAATATGTTCATTCACCATCTCAACGGTTCTTTTTTCTCAAAATTGCACGCCGATATTCGAAAATATCCTGGAAATATCCGCGGGATACTGCTGGGCATCCCGGCGGATATTTTTGTTTTCCTTAAGGATATTTCCAGGATATTTTTCACCTGAGTATTCAACATCCACACTGTGTTTCCGTGAAAAACGGGGCGTATTTCGGGTGGGTGACCAGAGAGGCCATCAATCAATCAGTGGAAGAGGCGTGTAATTGAACCGTTTTCCCTCTCTCTCTAGTTCGCAATTAATTAACACAGCCATCATCAGAATAAGAATAAGAAGAAGCATTCTAATCATCCCTCTGCTTTCGATCCCGTTTTTTCTGTGGTTGTGGCTGTGGTGTGTGTGTGTGTGTGTGTAATCATAGTGTCATGAGACATCAATTCGATACGCGAAACAACTTCTTCTTCTCGTTTGTGTTCATGTTCTGAAGACGAAGACGATGAGTGTCTTCTTCTTTACTTCCGCAATTCCAAACATTCTTTTTCTCTTTTTTTCTCTTTTTTTTTTGTGGGTGTATTGTCACAATCGAAAAAAACAGGGAAGAGAAACGAAGAAACGAGGAAGCAGTTTGCTGTTTTTTTTCTTTTTACAATTTTGCTTGTATTTAATAGAAATTTTGAAAAAAATGGAAGTAGTCAGCGAAAGTTGAGGTTTTTTTTTTGAATTTTATTTTTATTTTATATATTATTAATACAAAAAAGGTTTCTGTTCTATTTTTGAGACTGGAAAAAAATTTTAACTGGAAAACGATCAACAAAATCAATATTTATTTTATTTGAACATTTTTTTTGGTCAATTTTGGAAACTTTGAATATAATTTTTTTTTTAATTTAGAAAAATGCACATCAATTTTTTTTAATTGAACATTTTCATCATAAAGTTATTTATAAATTACAAAAACTGTTTTTTGTTCAATCTTTGAAACTGTAAAAATACAATTTTTTTAACTTAGGATAATGTTTTAGTGATTTTTAATGATTTTTAGGTGATTTTTAAATATAGGCTTTTTTTCCCTTTTTTTTTAGAAAAAAAAACATTTTTTTTAAATGCACATCAATTTTTAAAAAATTGAACATTTTCATCATAAACATATTTAAATTACAAAAATTGTTTCCGTTCAATTTTTGATTAAAAAAAAAAATTTTAACGGTTATAATTTATGATGCGCAATATAAATGTTTATTTGATTTGAACATTTTTTTTTGTTTAATTTTTGAAACTGTAAAATTTAAAAAGAAAAAAGTACATATTGTTCAGAAAAAATGCTCGTTTTAGTGATTTTCACTATTAAAAAAAGATTTTTTTTGAAAAAAAAGCATTTGGAACCAAAATTAAATATCTAAATTTTTTTTTAAATTTAAATTTTTTTAAAATTTTTTTTCAAAAACCTTTTGAATTCGGGAAAATTTTTTAAAGAGCAAAAAAAATTTTTTTCGGTTAATGATTTTTTATTTTTATATTTTATTTTATTTTCAGTATTTAACTCAAATTCGCGATTTTTCGTTGGACAAAAGAACAAATATTACTGTTTCTCGCACTGTTTGACTATTTTATTCATCTTGAAATGCTTTAATTGGTATCTACCCTGGCCATTTTTTTAAAGAAATTTTCGTGAACAAATATTACATTTTTGAAAAATTATTTTCTAAAATTACCGTTTTTCTTCGAATAGAGCGGCACCTTGCCGGAGAATGATTATATCTGGAGATTGATAAGAGATATCAAAACGTTGTCAACTGCAAACTTGTAGATCATAACTAGGACTGCAAGTTTGCTGTTGACAACTTTTTGATATCTCTTATCAATCTCCAGATATATTGATTCTCCGGCAAGGAGTCGCTCAATTCGAGGAAATAGGGTATCAAACGAACCCATTTTTGAAAAATTTATTATTTTTGCTGAAAACATTAGGAATTTCTGTTTGGGTATTGGTGATTTTAAGGAAAGCTATTAGATATCTATTTTGTATTTTTCAAAAATATTAATATTATATTTAAATATTTATGTTCATTTTTGAAATGTTTTTTAAAATTAAATTTTAAAAAAAATTTGAAAATTTCCCCTAATTTCCAGATTCCCCTATAAAATCAGATGAAAGAGTACAAAATAGTGGTTCTGGGGAACGGTGGCGTCGGAAAGAGTGCTCTCGTGAGTGATTTTCAGCCAGTTTTCAGCCAAATTCCCAGTTTCAGACCCTCCAATTCGTGCAGGGAATCTTCGTGCACAACTACGACGCGACCATTGAGGACTCTTATAGGAAATTGTCGAAAGTCGATGCTGAAAATGCGAGATTGGAGATATTGGACACTGCTGGAACGGTGAGTGGGAAGGAAAATGGAAAAAGTTCCGAAAATTTTAAATTATTGATTAATTTTCCCTTTTTTTTTCAATTTACTTAAATTGAAACTGGAATATTTATTCAACCCTCTGTTTAAAAATATCAGATTTTTTTACTTTTAGAATAGAAAATCTGATCTTCCAATTTTTGAAAAATTCAAAAAAGAAAAGTCAGAAATTTCCTATTTAAATTTGAAATCAGCAAAAAGTAATACTGTTTCAGGCGATTTTGATATTTTTTAATTTTTCAAACAATTTCGATTTCGACAAGAATGTATTGTGGAAAAATATTTTTAACATTAGGAAGCTTTGTTTAGATTTTTTTTTCACAAGAAAAAATGTTTTTTAGAGGTTCGAGAAATAAAAAAAAATTATTTGGGCACAGAAATTACGCTCAACATTTTTTAAAATAGAAGTTTGCATTTTTAAATTTTTAAAAATTTAAAATTTTGATGTTTTTGATTCCCAATAAACAATTTTAGGAAAATTAACAGAAAAATACGTTTTTTTCCAGGAGCAATTCACCGGAATGCGCGAGACCTACTACCGTACCGCCCAGGGATTCGTCCTCGTCTTCTCGCTGGCCGAGAAGTCGACTTTTGAGAATTTGAAGCAAACTTTCACAGAAATCCTCAAAATTCGCGGTGAAGATGTGAGAATTCGACGAGATTCTCTTGATTTTTATGGATTTTATGGATTTCTGCAGGTTCCAATGATTCTAGTGGGCAACAAGTCGGATTTGATGGAAACGCGGCAGGTGGAAGAGTCCGAGGCTCAGAATTACGCCAGGAAGCTGAAAATTCCTTACTTTGAGACGAGTGCTCGATTAAATGAGAATGTTTCCGAGGTATTTGCACTTTTTGTCCATTTCCAATGCTGCTGGTTCAGGTCTTCGAGGAGTGCGCAGTTTTGATCCAGAAGAACGCCAAATTCAGCGGGGAACGTCGTCGATGGTCTTCCGAATCCGAAATCATCGATAAAAAGTGCAAAAACTGGCTAAAATCCTACTGTTGTTGCCTCATCCCTTGTTTTCACTGCTGAATTCCTATACGTTTTATGGAAAAATCAAAAATCAACAAAAAAGAAACGAGATTTGCTAAACGTTGAGATTCCGAGAGACTTTAGACGGCAGTGGCCCACTCCTCGCTGACCGATCGTGCGACGACGACGCCGACGCCGAATCCGATGACTCCCTTGAAGACGCTCCTGGAATTATCGGGGAATTTGTTTGAAAATTGCTAGAAAATCGGAAAAATTTACCAGATGAACGGGTCGTTGTAGACGGTGTTGACGATTTCGAAGCGCGTCTTGAGTGGCGGCGGTGGTGGTGGGGCTCCTTGCATACGGAACATTCTCGACGCTGAAAAATTACTTTAGAAGAAGAACACAGGTGATATTGAAGGAAAATCGGGGAAATGTCATAGAAATGCTGGTTTTGATCAATTTTGCAAAGATTTTCGGCGTTTTTTTTTGAATTTTCTCGAAGTTTTATAAACCGGCTGGTGGCTAGAAAGAGACAAATTTAAAAATCAGCGTTTTGGATGAAATAGCACATGATAAATGCCGATTTTTAAAAAAAGTAGTTTTGCCTGATTTTTCAATATTTTTTTCGCTGAAAAACTCCCGGCGACAGTTTTTGGCCTCAAAAATGAAATTTTTAATAAAATAGCTCCGTTAGTTCTAGTCATCGACAAAAATATGCAAAATGCTGTAAATTTCATTTTTGAGGCGAAAAACTGTCGCCGGGAGTTTTTCAACGAATAAATATTGGAAAATTTAGCAAAACTAATTTTTTAGAATAATTTTTAACAAAAATTATTGAAAATAAATCCCCGAAAAAAGCAAAAAACGAGAGGAAATGATGTAAAAATAAAAATTCGTCGGCAGCTGAAAATCGCGTGCCCGCCCGTCTTTCACTGGCGCCCTCTTCGTGCCCCTCTTGGCGCTTTTCTCGTGCCTGTCCAAAGTCCACCAATCGGGGCCGGTGTGGCCCGTTATCTCTCGTTTTCGCGTCATTCGAGTCGTCGCATCGAACGACGCACATTTTTTCCGACCATTTGAACCCAAAACACGCCGTTTTTCCCGATAAATGCGCTGAGAAACGCGATTTTTGCGATTTTCGAAAAAAAAATTATTTTCCTCATAGCTAATTTCCAAATTTCCAGATGCTTCGCTCATCAAGCTTGTGCCGAGTTGCCGCCGGAACTCGCGGAAAGCATTCTCTCGCCGGAGACGACTATCAGTACCTGGAAAAGTCGCAAATTCCGTCGTACCACTTCCAGAAGTCGCTGAGACGCCTCCCGATCCCGACACTTCAGAATACGGTCAATCGGTGAGTGTTTGGAGCTTGAAAAATCAGAAAACAACCAAAAAATTAAAGCAAATCAATCTGTAAGAAACTAGCAAAAATTGTTTTTTAAATTTGCAATTTAAAAAATGTTTTCACATCTTTTCAGCTGAATTCAGTGTGTAATGAAGATTGTTGTTTTGTTTTTCTGAAATTCACAATTTTTCTTCTGAAAATTGAAAAAAAAACCATTCCAATATTTCATCGAAATTTTCCTAAATGATCCAGAATTTGTGATAAACACATTTTTCACCAGAGCCTCCACAATTTCAAAAATGCATTTTTCCAGTTACCTGGCCTCTTCGAAACCAGTTCTCTCGCCAGACGTCTACGCGAAAACCGAGACGGCGATTCGGAATTTCGAGAAAAATGAGGGTCCGCAGCTGCAGAAATCCCTGGTGGCCTATGATGCGGCCCATCGGGACACGAGTTATATCAGCGAGCCGTGGTTTGACATGTACCTGAGAGCGCGTGTTCCGGTGGCCGTCAACTACAATCCGTTCATGATGTACGCCCCGGATCCGGATGCGAAGTTCAATGATCAGGTGGGCGAAGTTTTGAATTTGAATGAGAAAAAAAATGAACAAAACTTCAATGTTTCAAGTTTCTTTTAAAAATTTTAAAATTATTCAAAAATTACTTTCTTTGTTTTCGAGCTAAGTACCATATTTCAAAAAATTTAAAATCAAAAAAAAGTTAATAAATAAATAGCAAAAAATAGCCAATAAAACAAGCATTTTTTAAAAAATTTCAAAATTTTTTTTTGTTTTCCGAGAATTACTCAAACGCTCCAAAATCTCAATTTCCCCCCCCCCCATAAACCGTCTCTTCGGTGTCCCAGTGCACTTTGTTCACTTTTGTAGTCTTCTTCGTAGTCTCGTATCATTTGGTGTGTGTGTGATGAAAGTTGTGAGATAAGAGAGAACGAGCGAGAGAGAAGAGAGTGCAGAGAAAGAGACGGTAGAGTGTAGCCTTGAGTGGACCCTAATTGGCCACGGTGTACCTATTGAACGGGGAAACAGAAGGAAATGGGGGTCGTTCGGTTTTTTGGCCACGTTTCAGAAAGGTCACCGGAATTAAGGAGGTCCTTATTATGCTATATTTCAAAAATTCCGTTTTTCAGGTCCCAATTTGAGTTAATAAAATTAATTTTCGATTTTTGGAGCCTGTAAAACTTTTTATTTTATTTTTAATTCCACTTTTTAAATCTATTTTGTTTGTAAAAAGTGATGTTTGTTCTAGCAAATCGAAATATTCCCAAAATTCTTTTTTTTTACTTCCATACCAAAATTGGACGGAACCTGAACAAGGGAGGTCATTTTACCCAAGGTTTCATAATTTTTTGCAATTTGGCAAGTGTATAAAAGAGCCCATTCTGAATCGATTCGTGAAATTCTAGGCTCCACTTTTAAGTAAATTTGGAGATATTCCATTTTTGAGACACATTTCAGTACTAATTTTCAGTTGATTTCCGAAGCAACTCAATTCTTGATTTCACGTGATTTTAACAATTCTCCTTATAGCTCGCACTGGGAAAATGAACAGATTTCAGTGCAAATTTGAAACTTTGAGACGTCATATCTCCAGAATTCACCGAAAAGTGGAGGCTAGAATTTCACGAGTGGATTCAGAATAAGCTCTTTTATACACGGAAACACGACGCGCATATCGAATGCAATCGCGCTTTTTGGTTCTAATGCATTAAATTCAAATTTTGCTGCGTACGTCTCTCCATTTCTCTCACTATTTCCAGCTGCGTTGCCGAAATAGCGGGAAAACAGGCGAGACGCAGACCACTGTGGAGCGGAGGAGCACGATTGCATTGCATGCGCACTTTATGATTCCGTGTTATACCCTTGTCAAGTTGCAAAAAAATCTGAAACCTTGGGTAAAATGACTTCCCTTGTCTGTTTTTTTTTTCAAATTTCTAATTAGGAAAATTAATTAAAAAAAATTATCTCTCTAGTCATTTTCAAAACATTTTTTGCAGCTCACCCGTGCCACAAACCTCGCCATTTCATATGCGAGAATCAAAAGATCACTCGATGAGAACCTCCTCGCACCAGAAGTCTACCACATGAACCCGAAGAAGAGCGACACGCAACTGTTCAAAACTGTCTGCAAGTGAGTCTGTTTTCAGTATACCGTAAAAACTCTATTTTAACGGCACCCCTAAATGAACGGCACCCCTTATTTAACGGCACCCGCCATATTGCCGTTTCTCATTATAAAATAAAATTTTGTCACATTTTGCATGTTACCTCGGGGTGTTAATCGTTTTGCTCAAAGATTTACTAATTTCCCGGGAAAAATTCCCAGTGACACCGGAAAAATCAGTCGAACAAATAGTAAACGACACTTCAAAAAATGAGGTTGAACAATTTAACGGCATGCCGTTAAAATAGAGTTTTTACGGTAATTCACTGTGTCGCCCACCTTTTTTCTACAAATATAATGTATAAGTTTTTGTTTTTTCTTTCAATACTATCAAAATCATCCAAAATGACGCCTTCAGGGAGAAAATTCATTGAGAACGTGAAAAAATTCAAGGGAATTTTCCATTTTTTTACTGGCAGGAATGACGTTTTTATAAACGTTTTTATAAGAAAATAAGTATAATAGTATGCTCTTTTTAATTGGCAGTTCCTTTTTGATGATTTATGGAAAAAACATGTTGGGAATTCTGAGAAAAAGAAAGAGTTCCACGAATAGTTCTATATTTACCAAACAAGCACGATATTCAAAAATTGTGTTTTTTTTTCATAAATCAGCTTTATTCTCCTGGAAAATGTGAAATCTAGTCACACCTCTCCGAATGACCTACGCTGCCGAATAATAATTATATCTTGATAACGATAAGAGATACCAAAAAGTTGTCAAAAGCTCACTTGTAGATCAGAACTACAACTACAAGTTTCCTGTTGACAACTTTTTGATATCTCTTATCAATCTCGAGATATAACGATTTTCCTGAAGTGCTGCTCTGTTCGAGAAAATACGGTAGTTGAGATTGTTGGAAATTCGTATCAATTATTATATTTTTCTCCGAACAGTGGCAGTGTGGAAGAACTAGGAGATTTCTAGGCCCCGCGGGTTACTGTAAAAATTTATTTGAAAATTTCAACTGGCCAGAAAAAATCGATTTCGTACGATTTTCCAGAATTTTTTTGTGCCAAAATTTTTTTTTATTGCTTCTATTGATTTTTCGTCAAAAAATCCGCACGAAAAAAGGTCGGAAACCCGGCTTTTCAGAACAAGGGTTACGGTAGCAAAACGTTGAGCTGTGTCGTTCGCTTCGAGACACTCACTGCCACTTTGCGAGAAAACGATAATATCACTAGGCCAACATGAGTTTTACAAAATAAGGAAATTTTTTTAAAAATAATTTTTCTTCAAAAACCACCGTATTTCTCATTCCAGAACCCTTCCACCAAGCCTCTCATGGTTCGGAGCCGTCGCCTTCAAAGCCTTCCCACTGGACATGTCACAGTACAAATCGCTCTTCTGCGGATCGAGAATTCCGAAAAGAGAAAAGGATTCGCTTTATTTGGTAAGATTTTTTTTAGATTTTTAAAATGGAGAAGATAAAAATGACAGAAAAATGGAACAATTTCGATTTCTCCCGATTTTCTGAAAATTTTGCGGGAACAGAGCATGTTTAAAAAAATATTTTTTTTCCGGTTTTGTCAAGCTGTCAAAAAAAAATAATTTACGTTCACAATTGATTTTGCCTGCGCCTACTATCGGATGCATCCGAGATGAAGATTTTGACAAGTTTTCGCGAAAAAGAGTTTTCTAGGCCACCGACAGTTTCGCGCCGGCGCGAATTACTGTGGAAAAGTTTTGGAAATTTCAAATGGCCAGGAAAATTCAATTCCTGCCGTTTTTCCAGATGTTTTTGTGTCAATTGATTCTCTTATCATTCTTAATTTGTTTTATCGAGAAATCCAAATGAAAATCAGCCGAATACCGTCTTTTTAGAACAAGGGTTACGGTTACAAACGTTGAGCTGTGCCTCCTCCGTTGCGAGACCCGCCGGTGGCCGCCAAAGCTTTTTCTCGTCAAAATCTTCTTTTCAGATGTGCATCCGATAGTATACCGTCGAAAAATACCGAAAAATAAGAAAAAAAAATGGCTATGGTAAAAAGTGGTTTAAAAATTTTTCTAGCTAGATAAGAGGCATTCTAAAAAAATATTTTAAAAATTGGCTACAGTAAGATAATAAAATTTAAAGGCGCATGATAGTTGGGAAAAAGGTCTCGCAAGGAAATGTTGGGAAACAATTTCGAAATTCGATTTTTTTCGATACGATTCGTACGACTGGTCCCAAGCAGCCTATTTATTGAAAAAAGTTGAAAAATTTCATTATAAGTTCGTTGCGAGTGTGGACCTCGCTTTTGGCGCAAAAAGCGTTAAAATTGTCTGCGTCTCTGAAATTTACGCGCTACCTCGCACTTTCGTTGCGGGACCTTTGCCAATACCGCGACTCATGGCGAACTCTTATTTATGAATTTGAATTCTCGGACCATCCCTAATTTCCAGAAATTGAAATATAATATTTGTTCTGTTTCAAAAGTGATCAAATTTCAACATAGTTAATTTTGAATTAATACGGCTCATCTATGCAGAGGATCAAATCCAAACAATTAATAGAACCCACACCTGTTTGGACTTTCGGAATTTCTAGACTAGCCAAACATTTTCAAAAATTTTTCTTCTTACCACTCACCCCAGCAAAGCAATTTTTTTTTTTTTTAACATAGCCATTCTTTTTTCGAAAAAAAAGCAAAATGTTTCGTGCAGGTGTGATAGCAGGATCAAATCCAAACAAATTAATTAAAAATGGCCCCCCAATTGCAGGACGCCAGCCAGAAACACTTCATCGCCATCTACAAAGGCCTTCCCTATTCGGTCCGAATCTTCAACGACGCCGGACAGCTTCTGGAGCCAGAAGACGTGCACGCGTCTCTCGCGTGGATCCTGAACAACGGAAAGGAAGCGAAACTGGAGGAGAGCGTCGGATCGCTGACCTCTTTGGATCGTGACTCGTGGGCCGATGCTCGAAACGAACTGGAACAGGCTGGAAATGGGGAGAATTTGAAGAAGATCGATGGAGGACTCTTTGCGATTTGTTTGGACGACTTGAAGACGGAGGATCATAAGAGGTATGGTTTTGAACATATTTTCCGATAGATTACTGTTTCAAAATGGCTAAAAATCTAAAAATTGAAAAACTGCATTTGATGCACACATGTTGGTGTCTTATTCATAATTACAAGTTTTTCTAACTTCACAAGTTCGCTTTCGAAAAACGAATTCTGGAAAATCGATTTCGTCGGCATAAAATCAACACTAAAAACAGCCAACAACAATCTTTTCGAAAAAAGCGTTACGGTAACAGTCGTTGAGCTGTGTCCCGTTCATTTCGAGGCCTGGGTGGGAAAATCGTAAGTTTTAATAAAATACATCAAGTTTTGTACATTTGAAGAAACAATATTTATGCGTGTTTTTGTTCAGTTGTAAAAATAACTTTTTAAAAATGCTCATCAGCGGAAACTGAAAGTCTAATGAATCCAGAAGCCTACTGACTCTTAAATCTAGAAATTCCGCCAAAAATGAATTATTTTCTGCAGACTGGTCCAATCGCTTCTCATCGGAGACGAGGCGCGCAATCGTTGGTTCGACAAGTGCTTCCAGACGATTATCGATGGTTAGTTCTATGTTTTTCTCTTGAAAAACTAAAATAATCCTATTTCGAAAAAAAACCCTTCGGTTTCAGAAATTTTAGAAAAAATTATCTGTGTTTGAAAATTTTACTTTCGTTTCTATCGCAAGAAAGCGTGCTATTTATTTTTAAAAACGTCATTTCTGCCAGTAAAAAAATGAGAAATTATCTTTATTTCTTTCACGTATTTTGGGTGAATATATTTAAAAGAAAAAAAAACAAATAAAAATCAGAAAAATCAGAGAATTGGCATACCGTAAAGTCTCTAATAGAAGGGCACCCCACAAGCTGCCGGATATTCATTATATCTCGAGACTGATAAGAGAAATCAAAAAGTTGTCAACAGCAAAATTGTAGTCCTAGTTTTGATCTACAAGTTTGCTGTTGACAACTATTTGATATCTCTTATCAGTCTCGAGATATAATTATTCTCCGGCAGCGTTTGGGGTGCCCTTCTATTAGAGACTTTACGGTAATTTGAAGAAACGATTTTTTAAAAACCTGAATTTAAAAAAATCCAACAAAAAATATATAAATTAGTGCATTTTGCAGCCAACGGCCAGGCAACCATCAACTTTGAGCACTCGTGGGGAGACGGAGTCGCCGTTCTTCGCCTGATGGAGGAGTCGTTCAAAGACACCAACCGCCACCACTTCGTGTCTCCCGACGACACCCCGAAGGCTCACAATCCGTCCAATGTGCAGGCGCTCGAGTTCAAACTCACCGATTCGCTGAAGCAAAAGATCCAGAAGGCGCAGAGCTCGCACGTCGCCGCCAACACCGACTTGGACTTTGCGACGATGGAATTCGAGGGACTCAACAGGGATCTCATCAAAAAGACCAAATTGTCGCCGGACTCCGTCATGCAGCTGGCGATCCAAATGGCCTTCTATTCGCTCTACAAGGAGTTCGTGCCCACTTACGAGTCGTGCTCCACTGCCGCCTATTTGAAGGGAAGAACCGAGTGCATGAGGTGAGATTTTGTGAAAATAGAAGTTTTTTCTGAATGGACGATTTTAACGAGAAACACGGCACCATGCGCTTGAAACAGAGCGATTCTCTGCGTCTCTCGTCGCGCCTCACTCTTTCGCAATCGTGCCGACGGGCCGAAATTTCGAAAAACACGGTAACTCCGGTGACCGAATTCCGGACCGTTTCGAACGGGAAAAATTATTTTCGAGTGAAAAAGAAAAGAAAACGGATCTATCGACTTTTTTCAATAACAATTTTTTGAAAAAATAATATTCTCACGGATTTAGACGGCATTGAAAATTTCAAAATGCAACTCCTCTCTCAATTTTTGACATTTTCGCTCGTTTTTGTGCTCAAAATGTGCGCAATGAAATAATTCTGCATCGGAAACAGATTCGAGGCTCACTTTTCCGTAAGATCCGGGAAATTGCAAAAAAAACACGATTTTCCCGTTGAAATTTCAAAATGGAACTCCTCCGTGAAAAATGGACCATTTTGGTGGCTGATGGTCTCAAAATGTTTCAAATGTTCCTCTTCACCCATTTCAGGTTCAAAAACTTCGAAAAATATTTTTTCCTCGCCGAAGACTGCCGAAAAAATGTCCGTTGAAAATTTCAACCAGTTTTGAAACATTAATTTTGGCAATTTTTTTTCCGAAAAAGTGACGACACAAAAAAACCAAGAACCCCTAATTTCTGGAAAAGGCTACAGTAACACTCGTTTGGCTGGGTCTTCGTTTCGAGACCGCCAAACTTTGTTTATGTTTAAAATGGTCATTTTAGATGGAAAGTTGAGTGGAATGAAAAATATTCGTTCCGGAATCCGAAAACGGAAAGAAATGTTCTCCGGAAAAATTAAATACGGAAAATCGAAAAATTAAAAAAAAATCCTGGAACCCGGAATTCCGCACAACTGTAGATCCAACTATTATTTAAAAAAATATTTTTAAAAATTTTGAAACCTGCGCAAACTTGCTCCGCTGGAGACGCAGACAGGAGTCGTGGCGAGACCAACACGATGTTTGAAATTTTTAAAAAATAATGATTTAAGCTACTGCTCGTTAAGTAATTTTAAAAATTTAAGAAAAAGACAGTAATGAACAGCACTAATTGTCAGTAAAATGACAAATGAAAATTACCTCATTTTTATTAATTTTAGTTGAGAATCTACTCAACTGGAAACTGATAGAAACATATTTAAAACCACTTCATAAATTTTAAAAAATCGCATAATTGATCATGACCTCTAATTCCGTGTAGAGCTCTCATTTTTGAAACAGTCACCATAGATCAATTCCTAACGAAGCCACCAAAAATTATTCTCCTTCTTGTTTTCATTCAAAAATGGACTACAAGATCTTATCTTCTTTCCTTGTCTAATCTCTCTCTCTTATCTTATCGCCGCCTTCAGATCTGCCACATCATCCACCCGCACAGCCACCCTGGCCATTCTGGAAGAGGGCCGCAAAGACGTTCGCCAACTGCTCTCCGACTGCTCCGCGCAGCACTTCCAACTCGTCAAGGAGGCCTCAATGGGACAGGGATTCGACCGTCATCTCCTCGGACTCAAGATCACTGCTCAACGGCTCAACCAGCCACTTCCCGACTTCTTCAATGACCCCGGATACGCGAGAATGGGACATTTCGTGCTCTCCACGAGCACGCTGAGCACTGAAACCATCGTCTTCGGAGGATTCGGACCCGTTGTCGCCGATGGATTCGGTGTGGGGTACAATGTGGTCGCCAGCAAACTCGGAGCGGTTATCTCGAGCAATAAGGTGAGTTTTTAAAAGAAATTATCTAAAAAATTAGAATTAAAATCGTTTTTTTTTCGGAAAATTCCCAAATTTCTGTGCAAATTGATTTTCTACCGTTTCAAAATTCATTGTTAAAAATTGTGAACTTGTAAATTGTAGTAAAATGGGTTATCTCTGAGCAGTCTTCATGAAAAATTGAGCACTGTGATTTTTTTAAAAATATAATTAAATTTTTCAAAAATCGAAGCGGGAATTCGAGCAAATATTTTCTCAAAATTCGCTCATTCATTTTTTTTTCGCTTTTCACAAATAAATGTAAATACTTTATAATTAAATTTTTGAATAATTTTCATGGCTCAGCTCGCCAACTTATTTCCATCAAAAACTATTTCTTGGCAACTGAATTTTCACTGATTTTTGCCGTTTCAAAAAATACATTTCAATTTTAGAAAATTTGTA
This sequence comes from Caenorhabditis macrosperma, assembly GCA_963932285.1. Lineage (NCBI taxonomy): Eukaryota > Metazoa > Nematoda > Chromadorea > Rhabditida > Rhabditidae > Caenorhabditis > Caenorhabditis macrosperma. Next base: position 11,971,348 of record OZ010620.1, read on the forward strand.
AACTTTGGTAGGTCACTTCCAGCAATACAATTCGAAAATTCTCACCATGAACCTAATTTTTGATAACTGAAAAAAACATTTTTTTTGTTGTTGAAAAAGTCCAAAATTACATTTTTTTTTTTCAAAATTCAAAAAATATGGTTAAAAATCATTGTAAATTTCAGAAATTAAAAGAAAAAGTTTTTTTTCTATAATTTTTTACAATTTTAATATAGTGAATTTTGTGAATTGAGTTCTATAAAAAATATAAAAAAATTTAGATATTTGGTTTTTTTTCAAAAATCAGAGTGCTCTAAAACTCAACAGACTAGATTTCGAGTTATTTTTTTCTTTGAACTGCCTAATTTTTATCTTAACAAAAAATATTTTTTCATGTTTCAGTGAATACTGTTAAAACTAGTTCATATCTCATTCTAGTCCCATTTTGCCGCTGAAAAATTTAAAAAAAAACTAAAAAAAAAAATTAAATTGAATTCTATAAAAATAAGTCACTGAAAACATTTTCTTAGCGTTTCTAATTTTTAAAAAAACAAATTTCCAGTCGAAACGCGACGCGGCGGCCTTCTCGCAGGCGCTGTACAAGAGTTTGGACATTCTTCGTGGATATCTGATCGAATCGAAATAATTATTTTGTAAAAATTCCCTCCAATTCCCATCCAATTTCCGCCTGTTTTACCTCTGAAATGACGTCGGAAACTAATTCCCTCATGTAATTAGAATTCTGTGAACTACTTATTTATATGACAAATCTAGATTCTAAACATTTTCAAAAAATCTTTTTTTTTCCTTTTTCGCAATTTCTGCCGTCAAAATTACAGTCTTTATTGTGACGAGTACCCTGTATGTTCTAGTGTTGACTTTTATTCTTAATGTGATAAAATCGTTATCAATCGGGACAATTTATCGATTTTTAAATGTTTTTGAAATTTGGTTCTTTTGCCAGTTTTATTACTTTCTTCTTTTTTTTGTTGATTTTTTTATTTTTTTTATTTTCTAGAATAATTTCTAAATTACCAAGAGATCGGAACGTTAGCATTTTTAGAAATTCAGAATTTAGCTTGAATTCAAAATTTCAGAAAAAAAAATTTTTTTCTTTGAATTATTTTTTTTACAGTTTTTTTCTAGATATTTATTTTTATTAAAGTTATAAATTTCGATATCTCACTATTTTTCCGTATTTTAAATTAATTTTATAAAATTATATTTGAAAATCCAAAATTTTTGGATTTTTTTAAATTTTGGAACATTTGTCGAATTCGATTTTTTTTCCTTTTCTTTTCCTATTTCTCTTTCTCTCTTTCTTTCCATTTCCTTCTTTTCTCTTCTTACCAATTCAATATTCCCTATTTTCAGCCAAAATGACAGACCCCTCCTCAACTCCTCAAATCCGTTCCGAAATGGTCGAGGCCGCCCGGAAGTTCATGTTGACTCCGAAAGTCAAAGAGACGCCGTTCGAAGAGCAACGACAGTTCCTCATCGGCAAAGGAGTCACTGACGCCGAAATCTCCGAAGCGCGCGCTTCGATCCCTCCGGAGCAGTTGAGGAGTGAAATCGGAGGAGCGGCTCACGGCTCAGCACACCCGGCCATGATGGCTCCGGTGCCACAGCAGAATAGGTAATCCCCTTTTTTCTCTTGAAAACGATTACTATCGGATGCATAACTGTAATGAAGATTTTGACGAGGAAAAAGCTTTGGCGGCCGCCGGCGGGTCCCGCAACGAACGAGACACAGCTCAACGTTTGTTACCGTAACCCTTTGTCTAAAAATACAGTATTCGGCCGGTTTTCATTCGGATTTCTCGATAAAACAAATTAAGCATGATGAGAGAATGGATTGACACAAAAACAACTTTTCCATAGTTATCGGTGGCTTAGGAAATTTCATTTAAAGACGAAACTTGGCTCTATAATAATTGCCCCGTTTCCACAATAATTGCTCCTCTTCAACTCTCCTCAATTTTGCAGCATCGTCTCGTTGGCCCAATCGGCCGTCGTCCTCGGATCGATATCGTACGCCGGATACCGATTCGTCCGTTCCTACGTCCTTCCGCGATTCTTCGACATTCCGGATCCGGCGACAGAGGAAATTCGACAGTTGCAGGTATGTTTCAGCACTTCTTCAATTTTTCGACTTTTTTTTCCAAAACCATTGCATCGACTTCAAAATCAATTTTAAAAAAACCTTTTTTTCTACTTTTTTAAGTCAAAAAATAATCAGTTGTATTAAATTGAAATTCAGCCAACGAATTTTGGCCATTTTTAAATTAAAATCAGCATTTGACGAATATTTACAAAAACACATGTTTATTTCAGTCGCAAGTGAACGATCTTCAAAATTCGATAAAATTCATCATGGACTCTGTCTCGCAAACGACACAACAACTGGCCACTCAACAAGCCGAAATCTCGAGAGCCCTCTATTCGGTCGCCAATCGAGACGCGGATTTGAATCGGGTTGAGGTGAGAATTTGATCATTAAAAAAAAAATAACCGACTGTTTAGTCTTAAATTCACTGTTCTAAAATTTCTAGAAATATCTGGAGGAGTTTTCCTATTATTGTTAAACCTGTGGATTGAATTTCTACATTTTTGATTCGAAATTTTTAAAAATATCCATGAAACCATTTTTCACTGTTTCATAGTGTCTACAGTGCAGGGAGCATTGATTCACAATCCGATCTTGATCAACGTGGTACTGGTTTCGGAACTTTGTATTATTGTTAAATTTCGAAATCGGAGTTGAAAATAAATATTAAAACGTTCACGTGAGATATCTCGCAGCAAAAAAGCATTGTAAATGCCGGAACATGCTGCGTCTCTCAAGCCACACTACACGTTTCGGTTTTTCAAATTCTTTTCTTGCTGCGAGATATCTCACGTGAACGTCTGAATATTTATTTTCAACTCCGTTTTTGAGATTTAACGATAATAATTTTTAAGTGTCTTTTGGAAAATAAAGTGTCTTTTTTGGAATACAGGTGGTTTTTCCAAAAGACACCAATGCTGTCTGAAAAGACACATGTTTTACCCAAGGATCTGAAGGTCAATTTTTTTCGAGATCTGACAAGACACTTGTTTTGCCCAAGGTACGAATGCTCATCTAAATATTCCCACGACGAAATGAAATAAAACAAGAATGAAATGGGTTGAAACATATTTAAAGCAATTTAAAAATAATATACTACTTTCATTTCGTCGTGGGAATAATGCACGCGGCTAGATGAGTATGCGTACCTTGGGTAAAAAAGGTGTCTTTTCAGACAGCATTGGTGTCTTTTGGGAATATGAGTGTCTTTTGGAAAAATGACTGTCTTTTCGAAAAGACACCTGTTTTCACAAAAGACACCTATATTCCCGAAAGACACCTATATTTCCAAAAGACACCTAAAAGTGACAAGTACCTTGGTGTCTTTCGGGAAATAGGTGTCTTTTGGGAATATGAGTGTCTTTTGGAGAAAGACACCTATATTCTCAAAAGACACCTAAAAGTTACAAGTACCTCGTTTTCTTGCAAAGTTGCAGTGAGGGTCTCGAAACGAACGACACAGCTCAACGTTTTGCTACGGTACACCTTATTCTGAAAAGCGGCTTCCCGATTTTTTGACGAAAAATCAATAGAAGCAATAAAGAACATTTTAACACTAAAAATTTCTGGAAAATCGGACGAATTCGATTTTTCCTTGCCAGTTGAAATTTTAATATGTTTACAAAACCGCTGAAATCAGCCCCGAATACACGTTTCCAGAGCGGCATCTCAACGATCAAAAGCCTTCTCCTCAGCCAGCACAACTTCGCCCCAATCGTCACGCCCAGTGTCACTTCGTCGATTCCCTCTTGGCAGCAGGTATGTGTCTTTTTAAAAATTACTATCAAAATCAGCGGATGTGGCCAGATGGCCTCTCCGCGACAAAAAAACGTTTTTTTTGTGCTATTTTCACTGATTGCTTGTCAAAAATTCATTTAAAAATGATTTTTCCAATATAAATTATTATAAATTTAAAAATCTTGGAACCTGCGCAAACGTGCTCCGTTGGACTTGCGTTGGTCTCGCCACGACTCTTGTCTGCATCTCTTTTTTCGCCACATCCGCTGATTTTGATAAGAAACAGAGCCAAACACCATACGTGAATTGAAGAGGTGTCAAATACGGTTTGATATTCCGACCAAGTGAACTGTAGTCATTCTGGGCACTTTGGTAGAGCAACTGGAAACGGTCTACAGCAAAGTTGTTTTTATTCTGTTACAGTCCCCCTTTAATTCTAAATTGACAGTTTTCTGAAATTCAACAACGGCTACTCCATGCAATAAATAAAACATTTCCAGAGCGCCATTCCAACTGCGGCCGCCTCCATGACGACAACGACGACCTCGGAAGCGGCCTCTGGCTATGCCACCCCTCCGGCCAACTTCAAGGAGGCCTCTCTCGCCGATGAACTCGCTGAAATTGGAGACAATGATGAGATTTGAATTCTTCGAAATTTCTGAAAAAATCAGAAAAAAAATCGAAAAAAAACTGTGTAAATATCTGAATTTCACGCATTTTCCCAAATTTTTTGCTCATTTTTCCCCCACTTTGCTCACCAAAAAATCCTAATTTTCTGTGATTTTCCAACACATTGCTCTGTTGTTCCTCTTGTGCCAAACTTCTGTTTCATTCCAAAGAAATTCACTTTTTTCAAAAAATTGCATTTTTTCTGTGTTATATTTAAATACAAATGATAATTAATAAAAATACAAACTTTTAGGTGCTATTAGAAATTTTTTTTTTGGTGAAAAAATCCAGAATTATTAATATCAACGTTTATTATTTTTATCAAATTATTTTTTTAAAAAATTTAAACAATTAGTTTTAATGAAACTCTAAATTCGTTTAAAAAATTTGAAAAATGATTTTTATTTTTGCGGCGAAAAACTTTTTTAAAATTAGAATATTTGTAAGTTTCATTTTTTGTTCTACACATTACGTCGATATAATTGAAAATTTTTGATAAATTTTCAATTAAAAAACTTTTGAAACGTTAAAAAATAATTGAAAATAAATAAAAATTATTTTTTCAATTTTTTTAATTTTTATAAAAAATATTAAAATCATGATGCAATTTTTTTAAATACTTTTTTTTCCGTTTTGATTTTTATTTTCTAGAACGTCCCTTAATTTCCATTTTTCCAGAAAGCATAATGAATAAAACTGTTCCGATATTCTCGAAAATCGCCAAAACCTCCCAATTTCGTCGATTTATCGCATCGAAACGACCGATTAATGATGGAAAAGAAGCGACAAGGGGTGACACTGGTGAGCATTTCCTTTCTTTTTTTAAAAATTGAATCGAAAAAAAAAATATTTAAAAAAAAACAAAAATCTCAAATATTATTAATATTTTTCTCCAACAATGGCAGTGCGGCGGTTTCTAGGCCCCGCGGGTTACTGTAAAAAAATTTCAAAAATTTCAAAATTTCAACTGGCCAGGAAAAATCGATTCCGTCCGATTTTCCAAAAATTTTTTGTGCTAAATTTTTTAAATTGCTTCTATTGATTTTTCGTCAAAAAATCCGCACGAAAAAACTGTCGAAAACCTCCTTTTCACAATAAGGATTACGGTAACAAAATGTTGAGCTGTGTCGTTCGTTTCGAGACCCGCCTCTCGCCCACTCGCGCTTTTCTTCGTCCTCACTGCCACTTTGCGAGAAAAAGATAATAAAAAAATTGCGAGAAAAAGATAATAAATATTTTGAAAATTTTAAAATTCTAAAAAAAAAATTCTGTTTCATTGATCAATTTTTGCCAATACAATCGTTATCAGCGGTGATTGGTGCAATTCTTGTTCTTCTAGGTACCGAATTTTTCACTTGAAAATCTCTTTTTTTTAAAGAATAAGAACAATTTTCAAGATTCCAGTTATTGGGTTGATTTCGAGCGAAAAATTTTAAAAATCACTTTAAAAAATCCAAATTTCCGAAAAGTTTCCGTTTTGTTTTCCGGAAAAATAGTATATTTCCGTTTTCCGGATTCCGAAAAATTAAAAAAAAAACAAGTTACTGTAGCATTTTTGCACGTTTTTCACAAATTTCACTTTAAAATTTCCGAAAAAATACAGTAATTTGTTTTCTCTGTGGCAAGACCCGCGAGCGCTGAACAGAGACAAATTCACTGATTTTCAATAATAATTGTTCTTAATCGAAATTCAAAAGAGAGATTTTCGATTTGAATCACTTTGCAGAGAAGTTTTTAAATTTTCCTGAAAAAATTTTTTTTTTCGTTTTCAAAAAAACTCTAAAAATATTCTTCATTTTATCTCTCCTATCCTGCTCCTTGTTTTCCCCCCTTTTTCAGTCAGGACAGTAAGCAATATATGAAGAAATGATTGAAAAATTAAAATTTTCGCGATAAAACATGATTTTATAAAAATAAAATTTTATTGAATTTCCAATTAAACCAAAATACAATTAGAAAATCCATTTTAAAAATCAGCGGGCGCTTTGAGTGTGTGTAGTGGATGACGGTCTCTGACGGTCTTCTCGGCGACGTTCGCAATGACCGAAGTCACCTCGAACGGGCTCCTGAAGCAGGTGTCCTTCGAGTGAGTGCCCATCAGCTGTTTGAGGGCCATGGAGAAATGGAACACATTCGAAACGACGTCTTCTCCGTTTACTTCCGAAAATTCTGAATCGGCTGGCGGTGTCTTCCGATGTCTCCGATGGATTCCGACGTCTTCTGGTGAAAGTGCGCAGAATGCACGACCGATTTCGGTCCAATGCTCTTCGAGCTGAAATTATAGTGATAATGCTAGATCGGTTTTTTCGTGCCTTGGAAAAACATGTTTTTCTCAGTAAATCTACCTTTACGAATTTTCGCTTTTTTTTTCTCCGACTCTTCCCAGTCAAAAAAAATTCAATTTAATTTTAAGAAATGAGCACTGGAGCACATCTGGCTGGAAAGAGTCAAAGAAAAACAACGAAAATTCGAAAGAATAGATTTACGGAAAAAACATGTTTTTAAAGGCAGATTCCGTAGCGAAGAGACATTTTGGTAAATTGCAGTGTAAGCAACCCGTTTTTAGCTTTTTTTTTCAATTTATTGTTGAAAATTTTTAAAATTATATTGTTAATGACAACTGAAATTTTTTCAGTTTTTTTTGATCGAATTTTCGATTTTATGAATTTTTCAATTCAAAAAAAATTAAAAATTAAAAAATACGTTTTCGTAATGGTAGGATCTCACAGCCAGGTGTTGTGATTCAAAAAGACAAAATCATCACAGTTTCTTAATAGTGATTTTAATTTTTTTCAAAATTTCGAAAAGTGTTTCGACTTCAACGGAAATATAATAAAAAATTTCATAAAAATAAAAAAGCGCTGTTTTTTTTGTAATTAAAAAAATTAAAAGTTGACTTTGATAAACTTTTAGAAATAATTCAATGATTTGAATTTTTTGCAAATTGTTAAAAATAATTGAAAAAAAGAATTTTTTTAGCGCCTGAATTTTCAACGATATTTTTGAAGCTTTTGAAGCAAAATGCTCAATTTAAAAAATTTTAAAACCCAATAATCAATTTATAAAATGGAAAAAAAGGCGTACCCTCTGCTTCTCGGCGATCTCCTTCATCGCCGCCTCCTCTTTCAATTTTCTGATCCGCTCTATCCGCTGATCGATGTAAACCACCGACTTCTGATTCACACTGCACACCGCCGCCGTCAGAGTCAGACAATTCGCCAGAACCGTGCCCTTCGCCTGCTCCGGTCCGATCAGTTTTTTGAGATTATTCATGAACGTGTGCACACTCGAAACCACCTCCTCTCCCGTCCACTCGGGGTCGAACTCCTCCTCGTTCTGATCGTTCAGACCCACGTCTTCTGGAGAAATCTCGCAAATCGCCCTTCCCAACTCGATCCAGCGAGCTTCTTCCTGCAAATTTGAGACGAATTGAGGCATTTTTTGGAATTATTTCTTGGAATCTAGGATTTAACGAAAATCGACAATCAGAGCGGCATTTTTCGGAAATTTTAGTGTTTTCATATCCCAACTTTAGGATTTTTTCTTTGAAAATTTAAAAAATAAAAATATTTTCTTTTTTTTCAATTTTCAATAAATTTTTATCCCGAGTTCATATTATCAAAATCAGCTATGTTATCAATTATCAAACAGAGACGTTAGTCGTGGCGAGACCAACAAAATGTAGCAAAGCGCGTCTGCGCAGATTTCAAGATTTATAAAATATAATTTATAAATTTATAATTTATTTTTTATAATTTATAAAATAAAATATAAAAATTATTTCAACAATTTACATCCGCTGATTTTGATAATATAAACTTGAGATAAAAATTTCCTGAAAATTCAAAAAAAAAATTAAATAGCAAACAAAATTGTTTCGAAAACTATGTCATTTTCACAGTTCTATATTAATTCGGTGGAAGTTCTCAAAATGATGCACGAATTGAAAAACAAATTGAATTTATGAATTATTAACGATGTGTCTGCAACAGGAATTTTTTTAATTTAAAAAAAGGAAGCGATTTTCAGGTTTTCCTAAAATTGAATATTTACCAATTGGTAAAATAAATTCAATGATTTGAATTTTGGTTTTAAAAAAATAAGTTCTCCAAAAATATTCGTTTGAAAATTATTTTTAAAAAATTATTTTTTTGAATCGCCACTAAATTTTTTTTAATAAAATGATTTTAGCAAAACCTTTAATAATTTCCGAAAAAATCAATTTAAAAAAAAATGAAATTTTTTCGAGCGCCTGAACTTTCAACTATATTTTTGAAGCAAAAGGCAATCATCTGATATCATTTTTAAAAAATTAAAAATTTTTCCACTCACTTTCTCTCGATTCTCCTCCCTTTTCTTGGCTTTCCTCTCGGCCTCCTCGGCGATGGCCTTCTTCTTTTTCTCTTCCAATTCCTCTTTCGTAAAATGCGTTTGCCTCTTGTAAGCACGCGGCGGCGGCGGTTCGGGAACCCACGGAATGCTCTTTTTTATTCTTATTTTTTTCTGAAAATTGAGCGTTATGAAAATGAAAAAAATCCCCCGTTTCACAAATTTTAAATAAATTTCTAGCTATAGAAATAAATTGCTAACCACAGGCATTTCAATTTTTATTTATAAATCGATTTAAAATTCTGATTGTGAGAAATCCGGCTATTTTCTTTGCTATTTGAATTTTAAAAATATTTTTAAATAAACAATTAATTTTTAATTTGAATATTAATTTAAATTTTTGTCATGCGCATAAGCTACCTGTGTACTGAATTTTCGAATTTTTAAAGGGAAATTTATAAAAATTGTGGAATTTTCCATAAATCGTAGATTTTATTTTTTTCAAAAATCTCTCCTCACCACCGGTGGTTTTTGCTTCTCCTCGACGCCTTCTTGTGTGGACTGCTCTTCAGTCGATTGCCAATCTTCTGGGAACCATGGAACCGAATCGCTCATTTTTTTGAGCAGAAATTTCGATTTCTGAAAATTTTTCTATTTTTCTCGAATTTTCGGTATTTTTGCTTGATTTTCACCAAAAAACCGAGGTTTTTGACAATAGAAACTGGAATTATTGATGAATTTTAACAATTTTTTGGAAAAAATGAGAAAAATAAACGCTAGGGAACTAGAAAATAAAGCTGAAAATCACAGTCGCCGCCACTAGTTCGGTAGAGCGCACTTGCATTTGTTCAAAAATAAAAAGTAGAGTTATCGATTTCGGAACGGAAAAAAAACGAAGAAAATGGTAGAAAACGGGCAGAATTCACGATAATATGCGGAGTTAATTGGAAAAAATAAAAAATTTTGAAAAAAAATTTTCAAATTAGCAAAAAAAATTTCAAAAAAAAAAAAAATTTTGAGAGATTAGGAATACTGTAGATTTGAGAGTGGTGCATTAAATTGACAAGTTTTGAAAAAACAATGTATCATACTAAAATTTAATCAACTTGCAGGCGCTCTGGACGGATGGCACCTGAATCCGCTGGGCGAATCGGACATGACGGATCGGAGTCGAATCTCGATGCTCTCCGCCGAAATGCTCGAGTCGAAGCAGATCGGAGTCCGCGGACTCTCGTGCTACGGTTTCCGACTCATCGACGGATCTTTCTTGTGAGTTTTTGGACATTTTCAACAAAAATGCGATAAGAGGGAACTCACGGGCTGTTGGAGCGTACCGAATCAAAAACTCGCCATGTTGGACAGATAAATTTTTTTTTTTGAAAATTTCTTGCAAATATTCGGCCAAGTTGCTGGAATTCTAGGCCAGTTGTGTAGAAATTATGCGGCCGCAGTCATTTCAGAGACTGCGTATCAGAGTTGGGCGGAATTCCGTTTTCCGGAAAAGCTATTGAGAAGAAAAATGAAAAAAAATGAGAAAAAATAAGAGATTTTGGGATTTTTTTCAAAAATTGTCCAGTGATTTTCAAAATTTCGGAAATCGAAATTTCGGCGCCTGCGTTTCAAGACACGCATTTTTGAGGTCACAAGTTCGAATCCTCTCTAGGCTAAAAAATTCGAGTTGGGCGGAATTCTTTTTTCCGTTTTCCGCGGTTTTGGGCTTTCCGGTTTCCGTTTTCCGCAACTCAAAATGTTCATTCCGCCCAACTCTGCTGCGTATCACTTTATAACGTTACACAATAAGAGGTGCATTCAATTAATGTAGCAAAGCGGGAATTCCAACAATGGTACGCTCCAACAGCTCGTGCGGCACTGTCACCAAAAACAACTTCGAATCAAAAGTTGCGTATGAGTTGGGGGGACATGCCTGCAAAGTCCCAGATTCTAAAAAAAATTCCTGAATTTTCGGCCATTTTCAAAGTGAAAGCTACCTGTATTGGCCTAACTTTCTCTTTTGCGGCAAATTTCGACCGCAGTGATACCAAAAAGTGGAAAAGTTAAAAAAAACACATATTAAAAGCGCTTCACGCATCCATTTCCCCGTCGCTCCCAACATCTCCACCGCAGAGGGCACATACGAATTTCATTTTTTGTTCAAATTTTTCGAGGATATGACAAAATTTGGGAAGACGGAATCTGGGAATCCCAGACAAAATCTGGGAATTGCTAGAGATAAGAGAGTGCAGACAGTGAAACACATTTTTGTCGAAAAATGACAGTTTTGAGCTGATTTCTCAGATAATTTCACACAAATTTACCTTCTACTGACTTATAAATATCACAAAACAGGACAATTCTATGTTTTTTCCCCGAAAATTCTGCCTCGAAAGACACAAAAATTCCAAGAAAATGCCAGCTTGTCTGCACTCTCTTACCTCTAACCGTTCCCAGATTCTGTCTTCCCAGATTTTGTCATATCCTCAATTTTTCGATTTTTCAAATTAAATACTTACGATATTCTGCTCGCCGTTTCCGCTGGCAGGCTGTCGCGTTCCTCGTGGACGGAATTGACAGCGCGACGCGATGACTTCGCGTATCTTCTCGATCGTCCGCTTCTTCTTCTCGTCGGCCAACCGTCTCGCCGTTTCTGCTCGTTGCTCGACTCGAAACCTGTTTCTCGTACCTGTTAAGTGCATTTTTCCCTTGCCGATGTTATCCATCGCGAAAAATCCACTTCAAATCTGTAACAAAACATATCCGATGCATTGATCGAGTTAACAACGAATATAATCACGCGAAAATCATAAATTTTATTCGGAAACACGCCTGTAGTGCACCACGGCGAACCAGCGGCGGCGTCTAGTAGTAAATTTTTGCAGCATTTTTCCGGGTTCGGCCACCAATCGGCAATCCTGAAACGCGGGCCACGCCCCTTTCGCAACCGCCGCGTGAAATTTTGCAACTTTGCCGCATGCAGGTCTGATTGGCCTTTTGAATGCCATCGTCCCCGCATTTTTCGGGACAATGGTCTTAAATTTAGGGCATGAATTTTTTTTGAACCGTTCGAAAATCAATTTGGAAGTTTTTGTATGAAAAACATTTGAAACTTTAAAGAAGTTTTTTGCGAAAAATGCGAAAAACCCTCGGGGACTAGGAAACGGTGTCTGGAGGCGGAGTTTCAAAACGCGAATATGGCCTGGATTTTCCTCTAACACGTCGCTCGTGGTTCGCCGTGATAGGGGAATGGAGTATTTTGAACGAAAAATAATGCAAAAAATTTTTTGCCTGCCAGTATTGCGAAATTTTTTCCCTGTTATTTCGATTACATTTGGATTCATTTTGTGTCTGCCTTGTAGTTCCAGAAGCGCTGGTTACGAATATGAACCGAACTCTCGAAATAATTCGCTAGTTTTCCCGAATTTCAGATTTTCTTTCTCGGCGCACCGCCCGCGACGAATTGTGCTATTTCTTTGAACTTTCTCATTTTGCAAGAGTTTGTATGCAAGTTCTGGTTGCTTGGTGGTAAAAAAAGACTTGAATTTTCACAAAAACCGCGACTTTTCCCGTTTTCTGCTACTTTATCTTTCTGCATGTAAAATGGGCTACTGTAGATGTGACAATTCTGCACGGTGTTTGCGGATTCGCATACCGTACTGCGTTTACTAATTTCCACACTTGAACAGGCGTCGATTTTCGAAAATCAAGAAATTCATTGAAAAATCAAGCGAAAAAATTTAAAATATTGAAATGGCCTAGAAAACCGACGGGCGCGGCCACCGAAAACCATGTTTGAATTTTTTCCCTCCGTTTCTCGAGTGCGATAGAGCGCGTTATAATGGATTTTGCACCCAGTTTGGCCACCTGTGAGTTTCACCAAAAAACAGGTAACTATCGCTTTTAAAATCGCCAAAAAATCAGAAATTTTTCAAAAGAATCTGGAACTTTGCAGAAAAAATAAGAATAACGAGCAAATATTATCGTTGCATCTCAAAATCGGAGTCGACAAACAAATTCAAACGCTCGCGCGAGATATCTCACAGCGGAGATCAAAATGTAAACTGCGAAACGTGCTGCGCCTTTAAGGACCGACTACGGTAGTTGCGTGATAATTAATTTCTTGTTTTTCACTCGATTTACTCGACTTCAGCAATTTTCAACCGTTTTTCGCGCTTTTTCCTGTAAAAAAAGCACAAAAAGTGTATTTTCCGTGAAAAACGGTTGAAAAACGGCTGAAATTGAGTAAATCAAGCGAAAAACAAGAAATTAATTATTTTTGATCTCCGCTGCGAGATATCTCGCCCGAGCGTTTGAATTTCTTTTCTCGACTCCGATTTTGAGATTTAACGATAATAATAGTATTTTTCGGGTTTCCAACTAGTTGTCTATCGATAAATTTTAGTAAATTTTAGTATTTCCAATTTCTTGAAACAGAAACATTATTTTACCCTAGTTAAATTTATGTAAAATTATATATTTATTTATAAAAAAAATGAGATTTTCACCTGCGTATTATCCGTCCTGCAAAAGTTGGAACTTTTGCGCCGACCGCGACGCAGACGCGTTGCGCTGGTTCTCACCCCGACAGCCTGTGTACTTCTCGTGGACATCCGAAATCCTAAAGAGTTTTTCCTAATTTTCAGGCCATTTTTATCGTTTAACGTTGTTTTTTCCGTTGTTTTTTGTAATTTCTGCTTTGAAAAAATATTCCAGCGCGGTAATAACGATGAAAAACGATAAAAATGGCCTGAAAATTAGGAAAAACTCTTTAGGATTTCGGCTGTCCACGAGAAGTACACAGGCTGTCGGGGTGAGAACCAGCGCAACGCGTCTGCGTCGCGGTCGGCGCAAAAGTTCCAACTTTTGCAGGACGGATAATATTTAACGTTAGAGGTTTTTTTCTAAACTGTTAAATTTCAACGAATATAAATAGCGCAAAAACTATTTTTTTAAATTTTGTAAAAATGTTTTTTTTAAGTTTGAAAAATTCTATTTTTTGTTGAAGTTTTAAAAATAAAATGTTACATTTTTTCAGTTCCTCTAAGAAATTTTTTAAAAATTAACTTTTTCGGTTTCAAAAACTAATAATTACTGACAAGAAAAGAAAAAATTCAATTATTTCATTATTTCATTAAATATTTAAAGAAGTAAAATTTTCAACTGACACAAATCAAATTATCGCCAAACAGTCTTGACACCCTTATTTTGCAGATACGGACCGATTGCGCTGTTCCCGAAGACGGCTCTCTCGTGGCGAGTGCCCACTCCAGACGACATCACACCCCGTTCGTTGGCTCTTTTCGCCGCCCTCGAACCCAAAATCGATATTCTCGTGCTCGGAGTTGGTGATAAGAAGAACATTGACAAGTGAGTCAGACACCCAGCCGCCACGAATCCCGTGTACTTCTCGTGGAGGCGCGAAGTTTTTTTTTCAAATTTAGCGCCAATTTTCTCGATATTAAAACATATTGTCTTGTCTTAACAATCGCGTTGTTCAGCTGAAAAAATTCGGAAAATCGAGAAAATAGTCTCAAAATTTCCGAGGATATGACAAAATCTGGGAACGGTTAGAGATAAGAGAGTGCAGACAAGCAGACGTTTCCTTGAAGTGTTTGTATCTTTCGGGGGCAGAATTTTCGGGAAAAAACATAGAAATGTATTGTTTTGTGATATTTATAAGTCAGTAGAAGGTGAATTTGTGTGAAATTATCTGTGGAATCGGCTCAAAACTCTCATTTTTCGACAAAATTGTGACTCACTGTCTGCACTCTCTTATCTCTAACCGTTCCCACATTTTGTCCGATTTTCTCAGATTTTTGACAAAAAAACACACAAAAAGACGAAAATACCTTATTCACTTCTGAATCAAATTTTCTCAAATTTCCTCAAATTTTGTCCGAAATTCCCAGATTCTGTTTTCGCAGGTTTTTGTCATATCCTCCAAATTTTTGAAAAAATGCTCCTCCACGAGAAATACACGACAGCGGAGCGCTCTTGCAACACATTTCCAACGTTCGAAAAATATGTTCAGAGTCCGCGCCAAAGTGGCCCCGTTCCTTCGTGAGCACAAAATCGGATTGGAGATTATGGATACGGTAGGCTGAGGGAAAGTACAGTAACCCCTATCGTTCTCTCAGGAAGACGCCATCGCCACGTTCAATTTTCTGAACGCAGAAGGCCGTTACGTTGGAGCCGCCC
Source organism: Caenorhabditis macrosperma (assembly GCA_963932285.1). NCBI lineage: Eukaryota > Metazoa > Nematoda > Chromadorea > Rhabditida > Rhabditidae > Caenorhabditis > Caenorhabditis macrosperma. Next base: position 11,986,361 of record OZ010620.1, read on the forward strand.
TCTACCCGCCCGATGACATGGTTGTCACTGACCGGGAGTACGGTAGAGCCCTGGCGTTGCTCAAGGGATGGGATACGGTAAGCGTTTGTTAAAAAATTGACAAAAATTTAAAAAAAAAAGAGAAATTATTTATAAATTCTATCAAAAATTTTTAAAAACTTTTTTCTAATTATAAAATTTCAAAGAAAAAAAACAAAAAATTGTGTTTTTTGAAGTGAATTAAGGTTTCTACGGTATTAACGTTTGAATTTTATTAAAAATTGAAAAATCCTCGAAAAAAAAATAAATTAAAAAATTTTTTCCCTTAATTTCTAGACATGTCCCTTCTTAAAGTTAATTGAAAACTCGTCGAAAAATTAAATTTAAAAAAATATTCGAAGTGACCGACTGCAAAAACATGGTTTATTGTAAATAGGAGAATAACTGCAGGTCGAAGAGAATCCGATTCTGACGGGACTCTCGGACACCGTCAACGAGGCGGAGGATCTCGTGAAGCGGCTGTGGAGTGGCGACGACAAGGCGTGGCAGTCGACGAGACAGAAAGTGGGTTTTTCGTTGGAATTCCAATCACGAATTGTACTTTTAATGTGCATTAGTAGTGAAGTAGGGTCAAACTCTGAATGTTAAGAAGAACAAAAAAAAGGAACAAGAAAATGAAAAGATTCAAGACTTGTTTCACCCAGTCGCATTCATTCACTTTTGAACGTTTTCTTAAAGGGGGACTGACACCAAAAAAAACCTGCAACGTACGAGATTTTCATAAAAATTCCTGAATTTTTGGTGATTTTTTAAGTGATACTTCCTTTGGATACTTTGGAGGTCTGTGTTCATGATGTGGCATCATGCAGACCACAGCTCAAAGAGTGCCAAGTCTTTCGGTCTTTTGCGATTGTCGACCAGTGCAAGTGAGCTGTTGATTTATTCAGCATTTGTCCGTTTTCCCGATCAAGATTGAGTTGTCAGTAGAACCCATCTCTGGAGGTCTGTTCTCACGGCAGCCGACTAGTAGGACAAAAGCCGCAAAACATGGGTTTTCCTTCTTTTTTCCAACCTTTCTCCTACATTTGGAGAAAACTTTCCCCACTTCTACCGAGAATAGCGGAAAAAAACGTACCGTATTCACTCGAATAGAAGGGAACTCAAAAATAGGAGGGCATGCCACTCTATCAGAGTAATACGCTATTTTTCAACAAAAAAAAAATTGTCCATGCTATCTGTAACCCATTGTTGATTTGCAGGTGCTCGAATCGCCGACAGAACGTGAAGAAAGAATGCGACTGGAAACTGAGGAAAAAGAGAAGAAACGCATCGAATAGATAGACTTTCATTGTTTAGTAGGAGGATTGTTGGGTTTTTTTGTTTAGAAATTTCGTTGGATTAAATTCAATTTTTTGTGTTGATAGAATCAAAGCAATGAAGAACTGTTTTAACACAAAAAACTCTAGAAAATCGGACGAAAGCGATTTTTCCTGGTGGAAATTTCGCAAAAATTTCTACAGTAACCGACAGGGGCCTAGAAACCAGGTATGCACGGAAGTGTTTTCTGGACGGAAAACGGAAATTTCGTATTTCAAATATTTTCCCGTTTTCCGTTCCCCAGAAAAAATCCTTTTTTTTTCGTTTTCCCGATTTCGAAATTCGAAACTTCTGTTATCATCTGAATAAAAAATCCGCCAAAAAAAGCGTATCATTTTCACCAAATTTATTATTTGCTCTGTTTTTTGAAAAATATACAAAAAATAAACTTTTCAAAACAAAAGGGAAAACAACAAAATAGGGAGAAAATTCAAAAAAAAAAGAGGTTTTTGGTGAAATCGGAGGAAAAATGAAAAAAAATCCTTAACGTTGACGTCGTTCCAGCATTCCGACCGGTTGGCACATGAAAAACGGAAAAAAACCAGAAGTTCCCAGGCCGCCAATTTCTCTAATTCTCTCCACAAAAATGCACTCTCTCTCTCATTCGAATCCAATTCCATCCAAATCCATCCAAATCCTTCCAAATCCATAATGTCCAATTTTCAGCAAACTTTCAGCACTTTCCAATTATCATTTCCTGTTGATCTACCATGCAGCAGCATCCTTTGTGGCGTATTCATAGAGTTTCAGCGAATTTCAGCAAAATCCAGTGATTTCGGGGAAGGGGGTCTTATGAGCGACGACGAGACAGCTTGATTGATTGAGTCATTATCAGTTGATTGATTGACTGATAACGATTGATCAATTGATTGTGTAACTGATATCGATTGATTGCAGTGACGGCGACGAGAGAGAGAAAGAGAGAGTGGGAGTTTTTGAGAGAGGTTAGAGAAATGACATTCTGGAAATCCGATTATTTCCTATTATTCGTCCATTTGTGTACAATCTTCGGTCCATGGTTCCTGGATATCGAAACGGACGGATCCGTGTTTTGCATTTCTGAAAAATGGCAAAATTTCGATTTTGTTGAATACTTTTTTAAAATTTAAAAATTTAAAAATTTGAAAATTTTGAAAAAAAAATTATGAAACTTGCAATTTTTTTTTAAATTTTTAAAATTTGTTTAAATTCTAAAAATTGGAAAATTAAAAATTAAAAGTCATCGAAAAATCGGAAATATTGGAAAAAATCCGAACATTTTAAAAATAGTGAGTAATTTGGAAAACACCCTTAACGCTGCCGGAGAATCATTATATCTCGAGATTGATAAGAGATATCAAAAAGTTGTCAACTGGAAACTTGTAGATCATAACTAGGACTACAATATTGCTATTGACAACTTTTTGATATCTCTTATCAATCTCGAGATATATCGATTCTCCGGGGCAGTGTTTTTGGTTTCGAGGAAATGCGAAAATAATCCACTCACTTTTTTTTTCCGGCGGTCCATCTAACAATGATCCTTGTCGGTCGTAAAAGAATGAAAAATCGGATCCGGTCGATAACTGAAAAATGAAAAAAATTTTAAATTTTAAAAAATCGAAAAAAAACCGAAAAATAACAAAAATGCTCACCTTGACGAGACGGATTCGGATTTGATCTACACTTCCAATTCTTCGGATTTCAGTGATTTTTGTTGGTGGTGAGGGTGGTGAAGCAGCTTGTCCGAGGGGGGATATCGGGATAATCAGTGGGGAAAATAGGGGAACAATTTTTGAAAAAATCGAAAAAAAATTTGAAAAAAAAGAAAAATTAATTTTACAATTTTTCAAAAAAATGGGGGAGGGGAAAAATGAAGAAGCTTATCGTCTTTTGTGTGTGTGTGTGAGCAGGAAATTGTGGGAAAAAGGGGGGAAATTGGGGGGGGGGGTTCAACGGCTTGTTTGTGAGGGGGGAGGAGCAGGATTTGAGAAAAAATTTAAAAAAAAAGGGGGGAAGGGGAAATAGGGAATTTCAGAGTGACACAGGGTGATTTTGTGGGGAATTTTTAAAAAATACGAAAAAAATCCCGAAAAATTCGGGAAAAAATGGAATTTTTTTTTAGCTAGCACTTAAATTTTTTTAAATCAAAAATTACGGGGAAAATTACATAGAAAATTGGAATTGAGTGGGGGAAATCATGAAGATGAGCAGAATTTAAAAAAAAAAGAAAAAAAAAGAGTTGAATTTTGTTCGAAATCAGCAAGAAAAAAATTTGGCCAAAACGTTCAATTTTTAGAAAAATTCAAAAATTCGAAAAATTCAAAAATTTGCAAAAGGGGCATTTGAATTGAAGAAAAGAGCCCATTGTGATCAAAAAAATCAAAAATCTTGGTTTTTTTTCAAATTAAAAATTTCGAAAAAAAATCGAAAAAATTTTTTTTTTCAAAAAATTCAAATTTTGCAAAAAGGGCATTTGAATGGAAGAAAAGAGCCCATTGTGATCAGAAAATTCGAAAAACTTGGTTTTTTTCAAATTAAAAAAAAGAGAAAAATTTCGAAAAAAAACGTCGAAAAATTTTTTTTTCAAAAAAGTAAAAATTTTCGCAAAAATTGAAAAAAGCTTGAACAAATGGCAGATTGCCCATTGTAATTGGGAAAATTTGTTGGAAATCAGCACGCATGAAATTTGGCCGAAAACTCATTCTTTGAGAAAAAATTGAAAAAATCTTGGAGAAAAAAAGTTTTTTTTCAAAAAAATAGGGCATTTGAAAAAAGAAAAAGAGCCCATTGTGATCAAAAAAGTTCAAAAATCTTGGTTTTCTCTCAAATTGAAAAATGAGAAGAATTTCGGAAAAAAAAAATCGAAAGTTTTTTTTTGCAAACAATATTAAAATTTTTTGCAAAAAGAGCTCGAAAAAAAATCGGAAAATCAAAAATTCGAAAATTCAAAAACCAAATGGTTTTTTCCTGCCTAAAAAATTTTCAAAAATTTGCAGGTGTGAAAAATCCCAAAAAATCTGGGGGGTGACAACCGTTTGTCCAGTACGTCCCCCCGCTCCCACCCACCCCTGGGGGACGCACTTCTTGTCACACGGAACCGACTGCTTCAGAACAGTTTTTTGGAGGAAAAAAGAGTTGTGTCACCATGTGTGTCCTGAAGCAATCGGTTCGGTGCGAGGGGAAGCCAGCCTCTGAAGGCTTCATCTTGTCACACGGAACCGGCCGTCCAGTTGACTCTCGCTTACTTCATTATGTCATAGTCAACAGACGACCAGTTCAGCACGAGTTCTGTTTTGGACCTAAGCGCGAATCGGCAAAAATTGTTTTCCTAAGCTTCGGCGGCAAAAATGGAAAAAAACCATTTTTCTGCCGATTCGCGCCTAGGTCCATTGTTCTTGTCACACGGAACCGGCCGTCCAGTTGACTCTCGCTTACTTCATTATGTCATAGTCAACAGACGACCAGTTCAGCACGAGTTCTGTTTTGGACCTAAGCGCGAATCGGCAAAAAATTGTTTTCCTAAGCTTCGGCGGCAAAAATGGAAAAAAACCATTTTTCTGCCGATTCGCGCCTAGGTCCATTGTTCTTGTCACACGGAACCGGCCGTCCAGTTGACTCTCGCTTACTTCATTATGTCATAGTCAACAGACGACCAGTTCAGCACGAGTTCTGTTTTGGACCTAAGCGCGAATCGGCAAAAATTGTTTTCCTAAGCTTCGGCGGCAAAAATGGAAAAAAACCATTTTTCTGCCGATTCGCGCCTAGGTCCATTGTTCTTGTCACACGGAACCGACTGCTTCAGAACATTCAACTGGAAAAGAGTTGTGTGTGTCATCATGTGAGTTCTGAAGCAATCGGTTCGGCGCGTTCTCCTTGTTCTTGTCACACGGAACCGATTGTCCCACAGAATGTTGACTCTCAGTTACTTCATTATGTCATAGTCAACATATCTGGGAGGGGGACAATCAGTTCAGCACGAGGGATCTCTCTGGAAACCCCATTGGCAACCGCGCTCCGCTGATGTTCATGGCGCAAGAGAATTTTCACCGCTGAATCAGCGGAGCGCATTTGAAACGAGGATTCCAGAGAGAATGATGGGCAACTGTCGGATGTCCTGTCCTGTCATGTCACACGGAACCGATTGCTTCAGATTCTTATTTGTTTCCGGTGACAGTGAAAGACGGAGACAAGCCTCTCCTGAAGCAATCGGTTCGGTGCGAGAGGGGGTCTTGTCACACGGAACCGGTCGTCCAGTTGACTCTCGCTTACTTCATTATGTCATAGTCAACACCAGGGACGACCAGTTCAGCACGTCTCTCCGGAATCTCCGGAACCCCCATTGCAACTGCGCTCCGCTGATTTTAATGACGCAAGAGAATTTTCACCCTTGAATCAGCGGAGCGCGTTTGAAACGGGGATTCCAGAGAGAATGGCGGTCAACTGTCGCTTACGTCTTGTCACACGGAACCGACTGCTTCAGAACATTTAATCAAAAAAGAGTTGTGTCATCATGTGAGTTCTGAAGCAATCGGTTCAGTGCGTTCTGCCTATTCTTGTCACACGGAACCGACTGTCCCACAGAATGTTGACTTTCAGTTACTTCATTATGTCATAGTCAACATATCTGGAAAGGGGACAATCAGTTCAGTACGAGCGTTTCCCTTATTCTTGTCACACGGAACCGACTGCTTCAGAGCATTTGATTGAAAAAGAGTCGTGTCATCATGTGTGTTCTGAAGCAATCGGTTCGGCGTCTCGAGGGGGACACTCTCCAGAAGTCCCCCTTGTGTGGTTCCCTTGTCACACGGAACCGGTCGTCCAGTTGACTCTCGCTTACTTCATTATGTCATAGTCAACAGACGACCAGTTCAGTACGAGCTCTGCCTCCGAAAGTGCGTCCACACCTCTCCCACCCACCGCCAATTTCACTTACCGTAAAGTCTCTAAAAGAAGGGCACCCCAAACGCTGCCGGAGAATGATTATATCTCGAGACTGATAAGAGATATCAAAAAGATGTCAACAGCAAACTTGTAGTCCTAGTTTTGATCTACAAGTTTTGTGTTGACAACTTTTTGATATCTCTTATCAGTCTCGAGATATAATGATTCTGCGGCAGCGTTTGGGGTGCCCTTCTATTAGAGACTTTACGGTAAATTGGACGGCGCGCACTTTCGAAAAACACCCAAAATTCAGTTGGGGGGACTATCCCCGGGGGAGGGTCCAAAAGTCCAAAACAAAAATGAGCCGAATAAAAAAAAAGAAAAATTATTTTTCCGACGATGAAAAATTTAATTTAATTTTTTTTTCAACAAAATTTTTCAACAATTTTTCTGGAATTTGTTTCTTTTTTTTTGAAAAATCAAAAAATTCGAAAATTGAAGAAGATGAAGGGGGATTAGATATTTTGAGAAAAATTGAAAGTCGCATTTTTCTGGATATTTCAGAAATTTTTTTTTTTTTTTTTCAAATTGAAATCATTGAGATATTCTCTAAAAATCAAAACATTTTGAGATTAGGATCCACTTGAAAAAAGTCAAGTAGATCAAATTTTGCTTCTCTGTTTCAATTTTTAGAAAATAAATTTGATATTCATGTTGAGCATAATTTTCAATTTTTTTTTTTTTTGAAAATTGAGGAAGATGACGGATTTATTTAAAAATCCGTCATCTAAGATTTCCCTATACCAGAATTATTCTGGCTATTTTTCATAAAATAAAGGGTATTTTCAAAAAAAAATGCTGAAAATTGAAGAAGATGAAGGGGGAATTTCTTTTTTTTTTTTTTTTGAAGTACCGAATAGTTCAAAAAAAAATTTTTTCCAACAAGTGGAAAAAAAATTCCTAGACGGACAGCAAAAAAATTTTTTTTTTGTTGGTAAATCCTCGATAAAAAAATTTTTAAAAATTTCAAAAAAATAAAAATTGCAGTATTCTTTGAAATAATTGAGATGTGTCTAAAACACCCCCAATTCTTAATAATTTTCACTAATTTGCGATCTTGGCTTCCATCTCAAAATTGAAGTCTCCCTTTTTGTGAAAAAATCTATTTTTTTTCAATTTTTAATTTTTTTTTGAAAATTGAGGAAGATGACGGATTTATTTAAAAGTCCGTCATCTAAGATTTCCCTATACCAGAAATAATTCTGGCTATTTTTCATAAAATAAAGGGTATTTTCAAAAAAAAATCCGAAAATTGAAGAAGATGAAGGGGGGGGGGATTAAATATTTTTTTTGACATAACTGGCTCAAAAAAAATTTTTTTTTTGAAATAATGTCTCGAGAAGGAAATTTTAAAAAAATTCAAAAAAAAATTGAGATACTTCTTGAACTGTTATCCGGTCATACGGGAAAAATACTAAATTAAAAGAAAAAAAATTCAAATTTCCCGCCAATTTAAAATGTGACTTTGGCTGTTCTACATGAAGAACCTCTAAATTTAAAAATTCCGAAAAAAAAATTTCCTTTTTTGAGATCAGAGTAGATGTCATTTCCCTATCCCAGAAATAATTCTGGGTATTTTTTTGAAAAATTTTAAGGAAATTTTCAAATAGAAAAATCAATTTTTTTAATTAAAAGAAATCCGAAAATTGAAGAAGATGAAGGGGGAATTAAATCTTTTTTTCGGAAAATTGAAAGATTTTGGTTAATAAATCTTACTTTTTTTAAATTGAAGATTTTCCATTTTGAGTAACTGTCATATTTCAAAAAAAAAAAATTTTTTTTATTTGAAAGATTTTAGTTAATAAATCTGCAAACATTTTTTTTTTCAAATTGAAATCATTGAGATATTCTCTAAAAATCAAAAAAATTGAGATTTGGATCGAAAACTAGTAGATCAAATTGCTGTTTCGCTTTCCTTTCATTTCCTTTTTCTTTTTTTTTTTGAAAATTGAGGAAGATGACGGATTTATTTAAAAATCCGTCATCTAAGATTTCCCTATACCAGAAATAATTCTGGCTATTTTTCATAAAATAAAGGGTATTTTCAAAAAAAAATCCGAAAATTGAAGAAGATGAAGGAGGGGGAAATTTTTTTTTTTTTTGGAAAATAAGTCCTCGATAAAAAAATTTTTAAAAATTTCAAAAAAATAAAAATTGCAGTATTCTTTGAAATAATTGAGATGTGTCTAAAACACCCCCAATTCTTAATAATTTTCACCAATTTGCGATCTTAGCTTCCATTTTAAATTGAAGTCTCCGTTTTTGTGAAAAATTTTTTCTAATTTTTTCCGGAACAAAATGAAAAAAAAATCAATTTTTTTCAAATTAATTTTTCTTTTTTTTGAAAATTGAGGAAGATGACGGATTTATTTAAAAATCCGTCATCTTTGATTTCCCTATACCAGAATTATATTCTGGCTATTTTTCATAAAATAAAGGGTATTTTCAAAAAAAAAATCCGAAAATTGAAGAAGATGAAGGAGGGGATTAAATATATTTTTTTAGGAAAATTGAAAGATTTTGGTTAATAAATCTTACTTTTTTTTAAATTGAAGATTTTCCATTTTGAGTAACTGTCATTTTTCAGAAAATTTTTTTTTTTTTTTCAATTTGAAAGATTTTAGTTAATAAATCTGCAAAATTTTCAAGTTTTTCGGTGCAATTCCTTTTTCAATTTTTAAATGCATTGGCCAGGAAAACGTTTTTTTTTCAAGTTGCGAAGAACAACTTTTCAGTTAAAAAAATTTTTTTCTCCGAAAAAAAATCAATTTTTCAAAAAAAAAAATTTTTTTAAATGTATTTTCTCTGTTTTTTGAAATACATTTCGATCCGCACCAGAAATTGAGAATTTTGGCTTTATCAAAAAACTCCAAATTTTCAGAAAAATTCCAGAAAAATATTTTTTTTTAAGAAAAAATTTTTTCAATTTTAAAAATTATTTTTTTCTTTGAAAATTGTTGAAGATGACGGATATAGTCAAATATCTGTCACCTTCAATTTCCCTATCCCAAAAATGATTTTGGGTATTTTTTTGAGAAAATTGAGGGCAATTTTCAGAAAGAAAAAAAATAATTTTAAAAATTTAAAGACTTTTTTTTCTGTATTTAAATATTATCAAAATGATCCAAAGTGGCGCATTCGACGAGAAAAAGCTTTCACGGGGGTGTTCTCGTCAAATGCGCCACTTTTGGGGAATTTTAATAATATTTAAAAAAAAAATAAAAGAAAAAAATTTTAATCGTCGGAAAAATAATTTTTCACCAAAAAAAAGGGAAAAGTTGTCCAAACTCTTGATAACTCTTCAAGAAAATGGCTTTCCCGATATTTCGCAACATTTCGAAACTGTTTCTATCGCGAATTTAAACTGATATTTCGCGAAATTTCGAAAAAAAAACGAAAAAAAAAAAATGAAAAAGTTGCGAAATACCGGGTGGAGAAACGACGGGGAAGCCGGAAAATAGGGGGAAACGAAGGAAATGCCGTATCAATCCTTATCAGTTGTCATCGAAACGTCGAGAAGCCAAAAATCAATGGGAGACCTCTGGTTGTTCGGTAGAGCGCGGTTGCATCGTGGCGCAGAGGGGGGGGGGGGGCGAATTATCGATTTTTTGGGCGGAAAATGGGAAAATGGGAAAATTGAAGAAGATGAAGGGTGGCTGGGTATTTTTTTTCAGAAAAATGAAAGTCGCACATTTCTGAATATTTATTTTTTTTTTAAGTTATTTTTTTTGAATAAAAAAAATAAATTTTCAGGAAATTTTTAAATACTTCCCGTTGTTCTAATTTAAAAAAAAATAAAAAAAAAAATTTTTCTTGGAATTTGAAACTCATTCTCAAGAATTCTTTATTTTTCAAATTTTTATTTGATCCGTACCGAAATTTGAAAATTGAAGGGGTTTCGAAAAATCCCCCCCAATTTTCAATAATTAAAAAAATAATCGATTTTGTAGTTGTTAAAGAAAATGCAATCCCAAAATAATTCTAGGTTTTTTTTGAAAAATAGAGAGAACATTTTTTTTTAAATTAAAGTTTTTTTTCAGAATTTTTCAAAAAAAAAAACAGAAAAAAACAAAAAAACCAATTAAAAAAATTTGCTCCTTGCTCAATTTACCCAATTTAAGTCTCCTAAAATTTTTTTAGAAATCCAAGAAAAAAGTGAAACCTTGCTGATTTGTATTATATATTTCAAAAATCTTGGAACCTGCGCAAACGCGCTCCGCTAGATTCGTGTTGGTCTCGCCACGACTATTGTCTCTGTCTCGTGTGTTCCAAGAGAGACGCAGACAAGAGTCGTGGCGAGACCAACACGGGTCTAGCGGAGCGCGTTTGCGCAGGTTCCAAGATTTTTGAAATATATAATAGAATTTTTTAAAATTTAATTTTGACATCATGGTATCCGTCAAAAATTAATTTTTCACAAATATTATATTATTCTTTAAAAAATTGATTTATTTTAGGATTTATTTAAAAATCCGCCACCTTTGATTTCCCTATACCAGAATTATATTCTGGCTATTTTTCATAAAATAAAGGGTATTTTCAAAAAAAAAAATCCGAAAATTGAAGAAGATGAAGGGGGGATTAAATTTTTTTTTTTTAGAAAAATTGAAAGATTTTCGTTAGTAAATCAGTAAAAATTTTCAAGTTTTTATTTTATTCTTCTTATAAAATTGTCACGTTGAATAATTCGCAAAATAAAAATTTTTTCAAAATTGTAAAAAAAACCTACCCTCTAAAAAATTAATTTTTTCCATTTTTAAACCAAAGAATTTGGTTAAAATTGATTTTATAATTGTTGAAGATGACGGATTTATTTAAAAATCCGTCCCCTTCGATTTCCCTATTCCAGAAATAGTTCTGGCTATTTTTTCTGAAAATAAAGGGTATTTTCAAAAAAAATCAATTTTTCTTAAATTAAAAAAATCGGAAAATTGAATTGAAGAAGATGAAGGCGGGTGAATTATTTATTTATTTTTTTTTTGAAATACTGCTCATCTAAAAGAATTATTTTTCCGAGAGCACGGGAGCTCCGGAGATGTGTGCTGTTTGAATTCCCGCCGGAATGCATATTTTTCAAATTTGGCTGAGTATTCAACGCTCGCAGCCAAATTTTGAAAAAATATGCATTCCGGCGGGAATTCAAACAGCACACATCTCCGAAGTTCCCGTGCTCTCGGAAAAATAATTCTATTAGACGGAAAAAATTAAAAATTTTTTTTAAAAATTGAATAATTATTTAATTACCAAAAAAATAATTTTTCAAAATTTCTCAATACCGCCCATTTTTTAAACGGGCAAACTTCAAATCCCCTTATTTAAAAAAAAAAAAAGTTTGGTCAACTCGTGAAAAAAATTAAAATAAATTTTTTTTTATCGAGGAATTTCGAAATTTCGAAAAAATTCCAAATTTTCAATGATTTTTAAAAAATTGATTTTGTAATTGTTGAAAATAACGGATTTATATAAAAATCCGTCATTTTCGATTTCCCTATACCAGAATAATTCTGGCTATTTTTCAAAAAATAAAGGGTGGTTTCAATTTTTCAAAATTCTGAAAATTGAAGAAGATGAAGGGGGGAGATTGAATTCTTTTTTTTCGTCAAATTGTTTTTCTTTCGTGAGTTTTCTGTTTTTCAGAAAAAAAAACGTAAAATTTTTTTTATTAAAAATTTTTTTTCCAATTTCACAAAATTCAATATTTTTTTTTAAATAAAAATTGATTATTCAAACTTGTGGTAAAAAATAATCAATTTTCTCGACATGTTGTCGTATATACGTCCGAAACATGTTTCGGTGGCCTAAAAACCTCCGCCTCGTCCCCCCGTGTGTCGATTTACGGCGAGCCGCGGTCATATTGATTTTTCTATTAATTTTCGTGTATTCTACCGTTTTTTTTTCGGTAATTCGTCAATTTAATTCATTATTTCAGTGTTTTTCAAGTGGATTTGCAAAAAAATCGACGAAAAATGACAGAAAAAATTTTAATTTTTTAAAATCAAGGAATTCTATTATCTTTCATCGATTTTTTTTTCGAAAATCCACTTGAAAAACACTAAAATAATAAATTAACATGACGAATTACCAAAAAAAAACGGTAGAAAACATGAAAATTAATAGAAAAATCAATATGACCACGGCTCGCCGTAAATCGACACACGTGGGGGACGAGGCGGAGGTTTCTAGGCCACCGAAACATGTTTCGGGACGAATTTATGGACATTCGGCGAAATTGTGACTTAAAATTTAAAACTTTAACTTAAATTCGAAAAATTGGAAAAATATTTTTTTTTTGAAAAATTAACTTTTTTTTTTTGAAAATTGAGGAAGATGACGGATTTATATAAAAATCCGTCACCTTTGATTTCCCTATACCAGAATTATCCTGGCTATTTTTCATAAAATAAAGGGAGGTTCCAATTTTTAAAAAAACTGCTGAAAATTGAAGAAGATGAAGGGGGGGGGGTATATTTATAAATTGGAAATGGTACGTGGACCAGAAAACCAAAAATTAATTTTTATTTTTGATTATTCAAACTTGTGGAAAAATGCGTTTTTCTGTAGAAAAACGCATTTTTCCGAATTTTCCAAATTAAATTTTTTTGAAAAATTAATTAAAAAAAGTTTTTTTTTGCCATATCCTGGTTCGTTAAACCAATATTCTCAATTTTCACTTTAAAAAATTAAATTTCCCGCTAATTTAATTTTGGAAAAATTTTGGAAAAATTTTGGTAAAATTTAAAAATTGAAGTCTTTGGTCAAATAAAATTTAAAATTAATTTTTTTTTGGACACTTTTTTCCGGAATTAAATGGAAAAAATCAATATTTTTTTCGAATTAATTTTTTTTTTGAAAATTGAGGAAGATGACGGATTTATTTAAAAATCCGTCATCTTTTATTTCCCTATACCAGAAATTATTCTGGCTATTTTTCATAAAATAAAGGGTATTTTCAAAAAAAAATTCGAAAATTGAAGATGATGAAGAAGGGGGAAATTTTTTTTTTTTTTGAAATATCGGATCGTCCATGAAATTTTTTTCTCCAACAAGTGGAAAAATAATTCCTAGACGGACGGCAAAAATTTTTTTTTTGGTAAACCCTCGATAAATAAATTTCGAAAAATTTCAAAAAAAAATTGCAAGTCTCGGAAATCTCTGAAAAATTGAGATGTGTCTAAAACACCCCCAATTCTTAATAATTTTCACTAATTTGCGATTTTAGCTTCCATCTTAAATTGACGTCTCCCTGTTTGTGAAACAGTTTTTTTCCAAATTTTTTCCGGAAAAAAATGAAAAAAAAATCAATTTTTTTTCAAATTTTTTTTTTTTTTGAAAATTGAGAAACATGACGGATTTATTTAAAAATCCGTCATCTTAGATTTCCCTATACCAGAAATAATTCTGGCTATTTTTCATAAAATAAAGGGTATTTTCAATTTAAAAAATCCGAAAATTGAAGAAGATGAAGGGGGGGATTTCTTTTTTTTTTTTTTTTAGAAAAATTGAAAGATTTTCGTTAGTAAATCAGTAAAAATTTCCAAGTTTTTATTTTATTTGTTTAAAATTGTCACGTTGAACAATTCGCAAAATAATATTTCAAAATTGTAAAAAAAACCTACCCTCTAAAAAATTTTAAGGGTTGGGGATTTTCTTTTCTTTTTTTTTTTTGAAAAACTGCATAATTTTTCATTTTTCCAACAAGTGGAAAAATAGAAAATATTTTTTAGACGGCAAAATTTTTTTTAAATTTTTCAAAATTTTTTTTTTTCTTTTTCTCAAATTTGGTATTGGAGCTTGAACTTAATTCTCATTTCAGTTGGGTTATCTTCTTATTCCATTAGGTGGATCGCAATCTTTTATTTTTTCTCAAATTGAGATTACGATCCACTTGAAAATGGACATTTTCTTTTTGAAAATTAAAGAAGATGACGGATTTCTCCCCGAATAGAGCGGCACCCGCAACACTGCCCCGGAGAATCGATATATCTCGAGATTGATAAGAGATATCAAAAAGTTGTCAACTGCAAACTTATAGTCCTAGTTGTGATCTACAATTTTGCTGTTGACAACTTTTTGATATCTCTTATCAGTCTCGAGATATAATCATTCTCCGGGGCAGTGTTGAGGGTGCCGCTCTTTTCGGGGGAAAAATCCGTCATCTTTGATTTCCCTATCCCAGAATTATATTCTGGGTATTTTTTTGATAAAATTGAGGGTAATTTTCAGATAAAAAAATAGAACATTTCAGTGTCAATTTCCGCAAAAAATGCTGAAAATTGAAGAAGATGAAGGGGGGGGGGGGGATTTTTTTAACTTGAACAAAATTTTTTAAATTTTTTTATTTTTTTGATTATTCAAACTTGTGGAAAAAATTCATTTTTCCCTAGAAAAATTTTTTTCCACAACTTGAATTTTTAAAAAAATTCGAAAAATTGAGAATCACAATTCTCAAAAAAATTGGAAATTTTCCTCCAATTTTTTTTCCCCAAAATAATTAAAAAAAATTTTTTTTTTAAATTTGCTTTTATGTCCTTTAAATTAATAACTCCCTTATTAAAAAAATGATCTTCGATAACTCGTCAAAAATCAAAATTAATTTTTTTTCCAATATGACATTGACATAGAGGAATTACTAAAAAATCCTCAATTTTTAATAATTTTTCAAAAAAAAAATTTTTAATATTTTATTTTTTTTGAACATCTTTATTTTTGAACAATTTTTTCAAAAAATGACTTGTCTCACTCATATTCACTTAAAATTCAAATTTTTCATAATTTTTAGGTTACAAAAAATCCAAAAAAATTATTTGAAGTCGTCATTAATAACAAATAAAAATTTGTCATCTCTATCTTCTCTAAATTAAAAAAAGTGAGCAATTAAGCTTATGTCAAGGCATTTTTCAAAAAAATTGACTCATTTCACTCAAATTTCAGAAATAATTTCAAAAATAATTTTTTTAAAAATTAAAATTTTTTTTTTTTTTTTTTAATTTTAAATTTTTTTTCTCCAATTCGATCTGAGATTACAATCTGAATTATGCTCATTCGAAATTGAAATTGTGATAGGACGACACTGAAAAAGTGCATACAGTTCTCGTAAATGAAAAAAAAATTAAATTTTCGAATTTTCGAAAAAAAAATTATTTTTCCTGTTTTTTCCAAAACTTTTCCGAAAGCGTAGATTTTTCAAGGTTTTCCAATTATTTTTAAAAAAATAATTCCCCATTTCCCTGTACGTCCCTAAGCGCGCTCTACCGAACAACTTATTGATTTTTTTTATAAAATAAAATTAAATAAAATTAAAAAAATAAACCGACTTCGTCCTTTTTCTCGTCGCCCGTAGACAGCAGAAGAGGTGGAGTGTCCCCGCCAGTGTCCCCGCCAGTGTCCCATGTCCCCATCCGACAGAAGACTCAGCGATCTTCAGCGTTCTGGAATTATTTTATTTTATTTAGAAAAATAAAAAAAAGTTGGAATTTGGGAAATTTTCGAAATTTTTCAATGGGATTAATTTTTTGAAATTTTAGCACTTCGACAATTAAAAAAATCAAATAAGAAAGTTGAATTTAATAAAAATTTGGTAACAGGAAAAAATTTTAAAAATTGAAATTTTGAATTCTGAAAATTCAAAATAACCCGAAATTTTTGAAAAATATGGAATTTTCTGGAAGATTCTAAAGTTATGAAAAAAAAATCGAAAAATGTTGAAAAATAATGAGAAATTTGGGAAACACCCTTAACACTGCCCAGAAGAATCATTATATCTCGAGATTGATAAGAGATATCAAAAAGTTGTCAACAGCAAACTTGCAGTCCTAGTTGTGATCTACAAGTTTGCTGTTGACAATTTTTTGATATCTCTTATCACTCTCGAGATATATTGATTGGTCTCTGCAACCAATCACAAGGCTGGCTCCGCCCCCATCGATACGAATTCCACGGGGGACTAGATTTGGATTTCTCTTCCAAGTGAGCGAATATTTTTGAGCAATAATGGCTGTTGGAGCGTACCGATGTTTGAATTCCCGCCTCGCTACAGTAATCAAATGCGTCTCTTGCTGCGTAACGTCAATATGATACGGAGGATTTAAAATTACGCCCTTTCAACAAAAAATGTATCGATCCGGTACCAGGGCTGCATGGAAGAGAAAACAAAAGTAACGGAACAACTGAAATACTATCGGATGCATCCGAGATGAACATTTTGACCGAGTTTTCGCGAGAAAGAGTTTTCTAGGCCACCAACAGTTTTGCGCCGGCGCGAATTACTGTGGAAAAGTTTTGGAAATTTCAAATGGTCAGGAAAATTCAATTCCAGCCGTTTTTCCGGGTGTTCTTGTGTCAATTGGTTCTCTTATCATGCTGAGAGACCAATGGTTACAGTAACAAACGTTGAGCTGTGTCTCGTTCGTTGCGAGACCCGCCGGCGGCCGCCAAATCTTTTTCTCGTCAAAATGTTCATTTCGGCTGCATCCGATAGTAACAACTTTCAAAAATGTTCCCAATGGATTCTGTAAACTGGATATTATTATGAGTTCACCGCGAGCGTGGACTCCGCAATCGCGGTGTCGGCGAAGGTCCCGCAACGAAAGAGCGAGACAGCGTGTAAATTTCAGAGACGCAGACAATTACAACACTTTTCACGCCAAAAACGAGGTCCACGCTCGCGGCGAACTCATAATATTAGATGGTGTTTTCCTTACAGAATAGAAAAAAACAGCACATGTTCAACTATTTTTTGAAGAAGGAAGTTATTCCAGTCGTTCCGTCAGAAGTTCCGTTTGGAATTTCGACGGAAGGTCCTACGATACGGAGCTTTTAAAATTACAGCGACTTTGCCGAATTCACGCAGAAAATGGCGCATTCAACGAGAAAATTGATTTGACGTCGGTCCCGTTGAGAACGTGTGATTTATTTTTGAAAACGTTATTTCTGCCAGTAACGCGCTGACAAAAATGCAAACTCTTCGTTGAGTGGCGAAAGAAACGAGAGACGCAGAGAGACCTGCACATCTAACTGAATCTGTGCATACACGGCGACGCAAAAGTGCACAGCGCTTAGTTTTTACGGCTCATTTTCTCGGCGGATTTCCGAAATTTTCGATACTTCGAAGATGGAAAAATTAGAGAAAAATACAGAAGAAGGCTGTGAACTGAAAAACAATGGAAATTTTCATTTTTTTGAACAGTGCGTCCAGGTTATAAATACCTGGCACATTGCCAACTTGGCACGCTGCCAGAAATTTCGAATAGAGCGCATTTGCAGCAGTGGTCAACGCCCGCAGTCCGTGTAAATTGCCACGGGGGGCCAATAGCGACGTGAAACCAAACGTGCTCTATTGAGAATCGCCAAAATTGCTGCAACTAAGTAACTGAGTATCAGATGTCACGCGGAAATTCGAAAATGCTTAATCCTACGATTCTGTGTGTTTTGACGTGACCGTGTTTGCACAATCCTACGGAAAATGTCACGTGAAATCCAAAAAAGCTAATGACTCCGTATCATTTGAGTCGCTACGCAGCGAATACAAAAGCGTGCGAAATTCAAATTTTGAGTTTTCATGTCGCGTTTCGCCCCCCGTGAATTGCGAAAGACTGCCATGAAATAGATGGAGAAAATAAAAGAAAAATACCGTATAGTCTCTATTTTAGTGTCGACACACTCAACGCTGCCCCGGAAAGTTCTTATATCTCCCTGTCAATCCATCGGGATATAATAACTCTCCGAGGCAGCGTTTGGGGTTCCGTCGTTAAAATAGAGCCGAAATATGGAATAATAGATCGTCAATTTAGGTCCATAATTATATAGAATATAAAATATATAAAGAAAAATCAACGCACCTTGTCTTCTTCTTCTTCCATTTCGTCGTCTGAAGGTATCTGCGGCGGCGTTAAGTGCATAAGTGAATGCGATGTCCCCGCCCATGTGTCCCCGCCCACTGTCCCCCACCGCGCCACCGTAATACATCGAATCTCCTCCCACCCATCTCTCCTCGCGTCGGGGCCGGCCGTCGCGTAAAAACGGCCGACGAAATTACACAGTGTCTCTCTGCGTCTCTCGATTTGCCGATGTCTCTCTCTCTCGTCCCCTCCATCCATCATTTGGGGGCCAATGGGTACCAGGCGCCAGCCGGCCGTGGGGGGAATGAAGAAAGAGAGAGTGTGCGAAGGGCGAGAGACGCAGACACTCGTTTCGAAGAGAACCTTGAGAGAGCGACATGTGTCCCCCTTCTCTTTCCCCCTGCAAACGCACTTTTTTGTTCGGGGCGCCGTCCTTTGCGAAGAAGAACCGCCGAAACGAAGGGGGGTTGATGACGTTGTGAGGGGAAAGACCGGCCGGAACGGGAAGTGGAATTGGGAACAGTGTTCACAAGATCACACAACCACCCAATCTTCGAATGCGTTTTTGCAGGTTTCGACCATCTCAGAGACACATTCTTTCTGTCGACCTACTACTATCGGATGCATATCTGAAATGATGATTTTGACGAGAAAGGTCTCGCAACGAACAAGACACAGCTCAATGTTTGTAACCGTAACCCTTGATCCAAAAAGGCGGTATTCGGGCGGTTTTCATTCGGATTTCTCGAAAAAACGAATTAAGCATGATAAGAGAATCAATTTATACGACAAACACCCGGAAAACGGCTGAAATTGAATTTTCCTGGCTATTCGAAATTTTCAAAACTTTTCCACAGTAATTCGACCAAAAGTAGATACAAAGACTGTTGCAGTGAATTGTTGAACATGGCTACTGTCGGTGCAAAATCCATTAAAACGCGCTCTATTGCACTCGAAAATGGAGGAAAGGGGAGAGAATTCAAACATAGTTTTCGGTGGCCGCGGCCGTCGGTTTTCTAGGCCATTTCGAAAGTTTAATTTTTTTCGCGCGATTTTTCAATGAATTTCTTCGAAATGGCCTAGAAAACCGACGGCCGCGGCCTTTGAAAACTATGTTTGAATTCTCTCCACTTTCCCTCCATTTTCGAGTGCAATAGAGCGCGTTTTAATGGATTTTGCACCGACAGTGATCGACCACACTTCAAATCGAATCGTGATATTATCGAAAAAAAAAAATTCGCAGCGAAGAACAATTTGTAAACGACGAAACGTGCTGCGCCTTTAAAGCGGCGATACGGTAGTTGCGCAATAATTAATTTCCTCTTTTTCCACTCGATCTACTCAATTTCAGCGGTTTTTCAGGTAAAAAAACACAAAAAGTGTATTTTTCGTGTTTCGCTCGCATATTTTCCTGTATTTTCATGTTTTTCCCGATTCTAAAGTCAAATTTTCAAGAAAACCAAAATGTCGTTTTCCGGTTTTGCGGCGGTTTTTTACAGGAAAAAACGCGAAAAACGGTTGAAAACTCGCTGAAATTGAGTAAATCGAGTGAAAAACAAGAAATTAATGATCACGCAACTACCGTATCGCCGCTTTAAAGGCGCAGCACGTTTCGGCGTTTACAAATTGTTCTTCGCTGCGAGATATCTCCCGCGAGCGGTTGAATTTTTTTTGTCGACTCCAATTTTGAGATTTAACGATAATAAAACACTCTTAATGATGATAATGGACCATTCTTGAAAAAAAAGAAGCAGCAATCCCCAACCTATCTAGATTCTAGCAAAGTGTTCTGGAGCTTCTGAATCATTTGGGGACATTTTTGGCGTTTAGTGCACAATTCTGCGCTTTTTGGAGCTTTTTGACACGCAAGCGTGCTCCATTGAGAACCGCCGATCTTGCTCCGTATCCCCGAGTCGCTACGCAACGAATTTCAAAGAAATTTTACCGCGGGAAACTCAAATTTTATTATTCCATTTGGATCGCCCGTGTTTTGGAGCATTTTGGAGCTCGAGAAGTTGTGATTATCCTTACAATCGGGGTCAATCAGTCATCACATCGGATCATTCCGGTTTGTTTTTTTATCGTTTGTACCCAATCATTGCGATCAGGAGATTTCTTTCGAAAGAACGACATGATGACGTTGTGAGGAGAAAGATCATCGAATTGAAAGGAATGCGATGACAATCAGTGTTCAGTAGATCAGAAAACATTCGGAATGGTGATCAGTCATATGTGGATCATCTCTGTTTCAGTGCTTATTTGAAAAAATAGTGCACATTTCGGGAATGATCGTCGTCATTGGTGAAATGAGCATAACTCTGCTGAAAATGGTCCGTTCGAGCTGGGATTTAGACAGGAGATAGTCAGAGACATTGGGAACAGGCTCTAATTTTTCTGGATTTTTAGCTGGAAAATTGAATTTCTGAAAAATTGCTGAAACACGTGAAATTTCAAAATTTGTCGAAAATTGTGCTCTCTAGGAAAATGAGCATAACTCGGCTAAAAATGCTCCAAATAAGTTGGGACTTGGACAGGGGACAGTCAGGACCATTGGGTACATAGTCTAATTTTTCTGGATTTTTAGCTGACAAACTGATTTTCTGAAAATTTGCTGAAAATCGAAAAAATGAAATTTCCAAAAACCAAGGTTTTCCTTATCGGTCCGTGACCGCCCGTTCACCCACTGAACTCATTCTGAACTCTTTTGTTCGAATTTCCTCAAAAAAGATCATAAAGAAATAAAAATTGGATATCAAAATCACAGAGAATAACTGGTTTTGAACGTCACTACCATGAGAGCGGAGATCAGTGTTCCAGTGCTTCTTCTCCTCTTCTCCGGAATTGTTTATGGTGAGTACGGTGGTGTATTTTCAGATAATTACAGACAAATAATATGGAAAATTTGAAAAAAATGCGAAAATTGAATTTTTGAAATTTTTTAAAATTTAATTTTTTAATTCTCAAAAATTTTTGAACATTTAAAATTTTAGAATTATAAAAAAATGTTTAGAAAATTCTCAAAATTTTTGAGAATTTAAAATTTTTCAGAATTAAAAAAAATGTTTAAAAAATTCTCAAAATTTTTGTAAAATTTAAAATTTTTCGGAATTAATATAAATGTTTAAAAATTCTCAAAATGTTTTTAGAATTGAAAATTTTTTAGAATTAAAAAAATGTTTGAAAAATTCTCAAAATTTTTTAAATTTTAAAATTTTTTAGAATTAAAAAAAATGTTGTGAAAATTCTCAATTTTTTGAAATTTAAAAAATAAATTTGAATAAAAATTTTAAAAACATTTTAAAAAAATTGTATTAAAATGTTTTTTTTTGGAAAAACATTTTCTTTATTTTTTTATTTTCAAAAAAATAATTTCAAAAATAAAATAAATAATAATAATTTTGTTAACCTTTTATTTGGAAAATTTTCATATAATTTCGTCCAAAAAAAAGAAAATTTTAAGACACGTTATCTGAGATTTGCGAGAAGTCCGCAATACAAGAGGGCACTAGGATTTCAAAACGATCCTCGAGGGCTGTTATTTTTTGTGTGTGTAGGTACATTAGTTGTAAGACATATGCACCACATTTTGGGAAGCTCTGCCCCCCTTGGCTGGAATTACAGACAAGCAAAGTCGAAAAATCAATTTTTTTCTCCGTTGACCGATTTAGATAATTCTTTGACCAATCGATAGAACAAACTTTTTTATGCACTTTTGCAGTTTATCACTTATTTTTATCACCACTTTGAAGACCAGAAAATGTTCATTTTATAGTTCAAAAAACACATTTAAAATTTTTTCGACCCTCCCCAAGTCGAAACCACAATTACTGAGAACAGTTCCATATAGTATATAACGTGTTCTCTGTAAGACTCGAGTATGGTGTGCCTTAGGGGCTAATTTTCATCTGAACATGTTCATAGAGACCAGTACTACCCATCTGCACCGACTTAGCCTCCGAGCTCCACCTGGAGGAGTACGGTAAGTGCTCAAAGAGCACAAAATCGACTTTTTTGTTTGTGCTCCAAAAAATCCGAAAAAATTCTCAGATGTCAAGGACACTATTGTGTATGTTTTCCCAAAATTTCAAGACTGGGAACATCCTAATTCTTGAGAAAAAGGTCAAAATGTTCATTTTTCGTCGATTTTCGGAAGAAATGTGGAATTTTAAAGGCTTAGCAGAAAAAAGCGAACAGATTTTATTTTGCGAAATGATACCCATATGTGATGGCTTTGAAGTGTACAAGACGTGGTTCCAAAACAATTCCGACTTCACCATTTTTTTGACCATTTTTTGTTGTCAAATTCACTTATAGGGATGTTTCTAGATGGATTCTGAACTTCTGACGTGCTGATTTGGGTCAAATGTGTGCCAGAAGTAGCTTAAATGATTCCTGATTTCAAATAATTAAAAATACAATTTTCAATTTTTTTCCGAATTTTTCGTACCAAAAGCACCTCAAACGGTCATAACTTGCCTAAAAATACCTGAAGCAGGCTGAAACTTCCAGACGAGTGATGAAAAAGACTCATATGTTGATTGACGTTTTGATTTTCTAATCAGCAAAAAAAAAATTTTTTGATGAAAAAATTTCCATGTTCGAGACCCCCAAAATCGTTGAAAATTTTTTTTCTCGATATTAGAAAAACTAAAAATGGGATCATTAGAAGACGCATTGGTATGTGTTTTCTGCAATTTTAAGTCCGATTAAAGTATTTTCAGTTAAGTTATGACTACTTGAAACCAAGGGCTCTTCACACATTCTTGATCTTGAAAAGTCTGAAACAACTTTTTTACGCGATTTGAAGACAGAAATGGCTTCTGTTAACACACGTGCGTCCGTAAACTATCTTACAGCTTTCCGAGAGCCCTCAATCAAGAATAAGTATTTCCACTTTCTGAAGGTCATCTCAAAAAATGGTCAAAAAAATGATGAAGTCGGAATTGTTTTGGAACCACGTCTTGTACACTTCAAAGCCATCACATATGGGTATCATTTCGCAAAATAAAATCTGTTCGCTTTTTTCTGCTAAGCCCTTAAAATTCCACATTTCTTCCGAAAATCGACGAAAAATGAACATTTTGACCTTTTTCTCAAACATTAGGATGTTCCCAGTCTTGAAATTTTAGGAAAACATACACATTAGTGTCCTTGACATCTGAGAATTTTTTGGGATTTTTTGGTGCACAAACAAAAAAGTCGATTTTGTGCTCTTTGAGCACCTACCGTACTCCACCAAGTGGAGCTCGGAGGCTAAGTCGGTGCAGATGGGTAGTACTGGTCTCTATGAACATGCTCACAAATTGTCTTGACTCTAACTCATCTATAACACCCTAAGGCACACCCCCTTATGGCCATGCTCGATCCTTACAGAGAACACGTTATATTGATAGGCCTTTCATATAAAAATATAGTGGTGATCGAAACGGATTGGGTAAAAATCCAAAAAAATCAATAACTGATAATCATTTTTGAAAATTTTCTCCGATTTGAATGAAACAAAAACCATTCGAAAGAGCATCTTATTTTGAGCATTTTTTGTCAAAACACTCATATTTGAATTTCATTTTGAGATGCTGAAAATTACAGATGAAATTTCAAAAATTGGGTTGAATTTGGTTTTTAATTTTTTTCGACCCTCCCAAAGTCGAACCCACAATCACTAAAAACAGTTCTATATAGTATATTGATAGGCCTTTCATATAAAAATATAGTGATGATCGAAACGGATTGGGTAAAAATCCAAAAAAATCAATAACTGATAATCATTTTTGAAAATTTCCTCCGATTCGAATGAAACAAAAACCATTCGAAAGAGCATCTTATTTTGAGCATTTTTTGTGAAGACACCCACTTTCGAAACTTCATTTGAACACTTGGAAATAGTGATTCTTTCTCGTAGTGATAACTACAACACTTTTCCGTGAAAATTGGGTCTCGCGAAGATGAGGATGGTTTCAGAGTGTCCAAGATGAGCAAAAAACAGGAAATTTCCCAAATATATAAGTAAGGACCATTACTACCCATGTGCACCGACTTAGCCTCCGAGCTCCACCTGGAGGAGTACGGTAGGTGCTCAAAGAGCACAAAACCAACTTTTTTGTCTGTGCTCCAAAAAATCTGAAAAAATTCAGAAATATCAAGGACACTAATCAATATGTATTCCCAAAATTTCGAGTCTAGGGAACGAAATTTGTTCGAAAAAAAAATCTCGATACTCATTGCCTCCTTGCTTTCCACTGGAATTTCAGATCGTCTTATCTTGATTGGGAGTGATGAGATTGATTAAGTGTCTTCACAAAAAATGCTCAAAATAAGATGCTCTTTCGGATGGTTTTTGTTCCATCAAGATCGGAAAAAATTTTCAAAAATGATTATCAGTTATCGATTTTTTTGGATTTTTACCCAATCCGTTTCGATCACCACTATATTTTTATATGAAAGGCCTATCAATATACTATATGGAACTGTTCTCAGTGATTGTGGGTTCGACTTTGGGAGGGTCGAAAAAAATTAAAAACCAAATTCAACCCAATTTTTGAAATTTCATCTGTAATTTTCAGCATCTCAAAATGAAATTCAAATATGAGTGTTTTGACAAAAAATGCTCAAAATAAGATGCTCTTTCGAATGGTTTTTGTTTCATTCAAATCGGAGAAAATTTTCAAAAATGATTATCAGTTATTGATTTTTTTGGATTTTTACCCAATCCGTTTCGATCACCACTATATTTTTATATGAAAGGCCTATCAATATACTATATAGAACTGTTTTTAGTGATTGTGGGTTCGACTTGGGGAGGGTCGAAAAAATTTTAAATGTGTTTTTTGAACTATAAAATGAACATTTTCTGGTCTTCAAAGTGGTGATAAAAATAAGTGATAAACTGCAAAAGTGCATAAAAAAGTTTGTTCTATCGATTGGTCAAAGAATTATAAAAATCGGTCGACGGAGAAAAAAGTTGGTTTTTCGACTTTGCTTGTCTGTAATTCCAGCCAAGAGGGGCACAGCCTTCCAAAATGTGGTGCATTTGTCTTACAACTAATATACCTACCCACACAAAAAATTATAGCCCTCGAGGATCGTTTTGAAATCCTAGTGCCCTCTACATTTTGAGATTCTCAGAGAACGTGTCTTAATACATAAAATCAACAAAAAATGCAAAAAATTCCAATTTTTCACAAATATTTTTTGAAATATTTAGGAGTGAATTCAGATTATATGGGGTTCTCTGGCAAGCAGTGGAACTTTCGGAAATTGGTGAAATTGGTAAATAATACCTAAAGAAACAGGAATAATTTTTTAGAAGAATTTTTTTCACAGTAAAAATTTTCAAAATTAAAAAAAAAAAAAAAATTTTTTTTCAAAATTTCGAAATTTCAAAAAAAAATCAAAAAAATTTCCAGGGTCCAGCAGCACAACCGCCGAGCCACCGTCGTCGTCTGCGGCTATCACCGAAACGGAGGCTGTGACGTCATCAAATCCTCCGATGACGTCACAAATGGACACCCAGGGCACTTCTTCTACAGTATCCCCAATGGACACTTCTACCGTACCCCCAAAGGACACAAGTACAGTACCACCACCGACGACGACGACTACAGTAACGACGACGGAGCCAGTGACTGTGAACCCGAACATTGAAATCAAAAAACTGGCGGACGAGTACAAGGAACACTTTGTGAAGGTTATGAACCACCACAGAGACACGTATCTTCAGGGACGGTTCGCCTATAAATTGGTGAGGAATCAGGGGAAATCTGCAAGTGGGAAACTTCTGGAATTGCAGTCTTGGGACGATTCACTCGAGGAGACGACTGCCAAACGGGCCGAGAGTTGTTCACTGCAACCGGTCAACGGAGAGGACTATGTGGAAGTGATTTCGACGGAGAAGGAGTGGAAGTACACTCTCAACTTGCGTTCGTTTTTCAGGAAATCCCCAAAAAATTGGGTTATATATTTCAAAAATCTTGGAAACTGCGCAAACGCGCTCCGCTGCACCAGTTTCGGTCTCACCACGACTCTGGTCACGGCATTTTTTTCGCTGCAGTGGCGAAATTCTCGTCTTCGGCGGAAATGCAAGCGCTGATGCGCTGAAGCACCGATGACCAAAAGCCCAGACTTTCTAGAACTCCAGTACATTTTGATGGCCGTGGCCTAGCTTTCCCAAAAGTGGGCGGAGAGTGGGCGAAGACAGATTTTCGAAAATGGCCGAAGTTTCGCCAGCAACTCGCCAGCAAATTCCGTGTGGTGATACGTAAGACAGAACAGACAATAGCCGTTGCGAAACCAGCGTTTGTGCAGGTTCCAAGATTTTTGAATTATACAGTAGCGGGCAAAAGTTTGTATCCCTAAGAACAATCGATCATAACTCGGCTCAAAATGGTTCGTTTGAGCTGGGTCTTGGACAGGAAATAGCCAGAGACATTTGGGACATGCTCCAATTTTTCTGGAGCTGTAGCTGAAAAAGTAAAAATCTGAAAATTTTTTTTCTGAAAAAATTGAAATTTTTGAAAAAACTTTTTTTTTGCCGGCGAGTTTAAAAATCATTTGTTAGTGCCAAAATGTGCTTTAGGGTTGGTTTAAACATTTCCCAAGCGGATATCCCGAAAAATGAATTCTCCGATTTTTGAGGTACTTGAAAGTTGAAAATGGCCAAAACTTGTGATAGTTCTAGAATTGCTGAAGGTTGATCAAATTGGCTGAAAATTGTTGAGAGTACGCTCCATAACAATGCTAATCGATGCCCTAAATAGAAAATAGGAAAACAAAAAAAAAATTTTTTGACTTTTTTTAGTCAAATTTTTCACAATTTTCTCGATTTTTCAACAGAAGCCGACTTTTATTAGACGGAAACAATACCAAAACTCTACAGAAAGTTGAAGATCAATACTTCGTGGCAACTTTCTTCTCAATCGAGATTATTATTTTATTATTATTTTCATGGAGAAATGATAATTGGCTTAGTGCCAAGAGTTGGCCGATCTGTTGATATTATCGTTACATCTCAAAATCGGAGTCAAAAAAAAATTCAAACGCTCGCGTGAGATATCTCGCAGCGAAGAACAATTTGTAAACGACGAAACGTGCTGCGCCTTTAAAACGGCACTACGGTAGTTGCGTGATCATTAATTTCTCGTTTTTCACTCGATTCCCTCAATTTTAGCGCGTTTTTCCCTAAAAATACACTTGTTGTGCATTTTTTCACCGGAAAAATCACGAAAAACCGCTGAAATTGAGTAAATCGAGGGGAAAAAGAGGAAATCAATTATTGCGCAACTACCGTACCGCCGCTTTAAAGGCGCAGCACGTGTCGGCGCTGACAAATGTTTTCGTTGCGAGATAGAATTGTTTATTGTGAACTTCTGATTTTGAGATATTATCAATGATAATATATCTCGTGCTGTAATTTTCAGCGGACCGTCTGCAAACGAAACTGGAGGGAGTGACGTACATGAAGGGGCTCTCTCGAGTCGGCTGCGTCGAAGCGATCAGTTGTGATAAGAACGCGTACACGTTCTGCCACTACGCTATCAGGTATCACATATCACCCCTTATCACTCGATATCTCTTATCATTATCAGCCAACTCGCCGCCAATCCGGGATTTGGTAACCGTGCCGTCGAGTGCACTCTCGACCAGGAATACACCCACTTGTGCCTCGATTTGGCCCCGCCCACCCCCGCCCCGTCCACGCCCCTCTACAGGGTACATAATCCGAGGAAGAGTGCTCCGGATGGCTTCATTTCGGTCCTTTCACTGTTTGGAGGGCTTTACTTGAGGAATTTTTTGCAATAAATGAGCAATTTGAAGTATCCCCCGTATTTCAGACGAGTTTCAGACAAGTTACAAAAGTGCTAAAATTCCAGAAAAATTAGAGAATGTTTCCAGTGTCTCTGACTGTGTCCTGTCCAAGTCCCAGCTCAAATGGAGCATTTTGAGCCGAGTTATGCTCATTTTCCTAGAGAGCACAATTTTCGACAAATTTTGAATTTTCACGAATTTCTGCCAATTTTCAGAAATTCAGTTTGTCAGCTAAAAATCTAGAAAAATTAGAGCATGCAGCCAGTGTCTCTGACTGTCCCCTGTCCAAGTCCCAGCGTAAATGGATCGTTTTCAGCCGAGTTATGCTCATTTTCCCAGTGAGCACCATTTCCGAAATGGGCACTTATTTTTCAAATGAGAACAACTTGGCTCAAAATGCTCCGTTTGAGCTGGGATTTGGGCAAGTAATAGTCAAAGACATCTGGAACAAGTTTTGCATTTTGCTGAAACTGTTATAGACAAACTCTATTTTATCAGGAATTTGAAAGAAAAACAATTTTTTTTTTTTTGAAAAATTTTGAATTTTTTTTCGAAATTTTGAAAAATACATTTAAAAAAGAGCTGTTCCGTTAAAAAATTTCATTTTTTGAAAAAGGTAATCAAAAATTATGGCAGTCTCTGACTATCTAGTGTCAAATTCCCAGCTCGTACGGATCATTTTGAGCCGAGTTTTTGAATTTTGAATTTTCACGAATTTCAGCCAATTTTCAAAAATTCAATTTTCTAGCTAAAATTCCAGAAAAATTAGAATATGTTTCCAGTGTCTCTGACTATTTTCTGTCCAAGTCCCAGTTCAAATGGACCATTTTGAGCGAAGTTATGCTCATTTTCCCAACTTGTCTGAAAATGAGCCCATTGAGATCAAATTTGAACTGGGAATGGCATGGGAATCCGAGATTCTGAAACAATTTGGATGTGCTTTTTAATGAAACAATATTCAATTTACAAAATGAGAAAAATTTGCTTGAAATTGGAAACAGAAAAAAAAATTATTTAATTTTTCAATAATTTTAAAAATTTCGGAAAATATCAATTTTGTGTGTTCAAAAAATTATTTGTTTTTTTTTGAATTTTTTTATCATTAAAAATCAGTAAAACAATTGTCAGCCGAAATCGGGCACTTTGAAAGATAGTCAAAGAAAAACGCTTTTTTTGAAATTTTTTTTTAATTTTCGAAAATTTTTTATTAAAATTAAATTTTCTTAAATTAAATATTTTTTTAATACTGTAATTGAGAAAAATTGAATTGAATTAAAATCATTTTTTTTAAATCTAATTATAAATTTTTGCATGAAAAATGTAAAATAATTTTTTATTAAAAAACAATTTTACTTTAAATTGAACAAATTGAAATTAAAACAAATTTTTTGTTATTTCATCATAATTAAAACAATTTTAAACTCAAAATAAAACGGAAAAATGTTAATTAATTTTTTGAAAATATAAAAACAAAAAGCTCAGCAAAAATATAAGGAAATTTCCAAAAATAAGAAAATAAAATAAATCAACAGAGAACAACTGAAAATAGAGAGACCTAGACAAACAGAGAAAGAGATTTCGAATTTCCGCCGAACCGCGACGCGAGCACGCGACGCGGCTGGCATTGAGATGACAACGATTTCAACTAACAGTACGACATTCCGAAATGACAACTTCGCGTTGTTTAACAAATTAAAAAATAAATAAGAAGAACACCGAAAAATTAGGATAATTTGGAGGGAAAAAATGGCGAAAAAAAATTTGAATTTTTAATTTTTAATTCTAATTATTCCTCCGTACCTCGGATGGTCCTCCTCCTCCGAGGGACTGGATCAACTGTTCCCGGCACTTCTCGAACTGCTCCAAGTAGACGTGGCTCACCTTCGTCTCGTAGCTCAGTTTGAGCCGCATTTCCTCGCATGCCTCTGGAAATTATTGATTTTTTACGATCTCATGATTCTTCAAAGCCTCTTCCATTTTCAGCCAATTTTCAGAAAATTAGTTTTGGAGCTAAAATTCTAGAAAAATTAGAGTATGTACCCACTGTCTCTGACTATTTCTTGTCAAAGTCTCAGGTCAATCGGAGCATTTTGAGCCGAGTTATGGTCATTTGAAGTGCTCATTGAAAGTGTGCCCATTTCGGAAGTGGTGCTCAATGGGAAAATGAGCATAACTCTGCTTAAAATGCTCCGATTGAGCTGGGGCTTGGACAGGAAATAGTCGGAGACACTGAGAACATGCTCTAATTTTTCTGGAATTCCAACTCGAAAACTGAATTTCTGAAAATTGACTGAAAATCGAAAATTTTAAAAATTTTAAAACTCGGCTCAAATTGTTCCGTACGAGCTGACAAGGGAAGTATTTTTGCACGCAGTATTGGAATTTTCTCTAAATTTGCAAGGGCATACTTTCGCTTAGTGGCTATCGATCCCGCATAGTGGCTACCTGCGCAAACTTCTAGTTTTCGAGATATTTCGGTTTGAAAGTTGCTCAAAATCTAGTGTTGGGGGAGGTGGTGGAACCATTGAAAACAGTGGCCAATGGCAGTGTCGGCACCGTTCACCTAAGCGCACCCGGAGAGGCCTGGAAAGTGTGGTTCGGTGGCCGAGTGGCGAAGAGGCGTGGGTTGGGTGCGGGTGGTTATGGGCTCGATTCTTTTTCTGGCCATTATTTTTTGTTCTTCATCGACAGCAAGATATTGTCGAAAAAACCAAAGTCCAGAAAAAATTTCAAAAAAAAAATTTTTTTTTCGAAAGTTTTTTCGTAAGTTTGTGATGGTTCCGAGTTACGAGAAAACTTATTTTCATAATTCTTGAAGCTCCTGTTCTCGCATTTTGGGAGCCTTTGTTTATAAAATTCCGAAAAAAAGGAAATTCATTTTTTAAGTTTCGAGGGAGAAACTTCTCAAAAAAGAGATGATCCCAAAAAATTATCTGATTCACATAATTTTGTCTCCAACCACGGCTGAATGTTCGAGAATTATGAAAATAAGTTTTCTCGTAACTCGGAACCATCACAAACTTACGAAAAAACTTTCGAAAAAAAAATTTTTTTTTGAAATTTTTTCTGGACTTTGGTTTTTTCGACAATATCTTGCTGTCGATGAAGAACAAAAAATAATGGCCAGAAAAAGAATCGAGCCCATAACCACCCGCACCCAACCCACGCCTCTTCGCCACTCGGCCACCGAACCACACTTTCCAGGCCTCTCCGGGTGCGCTTAGGTGAACGGTGCCGACACTGCCATTGGCCACTGTTTTCAATGGTTCCACCACCTCCCCCAACACTAGATTTTGAGCAACTTTCAAACCGAAATATCTCGAAAACTAGAAGTTTGCGCAGGTAGCCACTATGCGGGATCGATAGCCACTAAGCGAAAGTATGCCCTTGCAAATTTAGAGAAAATTCCAATACTGCGTGCAAAAATACTTCCCTTGTGAGAACTTCCATAATTTTTTAAAATCTTTTTCAAAATTAAAATAAAAAGCTCGAAAAATAATTTTTTAATGGAACAGCTCTTTTTTTAATGTATTTTTACAGAATTCCGAAAAAAAATTCAAAAAAAGTTTTAAAAAAAAAATTTTCTTTTAAATTCCTGATAAAATAGAGTTTATCTATTACAGTTTCAGGAAAATGCAATAATTGTTTCAGATGTTTTTGACTATTACTTGCCCAAATACCAGGTCAAACGAAGCATTTTGAGCCGAGTTATGCTCATTTGAAAAATAAGTGCCCATTTCGGAAGTGGTGCTCACTGGGAAAATGAGCATAACTCGGCTCAAAATGCTCCGTTTGATCTGGGACTTGGACAGGGGATAGTCAGGGACATTGGGTGCATGCTCTAATTTTTCTGGATTTTTAGCAAAAAAACTGAATTTTTGAAAATTGGCTGAAAATCTGAGATTTCGAAGAACAATGTTTTTGGCGGAATTTTTGTACTACTGGTAATCAATTTTCGACTATTAATAGAAAAAAACACTCTGAACATTAAAAACTCACTTTCCGACTGCTCGAGCTTCTCCCAAAGCTCGTCCTCCAGCGCGAATCGGGTATGCGCCTCCGTTGCTCTGTTTTCTGGAAAAAAAGATGGATTTCTTCGACGAAATGTTTTTTCACAATTTCAGAAAAGTCAGAATATGTCCCCAATGTCCCTGACTGTCCCCTGTCCAAGTCCCAGCTGAAACGGACCATTTTGAGGCGAGTTGTGCTCATTTGAAAAAGGTGTGCAAATTTCGGAAATGGTGTTCACTGGGAAAATGAGCACAACTCGGCTAAAAATGCTCCGATTGAGCTGGGATTTGGACAGAGAATAGTCAGAGACACTGAAAACATGTTCTAATTTTTCTAGAATTTTAGCTGGAAAATTTATTTTTTTCAAAATTTTTTTCTGAAAATGAAAATTTTGAAAAATGAAAAAAATTCAAATTTCGAACAATGCGGTTTTTGTTATTGGTTTTTTGGCTACTCGTAGTCAATTCAACAATCTGAAATTCTGAAAACTCACTCAGGGACTGTTGGAGCTGCACCGTCACCGCCCTCAGCTCCTCCTCCATCGCGAAGTGCCTCTGCTCCACCAAATACTCGTTGTCTGGAAAAAAAAATGGATTTCTCTGATGAAACTTTGTGATTTCACAATTTCAGCCGATTTGTGAGCTACTGATACAGGTAACTGTGAGTAAGCGCTTCAAAAATTCAACGTTTCGATTTTTTCGATTTTTTCGATTTTCAGCCAATTTTCAGAAATTCAGTTTTCGAGCTAAAAATCCAGAAAAATCAGAGAATGTTTCCAATGTCTCTGACTATCCAGTGTCCAAATATCAGCTCAAACGGACCATTTTGAGCCGAGTTATGCTCATTTTCCCAAAGAACAGCGAATTCGATCTTTTTTTTCGAAATTTCACAATTTGAGCCAATTTCAGCACATTTCCAGACAAACATTTTTCGAGGTACAGTTTCAGTAAATTGCACAGATGTTCTCCATGGCTATGACTATCCCCTGTCCAAGTCCCATCTAGAAAAGAGCATTTTGAGCCGAATTGTGCTCATTTGAAAAATGAGTGCACATTTCGGTGCTCTTTGGGAAAATGAGCATAATTCGGCTAAAAATGATCCATTTGAGCTGGAACTTGGACATTGGATAGTCAGAGACACTGAAAACATGCTCTAATTTTTCTGGATTTTTAGCTGACAAACTGATTTTCTGAAAATTTGTTGAAAATCGTGAAAATTCAAAATTTGTCAAAAATTGTGCTCTCTAGGAAAATGAGCATAACTCGGCTAAAAATGCTCCATTTGAGCTGGCTTTCGGACAGGGAATAGTTAGATACACTGAAAGCATACTCCAGTTTTTCTGGATTTTTAGCTGACAAACTGATTTTCTGAAAATTGGCTGAAAATCGAAAAAATCGATAAATACTCACATTAAATAAAAACAAGAACAATTTTTTTTGATTTTATGCTCCCAAAAATTTTAAAAACATATAAGAATATGGTTTCTATTCAAAAAAAATCCAAAATAATTTTTTCAAAAATTCTCCAAAATTCTCCAAAAACGGATACTTTTTGATGTTTCTGAATTTGAAAAAAAATGAAAAAAAAATGGAAAAAAAAATGTTTCGAGGCTTCTAATCTCTAAATATGGCTAAAATTCAATAAAAAAATCAAAAAGGGAAAACTCACTCTTGGACATTGCGAGCTTGTCCTGGAGCCTTCTGTTCTCCTCAATCATCGCCAACTCCCTGCGCTCTGAAATTCAAAAAAAAGAGGGTTACTGTAGGACTACTGTATCGCCTACCGTATGCCTCCAGCAGACGCTGCGTCTCCTCCTCTCTCGCTTCACGCGATTTCGAGGAAGAAACAGAAGTCGTTGCGAGACCCATTCCATTTGATGGTCTTGGATTGATTGATCTCGAAGGAACAGAAGGCATTTGCCTTCTATTTGATGGTCCGGGATTCGGGGTGTTTACTGGAACATGAAATATAAAATTGTGCAAATTATCCTGTGTTTTTGGCAAATTTTAAAAATACCAAAAACGACATGGAACAAATGATGAAAGGAGAGCTCTGCCGGAGAGAGCTCTGTCGGAAAATGATTATATCTCGAGACTGATAAGAGATATCAAAAAGTAATCAACTGCAAACTTGTAGATCACAACGAGGACTACAAGTTTGCTGTTGACAACTTTTTGATATCTCTTATCAATCTCGAGATATAATGATTCTCCGGGACAGTGTTTGGGGTACCCCTCTATTCTAAATACGGTAGTCTCCATTTCTCTGACTAATTTTCAGAAATTCCGTTTTTTTTCTGAAAAAAAGAGCTTTTTCTGGCTTTGAATCGTGGGAAAATCAGATTAAATTAATATTGCTAAATATCGAAAAAAATCCACAAAAAACTTTTTTTTCCAAAATTGTATTTTTTTTTCGATTTTCAACCAATTTTCAGAAATTCAATTTTTCAGCTAAAAATCCAGAAAAATTAGAACATAGTCTTGAGTGTCTCTGACTATTTCCTGTCCAAGTCCCAGCAAAAACGAATCATTTCGAGCCAAGTTGTGCTCATTTGAAAAATAAGTGCTCATTGCGAAAATTGTGCTATCTGGGAAAATGAGCAGAACTCGGCTCAAGATGCTCCATTTGAGGTGAAACTTGGACAAGGTGTAGTCAGAGACACTGGAAACATTCTCTGATTTTTCTAGAATTTTAGCTGAAAAACAGAATTTCTGAAAATTCCCTGAAAATCCAACCGATTTATTCCACTAACCGCTGTTCTTGGAGTTATCAGCTCGTCGTCGTCGTCGTCGAGGGGGACGTTGTGGTGGTGGATTGGAGGGTTGTGGTCGTCGTCTTGGTGCTGGTTCCGGTTGTTTGCGAGCAGTTGATTCCAGCCATCTGCAATTATTCGACAAAGTTAGCCCACCGCCACGTGTACTTTAAACGCTGCCATAGGAATCATTATATCTCGAGATTGATAAGAGATATCAAAAAGTTGTCAATTGAAAACTTGTAGATCACAACTAGGACTACTACAAGTTTGCTGTTGATAACTTTTGGATATCTCTTATCAATCTCGAGATATAATGATTCTACGGCTGGGGTGCCCCTCTATTCGAGTGAATACGGCAAGAGTTGTTTTTTCGACGAAAAGTACGGTAGAAAAAGTCCTTTTTTTCGCATGTTCGCGGTCAGAAGCAAAAGTTTCAACGTTCGGACTTTTTGATCTACGATTTCTGCCGAAACTTCCGAAGCGACGGTTGAAAAACTCACTCGCGAAGTGTCTGCTGACGAGATCCGATGGCGGCCGAGTTTCCAATGAAATGGAGCACTTGTTTCGGACGGCTGATGGCCAAGAGGAGGTGCGGGTAGAGTGGGTGCTCACTCAACGAGGAGACGGCTGCAAAAACAAATAATTTTTTTTTCGAAAAAAAATAATTTTTTTTTCGAAAAATCTGAAATTCGAAAATTTTCCAATTTCGAAAATCAAGGCTTCGGTTGATTTTCTCACTGATCTAAGATGTTTCTGATTTGGACAGTTTGGACAAAGGAACGAGCTGGAAAAATTTTAAAAAAAAAATAATAATATTAAAAAAATTTCAAAAATCAAAAAAAAAACTTTTTTTTTGCTTTTTTCAAAAAATTTCTTGATAAAATAAAATCCGGGGGGGGGGGGGGGCGAATTTGCGGGAAAAAAAACATAAAAATGTATTGTTTTGTCACTGCTAAACCGCTGGCGTGTACGCAGCGGGTCCGCCAGCGGTTGGCAGGTCGCCTGCGGACACGCAGCGGGTACGCAGCGTGTACTCAGAGTACACGCCAGCGGTTTAGCAGTGGTGATATTTATAAGTCAGTAGAAGGTAATTTTGTGTGAAATTATCTGGGAAATCAGCTAAAAACTCTCATTTTTCGAAAGAACTGACTGTCTGCGCTCTCTTATCTCTAACCGTTCCCCGATTTTGCCCGATTTTCTCAGATTTTTGACAAAAAAACACAAAAAAAGACGAGAATAAATAAATAAATGTAATAAACGTACTGTTCTTGTCTGCGGACGCTGCCAACGAGAAGACAAAGTCGTCGACGGGTCCCCTGTCCTTCCAGTCGTCCGTGATT
Organism: Caenorhabditis macrosperma; assembly: GCA_963932285.1. Taxonomy (NCBI): domain Eukaryota; kingdom Metazoa; phylum Nematoda; class Chromadorea; order Rhabditida; family Rhabditidae; genus Caenorhabditis; species Caenorhabditis macrosperma. The sequence goes on from OZ010620.1 coordinate 12,022,387, forward strand.
CCGACGAACACCCGGTTCGCTCCGATCACTTTCGATTCGGCCAGAAGACGTCTGATGAGCATCGCCTGGAAATGAAAGAGAAATCAATAAAAACCCTGAATTTCGAAATTTTATTATTTCGATTTTCAGAAATTTTTCAGAAATTTTTCAGAAATTCAATTTTTTTGCTAAAAATCTAGAAAAATTAGAACATGTTTTAAGTGTCTCTGACTATTCAATGTCCAAATCCCAGCTCAATCGGAGCATCTTTAGCCGAATTATGCTCATTTTCCCAGTGAGCACCACTTCCGAAATGTGCACTCAATTTTCAAATGAGCACAACTCAACTAAAAACGCTCCGATTGAGCTGGGACTTGGACAGGGGACAGTCAGGGACATTGGGGACATACTCTAATTTTTCTGAAATTGTGAAAAAACATTTCGTCGAAGAAATCCATCTTTTTTTCCAGAAAGCAGAGCAACGGAGGCGCATACCCGATTCGCGATGGAGGACGAGCTCTGGGAGAAACTCGAACAGTCGGAAAGTGGGTTTTCAATGTTCAGAGTGTTTTTTTTCTATTTATAGTCGATAATTGATTACCAGTAGCCAAAAAGTTCGCAAAAACATTGTTTTTTGAAATTTGAAACTTTTTTGAAAATTTTCGATTTTCAGCCAATTTTCAGAAATTCAATTTTCTATCTAAAAATCCAGAAAAATTAGAGTATGTTTCCAGTGTCCCTGACTATCCAATGTCCAAGTCTCAGCTCAAATGGATCATCCTAAGTCGAGTTGTGCTCATTTTTCCAGAGAGCACCACTTCCGAAATGTGCACTCAATTTTCAAATGAGCACAACTCGGCTCAAAATGCTCCATTTGAGTTGGGATTTGAACAGGGAATAGTCAGAGATACTGGAAACATGCTCTTATTTTTCTGGATGTTTAGCTCAGAAACTGAATTTTTGAAAATTGGCTGAATGAGTGGGAAGAAAAAAATCCAAAAAAAAAAGCGCACCTGACTCTCGTAAACCGTTCCGACTCCGATGTCTTCCGCCCGCGCTCCATCGTCGTGGAGCAGCTCCTCGACCACTTTGAGCACCCTCTGGGCCTCGATGGGCTGTTCGGAACCCTCGGGAACCGCCTGCCCGACGACCCACTGTCTCGTGTCTTGGAAGTCGACCGAGTGTCCTTCTTCTTCTTCTTCTTCGTCCTTCGCCGCCTTCTTATCATCGTTTCTGGCATTGGCCATTGTGTTCTTCGTTTCTGAAAATAATCACAGAATTTTATTTTATTTTATTCAGTGATTTAAAATTTTTTTTTTCAAAAAACCGTTTTTCCCATAGAACGCTGCCGTAGAATGATCATATCTCAAGATTGATAAGAGATATCAAAAAGTTGTCAACAGCAAAATTGTAGTCCTAGTTTTGATCTACAAGTTTTCAGTTGACAACTTTTCGATATCTCTTATCAATCTCGAGATATAATGAGATATAACGTCCAGGGTCAAATATCGAAAAAATAGGTGGAATTTGCAGACATGACCCCCCCCCCCCCAAGCAAAATTGTTTTTTTTTGGTGACAGTCCCTCCTAATTTAATAAAAATAACTGTGGTCTGCGTGGATTTGACCCCCCCCCCCCCAACACTCACCGGCGGCCTGTTGTTTGTCCTTTGTTTCATCCTTCTTTCCTTCTTCCTCTTCTCTTTTTGGGCATTCTTCCTCTTGTTTTCCTTCCTTTCCTTCTTTCCCTTTCTTGTTGTCCTCTTCCTCCTCCTTCTTCATCTCCTTTTCTTCTTTTCTCTTCATCTCTGTTTCCTCCTCCTTCTTTCTTTCTTTTCCATTCTCTTCGTCATTCTTCATTCCTTTCTCCTTCTTCATCTCGTCATCCTCCTCCTCCTTTCTTTCCTCCTTTTCCTCTCCATCCTCCTCCTTCTTCATTCCTTCCTTCTCTTTTATCCGACCACATTCCAATATTTCATCCAGTAGATCATCAATACTTTTGCTCTTCGACATGACACGATGGTTACCGGTACCTGGAACAAATAGACGGTTACATTGAGAATTTTGACATCTAGAGCAGAAGAAACCGAATTTGAGATTTTTGACAGAATTGGAACTCATTTCCACTCTCCTCAACTCGGAAATTTCCGGTCGCAACACGATTTGCAGTAAAAATGAATGAAAGGGAATTTTTTCGAATTTTCAGCCAATTTCAGCCCAGTTCCAGACTAACAGTTTGTAAGGTTCAACTGCAGGAAACTGTATGAAATGTTTTCAGTGTCTCTGACTATTTTCTGTCCAAATCCCAACTCAATCGGAGCATTTTGAGCCGAGTTGTGCTCATTTGAAAAATGAGTGCACATTTCGGAAACTGTGCTCACAGGGAAAATGAGCACAACTCGGCTTAAGATGCTCAATTTGAGCTGGGACTTGGACAGGGGACAGTCAGAAACATTGCAAACATTCTCTAATTTTTCTGGATTTTTAGCTAGAAAATTGAATTTCTGAAAATTGACTGAAAATCGAAAAAAATTGGAAGAGCTGAAAAGGAGCGTGGAGGATAAAAGAAAAAAGGGGAAAAATTGAATATGGTCATAAAATGTGCATATGCATAACGAGCTGCGTAAACGATGCCCTCCAGTTTCCCGGGCATTGTTGTAAAATGATAAGGAAAATGGGGGAAGACTGATAAGGAGAGTGATTTAATGGGCGGTCGATATGCAAATAGAAGTTAGGCATGCTTGTTTGGATAACAATACGAAAGTGCAAATAAGGGGGAAAAGGGGAAGATTAGGGAGGTCTTTGTTTACTGTAACGGTCAATGGTCAGGTGATTGCAAATGCGCTTCAATGAGAATCGGTGATTTAGATGTAAAAGGGGCACTTTTTGGGGTTATGGACAAGCGCGGGGGGGGGGGATGTTCTAGGGGACCACAGTACGAATGTGGACGATGAAATTCAATAGTTGGAGCAAGTGGGTCTCGCCACGAAAACATTCGAAAATCGAAATGCGCCTTTGAACTTTACTGTCTTTTGTGTTACTGTCTACCGTAGTTTCTTTAAAGTTTAATGTCGTCGTGGCGAGACCCAATTCCTTTCATTGCACACACACTCCAGGAAATGCATAATACGATAATTGGCATTTGATTCGTGACGAGGAGGCACTACCACGTCACTCTCTAGAAGGAGCTTCTCTGCGTCTCTCTCTCTCTCTCTCTCTCTCTCTCTCTCTCTCTCTCTCTCTCTCTCTCTTTCATTTTCACTTTCCAACAAAGTATCCGCTTCAACGACCTTCTTGAGGATGTTTTGATTCGGAACCGCTGCTAAAAGTCAACATTTCCAAACGTGTGTCACAATTGGCGGGTGAACATCAAACGGAATGAGTGTCCGTGTGACCACTTCGTGTGTGGTCTTTCGGTTGACGTCATCCAAGAGATGAAAGGAATAGCAGTTGGGAAACCATACAGGCGGCACTTTTGAGGGAAATTGAAAATAATTCGAAGTAAAATCGATCATCATCTAATTATCAATTACTAACTCTTTTTTGAAACAGCAAATTATTTGTTGAATAGAGCAAAAATCACCCTTATCATGAGCTCGGTAGAACGTCGGAAAAGTGAATTTTTTAGAAGGAACTCAAGGTGTGCGAGATGTGCTTCGAAGAATTGAAAACTACCGTATTTGCTCGAATAGAGTGGAACCCCAAGAGAATGATTATATCTGGAGATTGATAAGAGATATCAAAAAGTTGTCAACAGCAAACTTGTAGATCACAACTAGGACTACAATTTTGCTGTTGACAACTTTTTGATATCTCTTATCAATCTCCAGATATAATGGATTCTCCGGCAAAGTTTAGGATGACGCTCTATTCGCTGACGCAAAAGTACACTTAGTTTCGGTTTTTCTTGCTCCGGCTAACATTTCAGCAAAAAATGGACCAATAAGGTGTGATAGGGGGCGGAAAAACGGAGGAACAAATGATAATAAGGAAATTGAATAATGGAACAGTGACAAGAAGAGTGTGGGAATGGCGGCCTCCCGGGGGGAAGATAATGGGGAAGAGGGATGGGAGAACAATGATGCAAGAAACGAGAGGAGACTCGTTTTTTGCTGCTGCTGTTGCCAATGTCCATTTGGATCGGATCGGATTGGATCGGATCGCTTTTGCGTACTTGAACTACCGTAAAGTCTAAAAATCGAAAAAAAAATTTCCGAAAAAACCGATTTTTGCAAAGTCGGGGGTAGATCAGAAAGCTGATAAGCGGATGATTGATATGGGAAGGAAGGCGTATCAAAAGAGTGAACCGTCGAAATGGTCGTTGTTATCTACCGGAGGGATCTAATTGAAGAAGAAAGGAAATGGCGCCCCGAGATGGGCAAACGGAGAGACGAAAAGACGAAAAGTTGCCCCATTAGGCAATGGGAAATGGCTTTCTTTGTGTCTGGCGCCTCTCCCTTCTCTCGGTTTTCCGAATTATTCATGATTTATGACACTGGACACACACACACACGTGCTCGGGTACTTTTGCGCAGAAATCCGCAGAAAATCGGCAGAAATGCGGCGGAATGCGGCATTTTCGCCGATTTCTTGCCGCATTTTCGCCAATTTTCTGCCGATTTCTGCCGATTGAGGTGCAGGCACCGATCAGAACAGAGAAATGGTATCTTTGGTCGAGTATATTGAAAAGAGGATTGCAAGAATACATTGCTTCACCTGGCGTAGCAACGTCAGCGGGTGAGCGGAACCAAAACAAAGAGTTTTTCGATTTTCTCTTTCGAGACACCTGAACTTGAGCGTGTTTTGAACTATCGGATTCGGATGAAGGCATAAGAGACTGCCAGAGGTCACCTTTCGCATGGCCCGACATCTCGCGGGTTCCGCCGTTCGTCGTACTTTCGACAAGCTCTGCCGCCCTTACCAGTCTCTCGTCCATTTTTCTCTGCGTCTTAGCGATTTCTGCATCTTTCTCCCAAACTCCGCCCACTTCTGCGGCATTTCTGCCGATTTTCTGCGGATTCCTGCGCAAAAGTACCCGAGTGGGGCATTATCACAGACCAACATTCCGAAGTGTCCAAGTTAAGAAAACAAGTGGGCGGCGGAATGAGTGAAGAACCGACCCCCTCCCTCCTATTACACGAACATGGACCTCGTTTTTGGCGCGAAAAGTTTTGAAACTCTCAAATTTGAATTCAAACAAGGAAAGTGTTTTTGCATAACATTCTGGAATTGTCCATAAATTTGCAAAGGTACACTTTTTGATACTGGGAATCGATTCCGCATAGTAGCCACCTGCGCAAACTTTAAGTTTTCCGGATATTTTGTCTCAAAGTGCTCAAAATTACGTTTTTCCCACGAGATCTGGCGTTCTTGGGCAGTTTGAGACAAAACATCTGGAAAAGTAGAAGATTGCGCAGGTGGCCACTGTGTACAATTGATTTCTAGTATCAAAAAGAGCACCCTTGCAAATTTATAGCAAGAAGAATTTTTTTCGATTTTTCGAAAAAAATTGCGCGTTTCCATGACATTTTTTATTGAAAATGCAATAAAAAACGGGGCGAAAACACAAGATTACTGTAACACTAATTGCGAGACCCACCATTTCGATGGGCCATCCGATAGTCCGAAACTTCGCATCGATGGGTCTCGCCACGAAAACATTGAACTTTTTCGAAAATCGTCATGCGCCTTTAAAGAAAGACTACTGTGGATTTCATGAGTTACTGTCTACCGTAGTGGTAACTCATGAAATCCACAGTAGTCTTTCTTTAAAGGCGCATGACGATTTTCAAGAAAGTTTGAAGTTTTCGTGGTGAGACCCGCCAAATAAACACTCATTCCGTTTGATGTTCACCCGCCAATTGACACACGTTTGGAAATGTTGACTTTTTCTCGGGGGGTCGAAGCAGCGGTTCCGAATCAAAACATCCCCCCGTGATCGTTGAAGCGGATGCTTTGTTTGAAATGGAAGAGAGAGAGAGAGAGAGAGAGAGAGAGAGAGAGAGAGAGAGAGAGAGAGAGAGAGACGCAGAGAAGCTCCTTCTAGAGAGTGACGTGGTAGTGCCTAGACGCAGAGAAACGAGAGAGAGAGTGGGATTCATGGTTGATCAGGCCTCTTCTCACGAGATGTAAATTTGAAATTTATCAAATGCGGATTACGGGGGTTATCCGCCCCCCCCCCCCCCCGTCCGTCCGTCTAATGTCTTCTCGCACTTCACAGACAAAAAGAAAACGAAAGAAACGGGCGGCCACGCGAACAAGTAGTACGTACGTAAGGGGGGGAGGGGGATTTATGGCTATTTTGTGCCGTGCCGCGAATAGAAATCCACCAGCCGTCGGGGGGCTCACACCGAAGTTCACGTCAGTCCAGAAACACGCTAAACCGGAGGGCATTTGATATCAGATATTTCCATCGAAGTGGCGTAATGGCAGGAGGAATCGGGTCTCGCCACGAAAACATTCGAAAATCGACATGCGCCTTTAAACTTTGGGTTAGTTGTCTACCGTGGTTTCTTTAAAGGCGCATGTCGATTTTCGAAAAATTTCATGTTCTCGTGGCGAGACCCGATTCCTCCTGCCATTACGCCACTTCGATGGAAATATCTAATACTCACAAGGGAAGTGTTTTTGCACAAAGTTCTGGAATTGTCCCTAAATTTGCACGGGTGCACTTTTTGATACTGGGAATCGATTCCACACACTGGTCACCTCCGCAAACTTCTAGTTTTCAAGATATTTCGTCTCAAAATGGCCAAAATTGCGTTTTTGGACACTTTGAGACGAAATATCTTGAAAACTAGACGTTTTCGCAGGAGGCCGTTATGCGGGATCGATTCCCAGTATCAAAAAGTGCACCCTTGGAAATTTAGGGACAATTCCAACTTCCCTGGTCAGTGACGATCGGATGCATCCGAAATGAAGATTTTGACGGGATCAAAGAGTTTGTTAGGCCACCGAAATGTCTTGAAATTTTCAACTGGCTCAGAAAAAAAATTCAATTTCCATGTTATTTTCGGGTGTTTTTTGCGGTAATTCATTGTCTTATTATCGTTAAATCTCAAAATGGGAGTCGACAAAAAAATTCAAACGGTCGCGCGCGATATCTCGCAGCGAAGAACGAAATGTAACGACGAATCGTGCTGCGCCTTTAAAACCCGACTACGGTAGTTGTGTGATTAATTTTTTGTTTTTCATTCATTTTTAGCGCTTTTTCGCGCTTTTTCCGGTAAAAATAGAAATTGAGTGAATCGAGTGAAATACAAGAAATTAATAATCAGGCCACTACCGTAGTCGGGCTTTAAAGGCGCAGCACGTTTCGTCGTTACATTTCGGTCTTCGCTGCGAGATATCGCGCCTGAGCGTTTGAATTTTTTTTTCTCGACTCCGATTTTGAGATTTAACGATAATAGTATGCCTAATTCGATTTATCGAAAAAAACCCGCGTGAAAATCGGCCGGTTATGGGGGATTGGGAGGGTTACGATAACAAACGTTGCTGCTGTGTCTCGTTCGTTTCGAGACCCGCCGCGGGTGAATTCAATGCCAAATTGTCCCATTTTGATGAGGAATCCCTCGGGGGGACAGTGCTAAACGGTTGGGGTTTTTGGGGTAGATTTACGAGGTGGGAGGCCTATTTTCGAGAAACATGGCAAGGAGGCAAGGGATTCGAAAAAAAAGGAAATGAAAAGAAAGTGGATTGGTTGCCATGAAACCACCGACACCATAATAAGTGCCTTCTCTGTGCCGAATTGCTCTCAAATGGTGGGAAAGAGTGGGGAATGAGGGAAATGCGAGTGGAGGGGAGGGCGGCGGCGGGGCGGCAGTGATGGGTTATGTAACGAGAGGGGAGTGAGTGCAAGGGAGTGGAGGAGGAGACAGAGACAGACAGAGGAAGGATGGACGGACGGTTTTTTGGATGCACCAGATGATGGCCAGGGGGCAAGAAGGGGGCAGATGTGCGGGAAATAGAAAGAGGGGAATTGGGAAGGGGGCGACACGACCTTTCCCAGCCCATTACGCATTCCGGATTGCTCATTTCGAATGGCTCATTTGAATGGGGTATTCTGGATGGGCGTTTCGAATGATGGAGGGATACGGTATTCCAGATGGGGTTTTCTCGATAGGATGTTCCGGATAGTGTTCCAGATGGGGTTTTCCGGATTGCTTATTTCTAATGGGATATAACGGATCAAGTATATCGGATGGTCTATTCGGTATGGTCAATTTCGGATTAGACACTCCGGATCAAGTATTCCTGATTGCTAAATTTCCAATGGGATACTCCGGATGAAGTACACCGGATGGTCTATTCTGGATGGTCTATTCTGGATGGTCTATTCTGGATGGTCTATTCTGGATGGTCTATTCTGGATGGTCTAGTTAGGATCAAGTATTCCGGATGGTCTATTCAGGCTCAATCATTCCGGATTGCTCATTTTCAATGGTAATTTTCGGAAGACCTCTCCGGATCGTCTATTCCGGAACATCTATTTCCGGAGCACTTATCCATTTTTTCACCGAGATTTTGCTATTCCGGAGGATTCCAGACAAATTGTTCATCACCGGAATCCGATTTTCCGGATTTAAGGACCTCTTCCAGGCACAGCTGCATTCCGGACAACTACTCAAAATACCGGTATCGTAGGATTTCCGGATACTTGGAGAGATCTGCCGGAAACGCAAAGAATGAAGGAACACATGAAGAACGAGAATAACGAGAAACGAGCCAATTGGGAGACATCCAACTGACTGCACAGAGGGAAGGGCCTCTTTTGAAGGGCAATTAGTTCCTCTGAGCATTATACGGGGGGCCAATTAAACGGAGAGGAGAGACGGTTTAAGATGACCATCTACTCCCCACCTGTCACAATTGATGCACCTCGCACCTCTTCTCTTGTTACACCATTCCTAGTTCTCAGGGTTTTTATTTATTTGTTTATTCATTTAACACCGAGAAAAGTATATAACACGTAAAAAAAGGAAGAACGAGATAGGGGATGAATAAAACAATTTAAAATGACCTAATAAGCCTGGAAAAGCTATGGGCCAAGTGGGGGGGGGGGGGGTTATAGAAGGTAGACTGACTCAAGAGGTAGAACAGAAATGCGCGAAGAGAACGTAGCGGGGGAGACTAATTTAGGAAAATGCTTGCATACAGCGTTCCATAAGGGAAGATTTGCGTGGAGAAAACTACTATTATTGGGACCCACGCGAGTCAAAACATTTGGGTCACGCGGGGAGCGCGCGGGTTTCACATAAGTGTTCTCAGGGTTTATTAACACAATCATCTAGAATTTCACTTTCGTTTCACTTTCGCATACACGGAATTCGGATTCCGGGGGGTTTTTTGTTTATTCCGTCCAACTATGTTTTCGATTCCGCATAATGGCTACCTGCGCGAACCTCTAGTTTTTCGGATATTTTGTCTCAAAGTTTCACATGCAAAAAAGATCTATCAGAGTTGGACAGAATGAAAATTTTGAGTTGCGGAAAACGGAAAATGGAAAACGGAATTCCGCCAAACTCTGATCTCAGTTGTATCTCGTGACTTTGGTAGATCATAACTCTGCAAGCATAATCCTTGTAAGTTTCAATGTTTGCACAGGAAAAATAATAGGACCTCTGAAAACGGGATACCGTACCCCGTTTCAGTGGAGCGCGCTTTCTGATTCGCTGGACACGTATCGCTTTCGAAACTGAGAAAAGAGGAAAACGGGAAAAACAAATGGGTTGAGGAGAAGAAGAAATTGACAACATCTGTTCTGTTGTATATTGAGGGGGGGGGTGTCTAAGCAAACACGTCGGGGGCACTTCTTTCCAGCACACCATCAATATGGCCCAACGGATGAGAGATTGAGAGTAGAGAGTAGAGTCTTTTTCGAAGGCAATTGACCCCATTGATAGGGGGTAATTTGGAAGATGTTGTGGATGATGGTCAATTGTTCTTGTGCAATGTTCATGACTAGGGGATTCTTGGCCTTCGGCACGAATCCCCTAGCCCTGCGGGGCTCAGGGAGCTGACGCTCCCTGTTCTCGTTGGCATGGTTAGAATCGCTGTGAACTTCTGCGTCGATTGGTCCAAGTTGAGTCCAAAACGGAGCAGTTTGAGCGAAATGGTCCTGTAAGCCCCCCGGGTGCGCGCTCTTCCAGAATTCCAGAAATGTAGGAGGAGAATTAGAGGCCCATGTTCATTTCTGGCGGCACACGCCAGCCATCCAATCAATCAAAAAAGTGATACCTTCATTTCACGTGAGAGTTAGAGGACTCGGCTCATTTCGACACTTTGAGGGACAGCTTCAGGACCAAAATTCGGACGAATTTCTTCATTTCTGCGAAGCCAACCCGCGGGCCCAGAAACCGCCGCTGACCTCGAAATCCACTGTTGGAGGAGACAATAATACTTCTTTTTCTCGAGATTACGGTCGTTGGTGTTGCTTTCTTCCTGTTTGGGTGTACATTTCCTCCGGCGGAAGATGTCCGGTTTTCCTTCGTTCCCGAGTAATTAGGACGGCTACAATTGTCCGGAATAGGGAATCCGGAAAGTAAACAACGCGACATCCAAAATAATCAGAAAGGTGATAAATTCTATCCGGAAGAGATAGTCCCCGGAAATATCCGAAACACTGTATCCGGAAACCCAGAGAAAACAAACATTTCCACACTCGCAAATTTATTCTTATTCAACGAAAATGCCTTATACTCAAAGATATTATGCGAAATTAGGAGAAGTGATAAATTATGATAAGGAGAAAACTCACTGATAATTATCAGATTATCAATTAATCAGTTAGAATTCCGATGTAACAGACTAGACATGACCCAAGAAAGTGTTCAGTTGATGATGTATTATATTCCCTCATTTCGGAGGAGCCGCCGTGAAGTGGGGCGATTGATGAGAGTGGGGATGATGATAGAAGGCGGGAGTACTGTAGCCAAATGGATTATTGGAGGAGGGGAAGCAGGGCGATTGGAACGGCGTCGATTGGAGTGATGGACAACAACTGCACGAGGCCGATTCGCAGAACGATGGAGACGGATGCGACGAGGACGACGACGACGGCGGGGAACCACCCGACAGTTGGAACGACAGCGAGGCGATGTATCTGGAAATGGATGATGCGGTTGGGGGTGTCTTGGGAACGTCTCTATCACTAATAGTGATTCACTATCAAATATCCTTCAAGTCTATAATCAGCCTATAATCACTAGATCTCTCCGCCCACGTGATCCTTATTCACTTCTTCATGAAGTATCGAAATAAATAAATAAATACACGCTGGTGGTACGCAGCGGCCGAAAGTTACCCGCTGCGTGCCCGCAGGCGACCCGCCAACTGCAGGCGGACCCGCTGCGTACACTAGCAGTTTAGCAGTGTAAATATCCTTCGAGCATTTCTATTTAATGTCTTTAATTTTTTCTATATCCATTTACTTATCAGTCGTATCAAATAGATAAATAAATAATATATCACTGACGCTTTGGAGACTTTTCAAATTTGGCTGCCACACACCGTCGCCTGAGTATTCAACGTTGAAACGTGTGGTTCGTGTCGATTTACGAGATCGCATATGGTTAATGAAGCTTGGTGGTCAGCAAAAAAGGAAAAAAAATGTTTCTAGAAAATCTTTTTTTCTGCAGGTTGGTCTCGCATAGAACTCATTTAAAGGCGCATGCGCCCTAGTTCTGCTTGGGGGAACAAAATAGATTTAAAAATATTTTTTTTCTAAACCAGCTTTGGATATTTAAAGGCGCATTGAATAAAATGCTCTCAGGGTCCCGCAGCGACATCTACAGAAAACAATGATTTTGTAGAAGCATTTTTTTGTTATGATGTTTGTTATGTTTTTGTTATGTTTGTTTTTGTTATTTTGTTATTTATGTGTTTGTTTTTTGTTTTTGTTGTGTTTGTTATGAAAATGTGCGAAATGTTGAGTAGAGCGATAGATAATTCAACTTCAAATTTCATACTTCTTATTTGTTGGCCTTTTTTTCCAAATTTTTGCCGTTCGGGGCTCGACGAGCTGGAAAGTTAGATGAACTGTTTGAAATTGAATTGATTTGTGAATCCAATGATGACTGGTATAGAATTTTTAATTGGGTTTTCAGTTACTTTTGAAACGGTGAAAATTAGAAAAAAAAAGAAAAAAAAAACGTATGTTTCGTAGCTCCTGGATAGCTCCCAGGAGACTGTGCTTAGCATGTTCAGCCAATTTATGATACTCTCAGACTGCCGAAACTGTCAAAAAAGTCTAGAGCTAAGCCTATTTTCCCATTTTCTCATTTAACATCTAGAACGTCCGTATTATCAAAAAATCATGGAATATCGTGAGATGGCCTCTGAGCGCTGCTCGCTGGTCTTGCCACATTTTTATTCTTTTTTTTTTGCGATTTACAGTTTTTCACCGATAAGTCTGTCTTATCGGAAAATTAATTCCAATTGCTTGGCTTTTCGAATGAAAATTTCCGAAAAATGTGGCAAAAAAACGGTAAATTATTTGAAAATTTTTAAAATAAAATGTTACAGAGAGCGCTGCCCAGAGACCATTCCGTCACATTCGATGGTTTTGACGAATAGACCTAAGCTGTGTCGGCAAAAAATAGTTTTTTAAAAATTTTTTTCTCAACGGCAAAAAAAAGGAAAAAAAATGCTTCTACAAAATCACTGTTTTCTGTAGAGGTCGCTGCGAGACCTGACTGAGCATTTTATTCAATGCGCCTTTAAAGGTCCAAAGCTGGATTAGAGAAAAAAACTATTTTTTTCCAGTTTTTTGAAGCAGCATTTTTTTTTCCTTTTTTTTGCCGTTCCCGCTTTGGGAAAAAAAATAGAAAAAAAACTATTTTTTGCCGACACAGCTTAGGTCTATAATGAATTTTCGATGAGAAACGGCACGGTTCATCCTAGCAATGGGACTTTTTGATTTTGGACATTGAAAACCCTCTGAAACGGAAGACCACTCACTCTTGCGCCTTGCGCAACGTCTCGATCTTCGTCATCTTCGGCTCGTCGGGCATCGACGGCAAAATGGTGCGCAGGTGTTCGAGCGCGTCGTTCAGACTGTTCATACGACGACGCTCCCGGGCGTTCGCCTTGTCCCTCCGCACCGTTTTGGCTCTTTCGATCGTCGCCGGACTCCGCTTTCGGCATCTGTACTTGCGCTTCTCCCGCTTCACTGGTGCGGCGGCTGCTGGAGCCGATGGAGCCTCAAAGTCCTGCAAGAATTGATAATCAGTTTGTGTGTTGAATAGTTGGAATACTTCCACACCCTTCGTTTGGACTTTCGCAATTTTTGGACCAGCCAAAAATTTTCAAAAATTTTTGCTGTTTTCAATCACTCTAGCCAGGCAATTTATTTTTCGCTACAGTATTTTTCGCTACACTTCGCTACAACTTATTTTTCGCTACAATTATTTTTGACTACATCATATTTTTCGCTACGGCTCTATATGTATTTTTCGCTACACGTTATTATTGGTCGGTTTTTCAGTCAGTTTTCCACTTTTCATCAAAGTGATGATGTTTAATTGGCCAATAATTTTTGACTCGGCTATTTCTGGACTTTTTCCGGTTTTTGACTCGAAGCGATTGTTGACTCGATTTCTGACTTTTTTCGGTTTCTATATCGGACGAAGTGGAATAAGAAAGGGACGAGAAGTGTTCAATTAATGAGAGTGGGTGTACTGTAGAAACCTCCAAACCGGATTAAACTGAAATAAGAAGTTGAAGTTCTAACGGTTGACTATGTGCGGGAGGTTTCAGGTCCCATACCGGGAAGTTCGCTCATTTCCCGTCTTTTCTTATCTGTTCGAAAAAATTTCTTGATGGTTTCCATAATAATTTTCGAATTTTACGCTACTAACTTTCATTTTACTTACCTAGTGAAGTGAGGTGACACTTAAAAAAAGAAAATCACAAGAGCGTCTTCGAACCCGCAACCTGCCACCTACAAGTCGACAGCACTACCACTGACCCACCGCGGCGCTTTCGTGTCGACGCTTGGATGAAGAAGAGTATCATCCGGTCGCCACCAAGCGCGCTCACCAAGCACTACAAGCCGTTCGCGCGTGTATCTGTGGATGCCAGCATGGAAGACTGGGGTGTCCGGAGTCCGGACAGTTGAAGAGTGATACACTATTGGGGATGCTCAGAGCATTTCCGAATACAACTAGTGGTAGCATCTACTGAATTCGCTCGGAAAACGGCTATCTCAGATATTAGTGACGTCACTGGGCTGGCCTAAAATTAATTTTCCTGTCGTTCATTTCGGAGTCTCAGAGAAGGCTCTTTGTTAATACCGATGAGAACACTTCAAGAAATGATAATACAACATTTTTTTCAGTTTTCAGGTATCCTGGTCCATGGAAATAACCTTTTCCGAGACTCCGAAATGAACGACAGGAAAATTAATTTTAGGCCAGCCCAGTGACGTCACTAATATCTGAGATAGCCGTTTTCCGAGCGAATTCAGTAGATGCTACCACTAGTTGTATTCGGAAATGCTCTGAGCATCCCCAATAGTGTATCACTCTTCAACTGTCCGGACTCCGGACACCCCAGTCTTCCATGCTGGCATCCACAGATACACGCGCGAACGGCTTGTAGTGCTTGGTGAGCGCGCTTGGTGGCGACCGGATGATACTCTTCTTCATCCAAGCGTCGACACGAAAGCGCCGCGGTGGGTCAGTGGTAGTGCTGTCGACTTGTAGGTGGCAGGTTGCGGGTTCGAAGACGCTCTTGTGATTTTCTTTTTTTAAGTGTCACCTCACTTCACTAGGTAAGTAAAATGAAAGTTAGTAGCGTAAAATTCGAAAATTATTATGGAAACCATCAAGAAATTTTTTCGAACAGATAAGAAAAGACGGGAAATGAGCGAACTTCCCGGTATGGGACCTGAAACCTCCCGCACATAGTCAACCGTTAGAACTTCAACTTCTTATTTCAGTTTAATCCGGTTTGGAGGTTTCTACAGTACACCCACTCTCATTAATTGAACACTTCTCGTCCCTTTCTTATTCCACTTCGTCCGATATAGAAACCGAAAAAAGTCAGAAATCGAGTCAACAATCGCTTCGAGTCAAAAACCGGAAAAAGTCCAGAAATAGCCGAGTCAAAAATTATTGGCCAATTAAACATCATCACTTTGATGAAAAGTGGAAAACTGACTGAAAAACCGACCAATAATAACGTGTAGCGAAAAATACATATAGAGCCGTAGCGAAAAATATGATGTAGTCAAAAATAATTGTAGCGAAAAATAAGTTGTAGCGAAGTGTAGCGAAAAATACTGTAGCGAAAAATAAATTGCCCTCTAGCCAAACAATTTTCCCCCTTTTTTTGGCCTAACCTTTTTTTTTTCAAAAAGAGCAACATTTTCCGTACAGATGTGGATAGTTCTGTCTGTGTCCAAGCTAAAATTGGGATCAATTGGAGAATTTTGAAAGTTTTTAAAAAATATATTTTTTCAGATTTTTCTGGCTATTTATTTTTTAATTTTTAAAATTCCAGATCACTCGGAACACTTTGAGCCACGAAGGTTCTTAATTTTCGAATGAGCACAGCTTCTTTTTTTTCAAAATGCTCCGATTAAGCTGGAATTTTCGCGGTACACCACTACTGGTGTTTAAAGACAAAGATTATTTTTGAAAAACTTGAAACACTAATTATTTTTATAAACATTTATTAAGGAACCCTAGTCAACTCAAGGACTTTTTTATTTTTTTAAATTTTTTAGTGCGAATTTTGAATGAAATCCTTCAAGAATTTTTCAAAAAATCTTGAAAATTGACTGAAATTGCTTTTTTTTTTAGATTTTCAAAAAACCGATTTGAAAATTTGAAAGAATATTGTAAAAATTAAAAATTAAAAAAAAATTTTTTTTTCGAGAATTTGATTTTTTTTTTCATTTTTAATCGAAAATTTTAAAAATTATTTTTTCCCTTAAAAACTCACTTGATGGCGATTGTCTTGAATTTGAAGTTGATGCGGATCGACGAAATACGGGTGATGGTGAGCGGGTGAATGGAACATTTGGTGATTTTCAGTCGACATTCTGCAAATTTCTCCATTTTTAGAAGGAAAGGGAAAAAAATAAGGAAAAATATGAGAGAATTGGGGAAAATTAAGGGAATCCGGAAAGATAGAAAGATAGAGAAATCCTGAAAAATAAGAAATTTCGAAAAATTGGATGAATTCAAAAAATTCGAAAATACAAAAAATTCGAAAATTCGAAAAATTCGAAAATTCGAAAAATTGAGTAAATTTGGGGAACATAAAAATTCCGAATAATCAGAAGAATCAGAAAAATCCGTAAAACTTAGAAACTAAAAAATCGAGAAAATAGAAAAGTTCGAAAAAACCCGTAAAATGAGAAAATCGTAAAATTTCGGAAATATGCTAAATTTTAAAACTAAAAAAAGGGGAAATCTTAAAAAAATCTATAAAATGTGTGAAACCATGAGATCTCGACATCTCGAAAAATTGGATGACATCAAAAAAATTAAAATTCCGAAAATTCGGAAAACTTCACAAATTTGGAAACTAAAAAAATCGAGAAAATAGAAAATTTCAGAAATACGCTAAATTTTAAAACTACAAAAAACAAGGGGAAATAAGGAAACTCTAGAAAATGGGTAAAGTCCATGAGATCCGTAAAACAGAAATGATCTTCTATCGAACAGAAGACGTCTCATCCGAATGGGAAGAATGCGAATGAATGAGTGTCTTCTGTTCGCCAAAAAATGCCCAGATGGGGGGGGATGATGAGGGGGCGGAGCACTGGACAAAGGGGCGGGGCTTCTCCCCCTTGGCCCCCTTGGGGGTGTGAGGGGGGGGGGGGGGGGGAAGGGGTGCGAAAAGCGGAACACCACCTCCACGCAAAGAGAACCGGAAGAGACGACGACGCAATTCGCACTTCTACGTGTCTAGGTGAGAATCTGAAGAGGACGGAGACGGAAGTGGAGATGATGATAATGTGATGATATGATGCGAAGGATATATTTTTTATAATAATTTTATTATATTTTTCTCCAACAATGGCAGTGTGGAAGAGCTAGGAGATTTCTAGGCCAGCGGAGGTTTCTAGGCCCCGCGGGTTACTGTAAAAACATTTCAAAATTTCAACTGGCCAGGAAAAATCGATTTCGTCCGATTTTCCAGAAATTTTTTGTGCTAAAATTTTTTTATTGCTTCTATTGATTTTTCGTTCAAAAATCCGCACGAAAAAAATATCAGAAACCCTATTTTCAGAGCAAGGGTTACGGTTACAAAACCTTGCGCTGTGTCGTTCGTTTCGAGACCGGCGTTTCGCCCACTCGCGCTTTTCTTCGTCCTCACTGCCACTTTGCGAGAAAACGATAATAAAAGAATTTTTAAATATATTTTTGAACATTTTAAAAATTCCCATTTCTTTAATTTTTAATTTTTTTTCGAATTATCTAGCAACCGATTGAACTGTACCTAGTGATAAAGATTTTTTGAAGATAGTCGAAACGGGGAAAAAATTTTTTTGAAAGTTGGTTTTTTTTTTAATTTTGAAAATTTTCCAAATATATTTGAAAAAATAATTTTTTTTAAATTTTAAAATCGAGAAAAATTCATGTTTCCAACTGATAAGCTGATCGATTTTTGAAAAATACCTGATTTAACTAATTTTGACAGTTTCATCGAGCTTCCAAAAAATATTCCAACGTACACTGGAAAGTGTTGTTAAATGGAAAAAACCATCTATGAAATTCATTTTTATCATTTTCAAATTTTCAGATCAAGTGGTCAGTCCAATTGATTCTAATCAGTTTAGTGTTTTGAGCCAAGGTGTACATTTCAAATTTTCAGAATTTCAGTTTCGGAGCTAAAAATCCAGAAAAATTAGAGCATGTTTTCAGCGTCTCTGATTATCCCCTGTCCAAGTCCCAGCTCAAATGGACCGTTTTGAGCCGAATTATGCTCATTTTCCCGAATAGGAGCATAATTTCCGAAGTATGCACTCACTTTTGAAATGAGCACAACTCGGTTAAAAATGGTCCGTTCGAGCTGGGTCTTGGATAGAAAATAGTCAGAGACACTGGGGATATGCTCTAATTTTTCTGGATTTTTAGCTCCAAAACTGAATTTCTGAAAATTGGCTGAAATTTGTGAAAATTCAAAATTCAAAAACTCGGCTCAAAATGCTCCGTTCGAGCTGACCAAGGGGACTAGAAACTAAATCTGAGAATTTTCAGCCAATATTCTGATTTTTTGCCTGAAAATCGTAATCCAAAGTCTCACGAGGGCTCTAAACCCCCCTAAATTCATCATTTCCCTCCCGCGCTTCAACAGATGCTTTTCTGGCTCATTGAGCGCATTTATTACCCAATGAGCCTTGGGGGGCTCCCGGGGGGCTCCCGTGAGGGACAACAGTCCCCGCTAATCCCTCTCTCTCTGTATTAGGTGTCATGAGAGGGATTAGTGTGGAAACGGGGGGACCCCAAAACAAACAACTCCCTCCTCACCTGTTTTGGGGTGTCTTGGGCTTGATGAATTGTGGTCTTGAATGGACATTCGTCACGGATTACTGTACTTGTCAAAGTGAGGGGGGGGGGGGGGGTGTCTTGGATGGATACTCTGTTTTGCGGGAAAAAATACCGAAAAATCAAGAATTAGAATTAGAGGGGAAAATGGAGTTTTCGGTTTTTTCAGAAAAATTTGATTAAAATCGCGGATTTCGAAAATGTACTTATTGTCTACAGGAAAATTCCATTTTCTCTTAAAATTTTTTTTTAATTGCACATTTTGCTTAAAGTGCTCAGCTTCAGTTCTATTTTCTTTCTCATATTTGTAGATCAATAGCCTAGGAATCAAAAGCACTGAGTAATTAGGTAATTAGATAATTTTTTAAATTCCAAAAAATCACAATTTTTTCAGAAATTTCAAAATTAAAAAAAAATCCAATTTTTGGTTTATAATTTTTTTTTCAGAATTTTCACAGGCGTCCGGAGTACCCATTATTCAATTTTAAGCAATATTGGAGAATTTTCGCTTTCTGAATAGAAGATTAGCATAAAAACCAGATAAGCCCAACTTTTCAAAGTTCCGGATAACAGGAAAATTTTTGAAATTTCACATATTTTTCAAATTTGATACAGTTCCATTTTTAGCGTTCGAAATTTTTTTCAATTGGAATCCGAGCTCAATCTGAGCATTTTCAGCTATTTCTGCCAAAAGTTGGCAAATTTGAAATTTTTTAATTTTTCGAAACGGAACTTGTTCAGCTTAATAAAAAATTTAAAAATCAGTGGCTAAAAATTTATAAGCGTAATTCTGCAACGCTTTTTTTCCAATTATCGTGGAAATTTAAAAAAAAAAATGTTTTTACAATGAAAGCTTAAATTTACAAGAAAAGGACTACACTTATTCCAAATATTGGAACATTTTTTCAAAAATATTATTTTTTGTTTTTTTTTCAGAAATTGCGGAAAAATCAAAAAACTGAAAATTCAAGCTAAAAAAACGAAATTGAAAAAGTTTCTATTCAAAATTTCGAAAAAATCAGAATAATTCCGGTTGGGTCTGGTTTAGTGATCTACCAACCCGTTCCTCCTCCTCATCATCGTTCTTGGCACGATTCCAAGTGACAGAAGCTCAAGATTGGGTCGTCAAAACCGTCTACCCGAATTGCCTTTTTCCCTCATAGAGAGAGAGAGCACGTCAAGACGAGAGACGCAGAGAGACCATTGTCCATTTAACACTGAACCAAATGGGCCGATTTGAATTAATTAGGGGATGAGAAGGAGGAGGAAGAGGAGGATATGGGCATTTTACACCCGTTTTTCATTGAGATTTATTCACATTTTCACTTTGATTTCTTACATGTTTCACGTGGAAGCTTAGAATGGAACGGGGAGGGGGATCCACGGAATACTGTAATTTAGGGAAAAACACCTTTTTTTTTGGTTCATCATGGCGGCGTTATGAATAGGCAATTCTAAAAATAAAAAATAAATTTAGAAGTTTTTAAAAAGTTTTTTAAATATATTTATTTAAAATTCTAAAAGTTTATTTTTGCATTGAAACTTTTTTTGCGGTTTCTGGTATTTTATTAGATTTTTTTTTGATTAAGGCGAAAAATGTTCTAATTGTTAGGAATTCGAAAAAAAAACAACGATTTTTGAAAAAAGACATTTTTTTTTCAGTTTTAAACAACATTTTCTGATAAATGATTACGGAAAACTCCAAAATTATTTGAATTATGATTTCTTGCTTTGAAAAAATTGAAAAATGTGGGGGGTTTTATTTGAAAAAGCTTTGGAATAATTTCAGGTGATTTTTTTCATTTTTTTCAAAATTTCAAAATTTGGTTTTTTTCTGAATAATCGAAAAATATTTAAATTTTTCTGTTCACCTGTGACGTGTTTTCCTACCCTCTACCCTCAAAATAAGGACAGTTTTCGGAAATTTCGGAAAAATTTTAAAAAAAAATTTTGTACTGTTTCAATTATTCTTCAAATTTTCAAGATGTTTTCGAATTTTCAATTTCGATGTCTTGGGACCCTTTTCTTCAATTTTTGAATTAATTCATTTTTTATCCTCATTTTTCAAATTTTTTCCAATTGTTTCCAAATTCGACATTCCACGTGTACATAGTCAGTTCGTGGTGAGACCCGTTTCTCAGTAATGTGTGAATCGTCGGAACTTCACCTCCAGAGGGTCATTGGGAAACCGGAAGATACGAAAACAGTGATGATACCCGGAAATCGCACCTAGGTGCCACAATACGGATGTGGAGAGAAGATGAGGGGGGCCAAGGGGGAAACTCCGGGAAGAAGAAGGAGACTGATTATGATAACGAATATCACTGGATTCTTTTCCCGATTTTAAAATTTAAAAAATAATAATTGTCAAAGGAATTTTCATATTTTCGAAAATTAGAAAATTAATAAACTGGGTATTCTATTTTTCTCATTTTTCTAATAATAATAATAGTAATAATCACTGAATTCTTTTCCCGATTTTAAAATTTAAAAAAAAAATTACTAAAGGAATTTTCTTCTTTTTTTTTTAAATTAGAAAATTATCAAAACAATTATTTTCACAGTATCTAAGGAACGTCTCAATAACTGCTGAACGATGACATATATTGATTGAAACAGCGAATTTATTTTTCCTTTTTTAAGAGACTTTGGAGGAAATATGTAAGATTTTTTTAATTTTCATGAAATTTTTTAAAAATTAAAAAAAAAGTGTTTTTCAAAATTAAATTTCCAGTTTTTCCCGAAGAAAAAGATCTACTTTTCCAAATTAATTTCTGATTAATGTTTGTTTAAAATTTTGAAATTTTCCCCGTTTTAAGTGATTTTCAAATGAAAATATGGCTCTTATGAGATGTTACTCTCTCTCTAAAAATCAAAAAAAAAGCACAACTCGGCTGAAAATGCTCCGTTTGAGCCGGGACTCGGACACGGGACAGTCAGGGACATTGGGGACATGCTCTGATTTTTAGAGATTTTTTCTGAACATTTAAATATTTGAAACAGAGCTGAAATTTCGAGCATTGTACTTTTTATCGATAATTTTGATGATTTTCAAATTTTCAAATTTTCCGTCTGGGAATAGTCGAGAAGAGTATAAATCTGATTTTTTGGAGTTTTTGCAGCAATATCCGTGAATCTCAGGGCTCCGCGATTTTTTTGAAATTCAAGGTTAACTTAATTTTTCTATTTTTAAAAAAAATCTTTAAATTTACCTGGAAATGCACAATTTTTCTGAAATTTCGCCACTACGTTTCTAGACCCCTAAACTGGACACTGTCAAAGTCCCAACTCAGTCTGAGAATTTTGAGCCGATTTTCACACCTGTTTGGACTTACGGAATTTCTGGACTAGCCAAAATTTTTTTAAATTTTTTATTCTTACCACTCACCCCAGCCAAACAATTTTTGCCTTTTTTCAGCCTAGCCATTCTTTTTTTCAGAAAAAAAGCAAAATTTTTCGTACAGGTGTGCCGATTTTAGGAAATCCGTGCCAAAAGAGTCAAAGTCGACCATCACAATAATAATTACCCATCTCCTCCTCCTCGGCCTAATGAGGTGTTATTCCGGTTTTGGCCGTCCGGAAAGAAGTCAGGTGTGTCCGGTCGATCGTCCGGTTGCGCAACCGGACACGTGTGTCGGATTGCCGCTAATTTGGAATTATGCAACTGGATACACTGTATTACTCTTATTATTATTATTATGATTATTTTTGTATTCAATGAGGATTTGGAGTGGATTAGGTAAGGTGAGCTCTATCGAGCAGATGGTTTTTGTGACCTTTTCAGGTACATAATGGGATTAGCGAGTCGGGACGGATAGGGGGAACTACTGATAACATGATAAGTTACCCGGAATTTTGGGAATTTATAAAATTTTTTAATTAAATTTTTTTTCAAATTTTTTGGATTTTTCAGAAAGTGAAAGGCGGATTTTTTAAAAAATTATTTTTTTCAGAATTTTTGAAATTTTCCATGTTTTTATTTCAAAATTATAAAAATTGATGGATCACTGTTTCAAAATTTTTTTTTTATCGAGCGAGTGGAAAAATCCAGTGATTTTCGTTATGATTTATCATGAAACAAATTTTTTTTTATCGGAAAACAAATTTTTTTTAATTTTCATGAAAATTCAAAAAAAAACATTAAAATCTCCTCCAAAGTCTCTTAAAAAAAGGAAAAATAAATTCGCTGTTTCAATCGATAAATGTCATCGTTCAGCAGTTGTTCAGACGTTCCTTTTAGACTGTGAAAATAATTTTTTTGATAATTTTCTAATTGAAAAAAAGAAAAAAAAAGAAAATTCCTTTAACAATTATTTTTAAATTTTAAAATCGGGAAAAGAATCCAGTGATTATTATTATTATTATTATTAGAAAAATGAGAAAAATAGAATACCCAGTTTATTAATTTTCTAATTTTCGAAAATATGAAAATTCCTTTGACAATTATTATTTTTTAAATTTTAAAATCGGGAAAAGAATCCAGTGATATTCGTTATCATAATCAGTCTCCTTCTTCTTCCCGCGGGAGTTTCCCCCTTGGCCCCCCTCATCTTCTCTCCACATCCGTATTGTGGCACCTAGGTGCGATTTCCGGGTATCATCAGTGTCTTCGTATCTTCCGGTTTCCCAATGACCCTCTGGAGGTGAAGTTCCGACGATTCACACATTACTGAGAAACGGGTCTCACCACGAACTGACTATGTACACGTGGAATGTCGAATTTGGAAAAAATTGGAAAAAATTTGAAAAATGAGGATAAAAAATGAATTAATTCAAAAATTGAATCCCAGAATAGAACATTTGGAAACATTTGAAAAATTTGGAGAAAAATTGAAACAGTACAAAAAAGTTTCTAAATAAATTTTTTTGAATAAAATTTTTCAATGTTGAGGTCTAATTTTTTTGAAAATTCCCACAACTAACTCTGTTGAAAATTTTTTTTTTTTGGAAAATGAGGATAAAAAATGAATTAATTCAAAAATTGAATAAAATTAACAATCAGTTTATTTCAAAGAAAAATTAATGTTTTCGCTTTTTGGGTCCCAAGACATCGTAATTGAAAATTCGAAAACATATGGAAAATTTGGAAAAAAATTGAAACAGTAAATAAAATTTGTTTAAATTTTTCCGTTTCCGAAAACTGTCCTCTTTTTGAGGGTTTAATTTTTTTTAAATTTTAAAAATTCCAAAGTAGATAATTTTCAATTTTTTCCATTTTGAAAAAAAAAAATTTTTTTTGAATTTTCAAACTTCTAATTGAAATTTTTATTTTTTTTAACCCTTGAAAAAAACATTATTTCCAAATAAATTCCTAATTTAGCCATTAGAAAAGATTTTCGATCAAATTTATTTTTTTTTGAATTTTTCAAAATTTAAAATTCTAATTTTTTTTCAAACTCTTCAAAAAAAATATTTCCAAATAAATTCCTAATTTAGTCAATAGAAAAGATTTTCGGTAAATTTTTTTTTTTGAATTTTTAAAATTAAAATTTCTAATTAAAGTTTTTATTTTTCTAAAACTCTTAAAAAACATTGTTTCCAAATGAATTCCTAATTTAACTAATAGAAAAGATTTCGGTGTTCTTCACACAATAAAACACACCGTATTCTCTTCTGTTCTAATCCATTCAAAAACCAACCACTCATCATCCCGTGTATATGTTTCTTCTGTTTGTCGGCCCGAAAAACAAGAGAGCCCAAAAGAAGGCACCCCGCTGGTCGTGGAGACCATTTAGCGGTCTCGACGGAAAGAAAGAATAGGGGGCCGTGTCTTATTACATAAGAAGCGCCCCCCGTTTAAGGGGGATGTCAAAGAGAAGGACAGGTGGACACGATTTCTTCTTGACCTGTTAACAAGAGTTACGGGGCGAAATTGGAGGGAGGGGAGTAATTGGGAGGGGGCGAAATTATAAGTGTTTTCGAATCTTATTTTACAGAACTTCCAAAAATTCCAGTTTTTCAAGAACTAAATTTCTGAAAAATTTCCCTGTTTCGTAAATTTCAAATAAAAATTTTTCAAGGTTTTCGAATTGATTCATTGATCACGGCACCCTGCGCTTGAAATAGCGCGATTCTCTGCGTCTCTCGTCGCGCCACACTCTTTCGATTTCGAAAAAACACGGTAGCTCCGGTGACCGAATTCCGGACCGTTTCGAAAGGGAAAAATTATTTTCGAGTGAAAAAGGAAAGAAAACAGACCAATCGACCTTTTTCAATAACAATTTATTGAAAAAATAATTTTCTGACGGCTTTGGACGGCATTGAAAATTTCAAAATGCGTCTCCTCTCTCAATTTTTGACATTTTCGCTTGTTTTTGTGCTCAAAATGTGCACAATAAAATTCTGCATCGGAAACAGGTTCGAGATGACATATCCTAAAGCTCACTTTTCCGTAATATCCGGGAATGTGCAAAAAACACGATTTTCCCGTTGAAATTTCAAAATGGATCTCCTCCGTGAAAAATGGACCATTTTAGTGGCCGATGGTCTCAAAATGTTTCAAATGTTTCTCTTCATCCATTTCAGGTTCAAAAACTTCGAAAAATATTTTTTCCTCGCCGAAAACAGCGGTATATTCATTTTTGGCTGGGTTTGCAGCAAGCGCGCTCTATTGATAGCAATTTTTATATTTCAAACGCAGGGTGCCGTGTTGATAGACGTTATATATTGGAAAAATTTTAAAAAAATTGTATCACTTGGGAGGGGGAACATACAATTCTTTTTCTTATTCTGCAGAAATTCCAAAAATTCCAATTTTTTCAAGAACTAACTTCAGGCCGATTAAATGGAAAAATGGGTTTTTAGAAAATTCGATTTGTTGAATTTAAAAATTTCCCTGTTTCGTAAATTTCAAAAAAAAATTTTTTGAAGTTTTCTGAATTGATATGTTGATCAATCTGCGGCAAATTTATATTTAACCAAAATTTTAGGTCAAAAGATATGAATTTTTGGAAAAATTTAAAAAAAAACTTATCACTTGGGAGGGAGGGAAGTTATTTATAATTTATTACTATTAATTTTGTTATTTGTTACAGAAATTCCAAAAATTCCAACTTTTCAAGAACTGACTTCAGGCCGATTAAATGGAAAAAAATGGGTTTTTAGAAAATTTGATTTTTTAATTTAAAAAAATTGAATAATTTCAAAATTAAAAATTTCCCTGTTTCGTAAATTTCAAATAAAAATTTTTCAAGTTTTATGAATTGATACGTTCTCGTTTCTGGAAATTAAAAAAAAAAAAACTATCACGTGGGAGGGGAAATTACAATTTATTATTTATATTTTTGTTATTCAATGGGAATTCCGAAAATTCCAATTTTTCAAGAACTAACTTCACAAAAATTAAAAACTTGTCAGCCCGATTTAATGGAAAAAGAAAAAAAGTGGGTTTTTAGAAGAATTGATTGTTTAATTCAAAATATTTCTTTATTTTTAAAAATTTTCTCAATTTCCCAAATTGATACGTAGATTGAACGGCTCCAAATTTTTAATTAACCAAAATTTTATATTGAAAAATATGAATTTTTGGAAAAGTTTTAAAAATTTTATCACTCTGCCTAAAGTTTTTTATTGTCTGACTGATTTTCAAAATTTCAATGGGAACAATAATTTTTTACGTTTTTTTTTTCAAAATTCTAAAAACTCACCGTTTTTGAAAAATGGGCAAATGTTCCATTGTCCCTTGTTTTCGAGCAGTTTAGTGATCATAACAAATAGAAGAGGGGGAATTTTTCTCAAAAACCAAAAAAATAATGAAAACACGCCAATTCTCTAGCCATTTTATACACCAAAAAAATTTCCAAAAAAAACGTACAAAAATTATTATGAATTTCGAGAGAGAGAGAGAACGGGGCACAGAGATAACAAAAATACACAAATGATAGATTTTGGACGATTCATGATATGACAATCCTCGTTATTAGCTGCGGGTGAAAAGAAAGAAAAGAAACGATTTGGAGCATTTCGAACACGAAATGCTCTTTTTCTCGAGGAGAAGCGAGTACGGTGAGAGTTAGAGAGGGAAAAAAGAGAGAGAGAGGAATGGAAGAGACGCAGAGAGAGGTAGGAGATGGGGGAATTTCTAGACGTTCTTCTGTCGCTCAAAAGTCCGCCTTGTACTGGACGTTCGTGTTTACCGAGTGCACTGCCGTCGAGAAAGAACGCAGCTGGACCTGGAATCAGAGCAACATTGTGCAAATTATTTCTGGGCAGTTTCATTTTTTAAAAAATGACATCAAATTGACAACGCGGGAATAAATTTAGTGTTTTCCTTACGAGGAAAGTGTTCTTAGACGGCCTTCCAGATTTTTCTATAAATTTGCAGAATGACACTTCCTCATACGGGTAATTGATTCCGCGTAATGGCTAACTGCGCCAACTTCTAATTTTCCAGATATTTCGTCTCAAAAGAAGCAGAACAGTATTTTTGATACCTATCAATTTTTCTTGTCTTTCATTTCCTTTTCAAATATCAGGGAAACTGTAATTCTGTAATCAGGGCCTGTGCACGCCTTGCATTTTTCTATTTTTTAAAACTTTTTTCGCCAAAACTCAATCGTACCGAGACCTATTCGCCGTTTTTAAGAACGCGCCTTTAATTTCTTTGCGGATTCTCACTAATTTCGTGTTTTTCCTAGATTAATAGTTCAGAACGGTCCTTTTTTAAGCGCTTCCACGGTTTTCTGAATTTTTGAGCTCGTTATTCCGGAAAAAAGAGTTAAAAGTTGAGAAAACTTTTAAAGGAGCAGATATTTAAATGACGGGAAGGTCTCGCAACGAATGATTTTTGTAGGAACTTTTTGACATTTTTTGCCACGAAAAAAATAGTTCGTAAAAAAAAATGCACGGCGTACATAATTCCATAAATTTTTGCAAAAAATGGGTGAAAGGAAAAATGGAAAATTTTTGAGAGTTTTGGTTTGTGAAGAAAATCGGAGCGAACTGAAATTCCATGATTTTGGTTAATACTTTTCGAAATTCGGAGTACGACAGCCAATCAAAAAATAGTTCTTATTTAAAAAAAATTCGTGTATAGCATTTTCAAAAACGAATGATACCAAAGGTTCCGATAAATCTATTTTTCACTTTTTTTGGAATTCAGGTGTTTTTTTTTCAATTTGAACTTTTATTGTAGTTACGATAACCTGAGAGGGAATTCGGTTCTCCACGGCAAAAAGAAGAAAAATCATTCGTGAAACAGAGTAATTTTGTCTGTTCCTGCCGTGGTCCATTATTTTTCAATGCCAATCCCTCAATTTCACAATTTCCCCATTCGCACACTTACAGTTTCCGAGTTCTGAATGAGACACGCGCCGCTCTCGGTCCAGTCCTCCGGCGCTTCGGTCTCTTTTCCGGTGTAAATGAGCACGTCGAACGAGACGGGCTCCTCGAGCAGTGGCAGGAACGAGACGGAGGCGGTGATCTGTCTGCAAATTTTAGAATTATTTCCAGTCGGATTTACCGTTTCAAAGAATGCCTATTGTTGATCGAACGATCATCTCAATACTAAACATCCACAAGAGATCACTATTTTTTGTTGAAAATCGAGAAAAAAACGCGACCAGGTGACCGGCGCAAATAGGTGCCAGTGACAATTCCGTGTACATCTGGATCACACCTGGCACGCGTTTTTTAGATTCTCGCACTTCAAGAATAAATCTGTTCTGTTAACCCTTTCATGTCTTTCAAGATTTCCAAACATTCCGAGAACAGTCGGAAACAAAAACATTTCGGAAACGCCTGTGTGAAAAGCCGTTGGATAAAGCAAATTCCCATTGAAAGAATACCGAGAAGTGTGCCCTGCAGAAAATTATTAAGAATTTGTTGAAACTTCCCAAATCTTACAGAATGTTCCAATTTGATCTTTTTTTTCAAAAATCAGTTCCTAGGTATCTCTCGCAGTCAAAGAAAACGAGGTGTTGACAAAATGTTGGAAAAATGTAATGTAAAAAATGTCATATTCTAAAATGTTACGAAAATTACCATAATGTAATTGTTTGTGATCAAAATGTAACTTTTTTCTACGCGCTCGGAACAAATATTTTTTCATCGGATACATATTTAACGATATTTTATTCTGATATTCAACAGATTTATTTTCGAAACTATTTCTGTATCGAGGATTCTTTTTCCAATTTCCCGATTCCAGGTTGGTACTATCACCGCAGTTTGAGAACAGCCTTTGAATCATGTTCAACTGTTCTTCCTTCCTATTCGTGACACCCGATATAATTGCTCACGGCTCACATCTCCTCCGGCTCTCCCATCCCATCCACCACCAACGCGTGGTGGGCCAATTAGTCAAATAAAACACGTCTGTCGCTAAAAAACCGACCACATGGCGTTCCAATTTTGTTCTTTACCCTTCTTAGCGGATTACGGTATTTTTCGGAAGGGGGGGGGAGACGAATAATTGAGGGGTTTCTATTATTATGATCGGGTCCCAAATGTATTATAACTTTGTTATGTTTTCCTTCTTTGCGGAAACCGGGGGGAATAATCGAATGAGACTGACCTGAGAACATCGCTAATCTCCTGCCGAATCTTCTTCTCGTCCTTGTTGCGGTGCATGTTTTCGCTGCAAAATTGAGGGGTTTTCGGAGGAAATAGGAGGAACACTCCAAATTCTTCGAATCAATTCTTGAATTCACATTTGTTCATAAAAACTAAACAGTCTGATCACAAGCATAATTGAGCCACTTTAAAAAATACCACTGCGTTTTTTTCACAAATTTCATAAAGATCAGGAGATATAGCTTCTGGGATGCGTTCGTCGTTTTTATCACCGAAAATTACTGAAATTATTCAGTTTTTTTAAAAAATAAAATGCTGAACCTGCGATCTCACCGAGAAGGCTATTTTTTTATTTATTTGATACGATTTTTAGTCGTGAATTTAATTTTTTAAAATCTGATTTGAAGTTTCCAGAAATTAGGAAATTACCCAGTCCAAAAAGACGCTCAATACAAAAATAAATTGGGGGTGGAAACATTTTCGGAAAAAAGGGAAACCGAGGTGACATAGGGTACAACAAACAAAGTCTGAAAACAATGCGTCCAATTTTTTTTCAAATTTCACAGAAAACCAAAAATTGAAGGCCATCGCTAATTTGTCTCGATTGAAGGGAACCGCACTTTGAAATTTTTTCTAAATTTTCTGAAACTCGAATTAAATTTTTCTATAAAAATTTCGGGTAATCAGACGATTCCTGTACGACTGTATTTTTTTTTATTTAAGACTTGGTTTCATGTTGACAAACTTTCATTTATCATTTTCACAAATCATAACAATTTTGTGGAAAACTTGAAAATTTAAAATTATTTTAAAAACCAAAATGAGAACCGGGTAAATATGATTTTGAAAATTTCATTCTTTTGAGAATATATTTTTGTTTAATTTCCCAGCTTGTCAAGTATACATTACCACCTATCAAAAATTTGTTTTAAAATTTTTTTCTGAAACTGTAAAATGTTCCGTTTCCTTTCCGAAATTCCAAAATCCACTCGAAGACCCTCCAAAAAGAGGTCACCTCCTCGGGTTCAATGTCGGCTCATTTCCGGCTCATAGAGCTTCAAACACACCTGGTGCTCTCAGTGGGGGGTGTCTAATGTCGATTACGCAATCACAGAGGGAAACACCGGCAATTGGGGAAACGGAGCCACTTGGAGCACTTCACGCCCAGAAAGAGCACTTGACCAGAGGGAGGGGGATGGAATTGTTGTTGGAAAGGATTAGAATGGAAGGTAGAAATCAAATGGATATTCGACACCTTCCCCCGGGGGACTAATTTGTGGGGGGGGGGGATTAACAAAACACGTGTTATGCAACTTTGTGGGCAAATAGTGAGTACACACGGCCATGAGATTGATAGGGACTTTACAGTTGAACTGCGAAAACAGCTGCATCCGGAAATGCGGAAACTTGAAAACCTGAACATCCACGGGAACTTTGCGTCTTGATCATAGTTAAAAGCTGAAATTCGAATTCCGTCAGAACACAAAACGGTCTAGAAAATGGTTTTGGACTCCAAAAAATTCGGAGCGAAAAAAAAAAATTAAATAATTTTTTTTTGGAAAATATCGACTTTTGATTTTCGGGTTTTCAAAAAAAAATTCCGCCCAACCTTTAACTTTTTCTAATTTTTTTCGCAATCGGAATTCGGCGTTCAAAACGTTTCCAATAAATAAAATTTTCGAAAATTCGATAAGCGATTTACCGAAATCCAATTATTAAACAATTTTAGAGTGAATCACTGTTACACAAAAATCGTTTTTGAATTTCTCATTCAATTCATACAATTTGTTTAGCACTCCATGTGTACCACAATTCCGTGAATAAAACTGGTTTTTACGGTATTTTGAATGAAAAAATAATTGGAACATAAGTTTTCGATTGAAACTAACAAATATTTGCTGTGAAATTTTGAAAAAAAAACCGACGAACAATCAACTTTCACTGGAACAATGATTGCAAGCTAAAATTTCAGAACATTGTGAAGATGCTTACAAGGAAAGTGTGTCACCTTGCCGTGGGATTTCAGAATGAGACCTAGTTCATCCGATAGAGTTTGACATGGCGCGTTCGACCCTGTTTTTCGATTTTGCGGAACGACCTCGAGAGCCGAGTTAGAAGCTCGCAAAGTTGCTCCGCGCGCATAGGTGTAATCCAACCACACTCTCCCAGAAGTCACAGGTTTCATACATGTTACGCCTACGCGCGCGGAGCAACTTTGCGAGCTTCTAACTCGGCTCTCGAGGTCGTTCCGCAAAATCGAAAAACAGGGTCGAACGCGCCCTGTCAAACTCTATCGGATGGACTAGGTTTCATTCTGAAATCCCACGGCAAGGTGACAAACTTTCCTTGTTAGAATTTTTTGGTTTATATGATATCCAATACATACCCCGAAATGAAGATTTTGACAAGAAAGAGGCTTCCTAGGCCACCGACAACTGTGGAAAAGTTTTGAAAATTTAAAATGGCCAGGAAAATTCAATTTCAGTCGTTTTTCATGTCAATCCATTCTCTTATCTTGCTTAATTCGTTTTATCAAAAAATCCGCATGAAACTCTGCCGAATAATGGAGTTATGCAAGGGTGTAAAATTAACCGAATTCGGTTAATTTTCCCAATGCATTTCTCGGAAAATTATCCGAGTTTTGTCGGAAATTCATCGAATTTCGACAGTTGAAAAATCCGCATCGCTACGAGATATTTCCTGTGAATAACCACATGCGCCTTTAATTTACACTGAAATTTTTCGGATCTTAAAGGCGCATGTGTTTATTCACAGGAAATATCTCGTAGCGATCGGCTTTTTCAACTGTCGAAATTCGTTGAATTTCCGACAAAACTCGGATAATTTTACATGAAATGCATTGGGAAAATTAACCGAATTCGGTTAATTTTACACCCTTGCATAACTCCATAATAGACAGTTGAAACAGCTAAACAATCACATTTTCCACCGTTTCATAGAGGCCTCAAGTAGACGTTCTTTCAGAATATCTCACTCGCAGTTGTATACTTCTTGAGTTACTCCCCGCTTACCCCTGCTCGTCAACATCCTCGGTGTGAATGTCGAATTGCCATCTCTCGACGACTTCCTTCGTCTTCACCTCCGAAATCACCATCACCAGCCGTTTCAGCTGTTTTTTGGCGAGCCAGTCTGCAAATTGGCTGTTTTTTTACCCGAGGACCCGACACTGAGAAAGTTAATTAAAAACATGTTTTGGCCTGGCGAAAACCGGCCTCCTTACACTCGACTTGCTGGAGAAGCGGCTCCAGGAACGCCTGCAACTTCTTCTCGTGCGTCACCCACAACGTCAGTCCGTATCTCTTCTCGCGCTTGAAACTGTCCGACGGATAGAGTCCCCGTTGGTAGAGAATGCTGTTGAGGCCGAAATCTGTAAGATAATACGGTTGGAATGGGGTTTTGAATGTATAATAATGTTTTTTTTAACTTTCAATTTAGAAAACATGAAGCTTATTCGAATGAGAATCGAAAATTGATTTGAAAAAAAAAATTCACATTTTTTTTTTAAATTTTCCGAAATTATTATTCGATTATTTGGCACCTTCTTTGTAATTATTGAATGATTTTAGTGTTTTTGCGCTGATTGAATTTTTAAAAAAATAATATTATGATCTGTATTTAGCACAAAAATTGTTTTTTGTGGAAATGTTGTTTTTCTTTTCAATTTTCTAGCATTTTTAAAAGATTTTCGCGAGTTTGTGAATTTGCAGCGCTCGTCTATGCAAAATTCGCTCAGAAACTCGGAAAATTAGATTTAAAAAACAAAAATTACGCGCAGTATTCTGAAATTCATCGTTTATCAAGAACAATTCGAAAACGCATAACTCCTAGTTTTTTCTCGTATTTCGGCTTCTCAGAAGCCATATCTTTATTATAAACTGCTAAAATAAAACAAAAATCCGTACTGAAGAACTCCTTAACAAGTGTAGCCGATCCTTTGAGGGAAATCGCGTTTTGCGTCTTCACATCCGTCATCCTCTGTAAATAAGGCGTTTTGAGCTAAATTTAAGCGAAAATCCAGCAAAAACGAATGAAAACCGGGGAAAATATAGCCGAAAATCATCAAAAACCGAGTGAAAAACAAGAAATCGCGCGCGAAACAATGTTTAAATTACGAATTTCGCCGCCAAAACTTGCGATCACGAAACGCGTCAACGCGCATCAAACAACGCGTCAGCAGTGAGCGCACTGACGCATATCGGATTTTCTTCGCGGACCAATTGAATTTTATCGAATTTCCTTATTTTCTGGCTCATCTTCTTTGTTTTTCTCAGGTTTTCCCGTTAATTACCAGTTTTTATTCCGTATTCCAATGGTTTTCGCGTGTTTCTAACACTTTTCCTCGAAATTCAGAGAAATTGATTTTTTCCAGGATGAACCGCTTGGTGATTGCTCCCCGCCTGTTCGCGGCCCGTTCCATGGCCAGCGCTGCTCCCAAAACGACCACCGGCATTGAGCACGCCGAAAAAGCCAAACAGGTTGCAGGTCTGTGTTTGATTTTGAAAAGTGTACGCGAATCTCCGCAAATTAAAGATTTTTTTTCGAAAAATGTGAATTTCTCGCTTAAAATTGATTTTTTGGAGCTCAATGAACGATAAAATCGGAAAACGCCCTCATTTTTTCGTGAAATCATTGCAATCGGCGTTTGCCACTCGGAAATGCAGCCGAAAACGAGCATAATGCGTTGAATTTGTGGAAAATCAATAAAATGACGAAAAACGTTCGATTAAGTCAAATTTTATAGTTTCTAATTGATTTGCAGCAAGGTTCCATCAGAACTAATTTAATAATGTCGCGTTTTTTTCCGCTCAACTTGTGTAAATTTCGAAAAACAGCTAACAATAAAGTTTTCGGCGTAAAAGGAAGAAATCGAATTTTTGAACTTTGAAGCTTTTTAACAATAATATTTGAATGTCTTTCAGAATTGAATTAATGTGGAGTTTATCCAGCTGGAATTACAAAAGAACATGAAAAATCAGAGAATGTTACAAAAAACTCTGTAAAAAAATATTTTTCACTTTTCCCGTATAATTCCAAAAATTTCCAAGCAGAAATCAGTTTATCGTTAGAATTTCAGGAGGAAAACCAGACTGGGCTCTGTACAAGTGCGACGACTACCTGAAGTTCGACAAATACTCGTACGCGCACGCCGAGATCACCATGAACAAGGACCGTGTTCCGCAGCCGACCAACCGCAAGGCGGACGTGCTCCCGAAGGTCCGCGCGTGAGCTGCGAAGCGCCCTCAAGAAGGTCAAATGCTGTTCTTCCTCTCAAATTGATTAGAGTCCCGTGTATAATCATTCTACTGATTAGATATAAAGATGTGCCTTTCGTCTCTCTAATTACTGGTTACACTCCGGTTGCCCATGGCTCCGTTTCATACCTCTTCTATGTGTACTTGTGCTCTCTTTATCACCATGACAACGTTGAGCCGCCAGCATGCTCAAGGTTTGGCGGATTAGTACGAAGTCTTGTCATCTGTGTATGCGAACGGATTTCCTCGTCTTTTCCCAATTTTTTGTCTTGTAAATTAAAAAAAACCTCATTTTTAACAATATTAACTCTTCTTTGAGAGAATTTGATTACGAAATCGAATTTTTTTTCGCTCGTAAAGTATGCAAATGAGGAACCTTCCAAATATTTTTTCAGAAAATTTTTGCGTTTTTTGAAACCGGATTTTTTTTTGGAAAAAAAGTTAATCGCAAATATTCAGCAGAAGAAGTTTTCTAAAATTAAAAAATATCCACAATCTATAAAATTATTTTATTTATCAAAAATTTTCTCATAATACCAAAAAAAAAAACGATTAAAAAAAAATCAATGACGCACAGAATTGTTATTATTTTCCTTATTCGGAGGTTTTGCTAATTAGTACGAAAATGCTATTAAAAACATTTCCTCCTCTGTTTTCTATTTTTGTCTTAAAAAATTGAAAAAAAAACCTCAAAAAAAAATTAACTCTTTGAGAGAATAATCAGTTTCGAAATTTTTTTGTGTAAGAAGAAGAAAGACGAACGTTCTAAATAGTTTTTCAGCGAACTTTTGCGTTTTTTTGAAAAAAAAAATTAAAAAACGGTTTTTTTTTTAAATCAAAAACGTTCAGAATTATTATTTTTCTAATTTCGACCTCCTTTAACGAACACTTTCCTAAAATAGAAACAGAAAAATAAATTTAAAAAAAGATCTATTTGAAAAACGACGCGTTTCTTTATTGATTTTTCCTCATTCGCTGAAAACCAGCAAAATCGATCGTTTTTTTCAAATATTATTTCGACATTCTCCCCGTTTTTCCGTGGGAAATGCATTTTGATATGAATTTTCTAGTTTTTAAAGTGGTTTCGAGCTTTTCGTAAAAAACAAATCTTAAATGCAACATTTTAGTTTATTTTCAAGCAATTCATCCTTTTTGCCCGTTTTTCTCTGTCTTTTCCGGGATTTTATTTTTCAATAATACATTTTTTTTAAAGTGAATTTTCGACAAGAAATCGGAAATGCACCAGATATGGAGACCGAACAACATTTTTCAAAAATTTGTTTCACATTTCTCCCAACGCAGAAACAGCGAAAAAATCCAAAATGCACCGAAATATTTTTTTTAAAAACAAATGAATTCATTGGTATCAAAAAATGTTCTAAATAAATAAACAAAAAAACGTGTTCGCTGAATTTTATTGAATCAAGATCTTTTTTTTAAACTCATCCATCACACTTTTGAGCGCACTTTTGAGGCGGAACACGAGATTTAGGTTTTCTGGAACGGAATTATTATTTTTCTGAACTATTCTAACACTCGACGCTATTTTTCTTCTCTTCCTCTCAATTCAATCACTTTCTGATCTCTATTCCTTTCAGAAATGGCTGAAACGCTCACAACCGACAAAGTGTCGGAGATATTCTCGCAGTCTGCGTCCCAAATCGAGGAGTTCTTCTCGAAATGGAACTTTGCCAACTCGCACACGCAGTCTTTCGACTTGACGACCGAACAGAAGATTGTGGGGGCGATTTTGTGATTTTTCTATGAGAAATTTGGTTTTTTCCAGCAACTTGGAGACAAAATCGCTGAAAACTTGGAAAATGCGGAGATTGCGGCGGTTTTGATCGAGACGACTCGCATTTTGAGCAGAGAGAAGAGCGGTCTCGAGGTGGGTTGATTGTTTTATCTTCAAAAATATGTCTATCAAACAAAAATTCATTTTTTTTTAAATACCAACATTTTTTTAAATTTTTAAAATTATTTATTTGAATTAAAAAGGAAATTTCATTTTTAAAAAAACCTATTGGAAAATTCCAAATATAAATTTCCGGATTTCTGTGTGAAATTTTTTTCGATACATTTTTCCGAAACCTTTATTTTGACTGAGTTTCTTCGAATGATACCAATTTTGCAGTATTTTTTGTGAAAAATAGCGATTAGAAAAAAAAATAACGGATTCCTAAAATGGAAAGAAATTTTTTTTAGTTTTTGAAAAAATTCTTTTCAGAGAATTTTATTTTATAATGAAATTTTTAAAAAAATGCATTCCAATAATAACATTTGTATTATTAAAAATTGTTTTAAAAATGTGGAGATACTATTCGAATTTTCAGAGCCTCCTCAATGAGTCAATCTGTGAAAAAGTGCTCAAGTACGGCGGTCTTCCACCCACGGATGGCTTCCCGAACAACGTGCATAGTAAGTGGAGAATTTGCGGATATTTCGAGCTTTCCCGCTAACCCTTTGCCAAGTTTCAGCAACGATCGAGGCTCAGAAGTGTCTGATAAACACCATGTACAACTCGCAGAGAATGAGAGAACGCTTCGCGTGAGTTATAGACACAAAAACATTTACCCTTATTTTCAATTTCGACGGGGCAAATCACACCCGGCTAGATAAGTGGGATCCTACCATTACGAAAAGCTTTGGAACTTTTTGAATTTCGCTTTACAAAATCGAAAATTTGATCAATTTGGGGGGAACTTTATTATCAAAATCAACGGACTAGGAGATTCTTGGCCTCCGGCCCGAATCCCCTAGAACTGCGGGGCTCCTCTCACCTTGAATGAGGTGTTTTCTGTTTCGTCTGACTGAGA
Source organism: Caenorhabditis macrosperma (assembly GCA_963932285.1). Taxonomy (NCBI): domain Eukaryota; kingdom Metazoa; phylum Nematoda; class Chromadorea; order Rhabditida; family Rhabditidae; genus Caenorhabditis; species Caenorhabditis macrosperma. The sequence goes on from OZ010620.1 coordinate 12,059,465, forward strand.
TTTCTTCAAATACGTCGTCAGTAACCGACATTTCGCGAGACTCCGCCCCTTTTAGCCCAATTACCAAAGATCGGCGGGACGCAACCTTCCCAGAGGCCCAAATAGCAGGCAAAAACACAAAAAAAAAAACTTCAGAAGGCGTCAAACTAAACCGAGAGGCTAGGGAGCATTACAAAAATATGCATAAAAATTTTTAATTCGTTTTTTGAAACTGAAATTTCTTTCAAAAATTTGCAGAGTCCACACGGAAAACGTGGACGTTCTTCCGTATCTCATGTCGGAATTCGAGGAATCGAAACGGAAGTTGTCCAGCCACGAGTGGATCCGCAATCTCAATCCGACGCAATCCGCCGAAATCTGGTTCTATTACTTTCGGATCGCGTTCATTGCCACTGCGTTGAATCGCGATTTGCAGGTGAGCAGATTTCGGAAAAAATTAACAGAGTTATTATTTCCATTTGTCTGGAAATCCGCAGCTTGCCAGTAAAAGCTAATTTTTCAATATGTTTTTGAAAGCGTTTCGTGGTAAATAGGCGATTTATCTTTCAATTTTTTTCAAAAAATTGGCCGAATATCGGCTGCGAATAAAAGTAAAAAAAATTCCACTCATTTTTAAATTTTTATAATTCGACCGTTATTACCCAAATCCCATTCCACCGGGCCTCGAAGTTAAATTATTTTTAAAAAAAATTGTAACTGATTTTTTTCAAACATTTTCAGACATTTTTAGCAAATAACTAGTCAAGAGAAAAACAAGTTCAATCATTTTCCACCGAAATTCCTCCTTTTTTCCAGAAACAATGGGCCGAGAGAAGCGACATGGTCGACCACGTCCTCTGCGCCGTCGAACTCGTCCTTCCCGGAAACGAGCGTCCGGAACCGTCTACTCAGGACATTTTGAGGGCCAACGAGGCGTTGAAGACGTTCTTCAACATCTTCTGTCATTTCCAGGGAGACGTCAAGGCTATCGATGAGGTGAGAGAGAAAATAGGCGAATTTATCAAAAACTGTTTCAGCGAAAATTAATTTTGAAAACTTTTCATTAAAAAATCAATGTATCCTTCTTATTAGTTCAAATAAAGAAAAAATGAAGAAATACGTTCCTGTCGTAGAAATTCACACTGATCGAAAAAACATTTCTTGTCGAAAATCGAAAAGTTTGATGAAAATTAATTAGCATTTTCGTGTTGAAAACAGAAATGTATTTAGCGTTAAAGCGCATTTGCAGTCTCCTCCGGCACACTAATCAAAGCTTTTCAAAAAAATCCGAAAATTAACAAAGAAGAAATTTTTTGAATTATTTTAAATACTTGTTCAAAAATCTCTTCTCTTCGATAAATGAGAAGAATGCTGGAAAAATAAATATTGTTTTTTTTTTTCAAAAATCGTGGAACCTGCGCAAACGTGCTTCGCTAGCGCATTTGCGCAAATTTTAAGTTTTTAAAAATATATAATAGTTGATTTTGAAAAAACATTTGGAAAACCTCTAAAAATCAACTAAAATGAACGTCTTCCAGACTCATGGCATCAAGGCGTCCAAAGTGCTTCGCGACGTCATCTGCAGCGAGACGCTCGGCGACGACATGATCCAATCGGCGATCCACTGTCTCGCAGTTCCGCCACTTCCCGTCGAGCTCGGCGTGCTCTGTGTCGATCCGAACAAGGAGCCCGAGGAGGGAGAGGAATACACGTCGATGATCTTCACGGAGGCCCTCCTCTCGGCTTTGGAGCGCAGGCTCCGAGAGGTCAGTGTTTCCATTTTCTTGCTTTGCGTTGAAATAGAGAGCTGAATGGTGGCAGATTGGATATCAAAAAACAAATTTTTCAACAGTAAAAAAATGTGAACGCAGAGCATTTCATCTTGGCATAAATAGTTTTGACGGAATAATCAGAAACCCAAAGACGGAATTTAGGGGATTGACAAGCTAAGAGTTTACACCTTTAGAAAAAGTTGAGAAACTGAAATAATTTTGGATCTCTAGCATACCTAATTATGGAGTTATGCAATGGTGTAAAATTAAACGAATTCGGTTAATTTTCCCAATGGATTTTATGTAAAATTATCCGAGTTTCGTTGGAATTTCAAGGCGGAATTTCGACAGTTGAAAAATCCGCATCGCTACGAGATATTTTCTGTGAATAACCACATGCGCCTTTAATTTACACTGAAACATTTCGGATCTTAAAGGCGCATGTGGTTATTCACAGGAAATAACTCGTAGCGATGCGGCTTTTTCAACTGTTCAAATTCGTTGAATTTTCGACAAAACTCGGATAATTTTTTATTTAATTTTTATTATTATTTTTTTTCTTTGATTTATTCGAAAAGAAAATCAGAGGAACCAATGCAATTGGAAGTGCGAAAAAAAAGCTTAATTCCGAAATATGGAAAACTGAACTAAAATTACCCGCATTTCGAAAATTAACATTTTTTTTTCTGAAGTTTGGTTTTGCTCAATCATTTTTTTTTCACGACGCTAAGTAATTCCATTCCTAATGCACATAAAATATGGTGAAATGGAAATTTTCAAGAGAAAAATGTTGTATTTCCCAAAAAATATCAACCGAATTCAATCAATGATTGGAATTCCGCCGATGACACATCTCTCTCTCTCTCTCACTTCATTACTGAAACTGTGATAAAATTTGAACTATTTTGCAGATCAGCCACTTGATGGCCACCGACGAAGCGAATCCGGCCATTTCGGTGAGCACGGACCTCCTCGGACCCTATTTCCAGTCACTCGCCAGACTGTGCGTCGAGAGCAAACACGTCAGGAGATACTGCAGACTCAGGGTTTGTCCTTTTTGAATTCAGCAGCGAAAAATTTGAAAGTATATTGTGGGAATTTTAAATTTTCCTGATTTTTCCTGAGTTTCGAAAATACACGCTCGACTGAAACAATTTAGCTAGAAATTTGAGAAAAGGTTTCCTGAATTTTTGAAAAATCAGTAATATACTTTCTACTTTCAAAATTCATTGAAGCGTTTTCTGATTAGTTCCGATCGACTAAGAAATCTAAAATATCTCTAGAAGTTAAGAAAAATGGGAAGGGCACATTTCTCAAGAATCTGCACAAAAATCAGTAACTTGCGTACCAACTGAGTCTTGACCGTTTTCCGATAACCGACGCTCAAAAACATTAGTTTTTATCGAAATCAGCTGATATGGCGAAGTCTGCAGTTCACCGCATCGGCGGGTCTCACCACGAGAACATTAAACTTTTTTGAGAATCGGCATGCGCCTTTAAAAAAATTACTGTTTCTTAACTACGGTTTACGTTGCATACGCTGATTTTGATAATATTGGTTCTAAGCGGCATTTTGTATGATTTCAGTGGTTCGAGCTAAAGAAAGTACTGTTTTACTCATTCTCTCGCTGTTCCCTATTTGTTTATAAAACCAATGGCGTTTTTGTTCATAACTGTTATAGTTTTCTCGCAAAGTGGCAGTGAGGACGAAGAAAAGCGCGAGTGGGCGAGACGCCGGTCTCGAAACGAACGACACAGCTCAAGGTTTTGTTACCGTAATCCTTGTTCTGAAAGGAGGGTTTCCGACCCGTTCCAGTTGAAATTTTGAAATTTTTTACAGTAGCCCGCGGGCCTAGAAACCGCCGCTGACCTAAAAATCTCCTAGTTCTTCCACACTGCCACTGTTGGAGAAAAATATCATAGCAAACCGTCCAAGCATTCATGCTGTTTCCAGGTGATTCCTCCGCTGATGGCTGAAGAAGTGCAAAAACGACCGGAAGAGCAGAACTCTCTGCGTGGAATGATCGTCCGGATCATGATGTTGCCGTCGGCTACGAAGGACGTCGCTGCTGAGTTCTTGTTTATCATTTGCAAGAGATCTGGTGAGTGATAAGCGGAAATGTGGAGAATTGAGGGATTTTGAAGGTTTCCGAAAAGCAAGGATGTCAGAAAACGGAAATAAACCAATTTTTTAAAATAAAAAAGACAGTGAACAAATAGTATTGCCTTTTCAACGTAAAAATGCTAGATAATATCCTCCCGTTTCCAGTGAGCCGTATGATCAAATACGTGGGCTTCGGACACTCGGCCGGTCACCTGGCCAACATGGGACTCCTCGGACAGATCAACCAACCGAAACACGCGTCCGACAGCGAAGACTCGGAGACGGAGGAGTACAACTCGGTCAGAGACAGGTACCCCGTCTAAATGATTGGTTTACTACGTCAAAAAGCGCCGATTCCAGTGTCAATCCTGTCACGGGAGCCGTGTATCCGGCGGATCGAGGAGCCGCTCTTGCTGGAATGTCCGATGAGCAGAAGGAGTTCGAGGCGATGAAGTTGGTCGAGGCGATGAACAAAATGATGGATGCCGGTGCGTTTTGGAGTTTTTTTTGGTTTTTGACTGAATTTCCCATTTTGCCTCATAGGTAAAATTCACCGGAAATCATGAATTTAAAAAATGAAAGAAACATTTTTTTTTGCGAATAATGGTTGGAATGGTTGGGAACAATTTTTCTTGCAATTCCGGATTCCGTCAATATTTTGTGCTGTTCCGGATTCGCAATTTCTCAAAAAATCACCCACAACACTCGGAAAAAAATTAGAAATTTTTTTTTGGAAATTCCGAATTCCGCAATAAAAAATTTCGGTTTCAACAATTTTCAAAAATTCTTATCCCGTCCAACTGTGGCTGGGAAGATGGCACTTGTTTTGATTTCCGGAATTTCTAGACTAGCCAAAATTTTTCAGAAAATTGTTTTCTGGAAAACAGAAAAATTGGTGAAATTTTATATAAAATCATGGAGAAGGCATTAATTTAAAGTTGAAATTGTACTATTTTGAAATAATAAATAATTATGTTCAAAATAGTTTACAATTAATGAAAAAAATGCGGATGAAGGCGAAAGAACGAACTTAGGTGATTATATAGGAAGTTTTAATGATGGTTGGACGAAATGGAAATTTTGCCTCCCGAAAAAATGATATTGAAATCCATCCAGAAAATAAAACAATATTTTTTCAAAGGAATGCGGAATTTCACCCAAATCTAATGTTTGCCAGTTGTTTTTCACACCCACATCGTTTTGCTCCACACCTGTACGAAAAATTTTGTTTTTGTTTGACAAAAAAATGGTTAGACCAAAAAAAGGGGGGAAATTGTTTGGCTGGGGTGCGTGGGCAAATTTTTTTGAAAATTTATGGCTAGTCCAGCAATTCCGTAAGTCCAAACAGGTGTGTTTTTGCTATGATTTTTATAGATCAATTATTTTATATACAATTTAATGACGTTATTCGGGTCATTTCGTTTCCGATTCATTTCTCCCAAAAATCATAATTTCGGAAAAAATATTTTTCGAAGTATTATCCGTCCTGCAAAAGTTGGAACTTTTGCGCCGACCGCGACGCAGCCGCGTTGCGGCTTTTCTACCGTACTTTTCGTCGAAAAAGCCGTTTTCGTGGCGAGACAACGCATTTTCGGCCGCAACGCGGCTGCGTCGCGGTCGGCGTAAAAGTTCCAACTTTTGCAGGACGGATAATACTGTGGAAAAATGTCAAAATTTTCATATGGCCAGGAAACATCGATTCCGTTCGATTTTCCAGAACTGTTTTTTCTTTTGAAAAAATTTTCGTTTTTTCTATTTCAATAATAAACGATAATGGCATACTCCGTTACTATCAAAAATACATTTCTTGGAAAATAAATATGAATTTTGAAGCAGAAATTGTTTTTTTTTTCAGGAATCGTCAAGCCAGGAACAATCGGAGAAGACGGAAAAGTTCGCGAAGTGTCCCATGTGCTGGAATTGATCAAAGACGCGCCGGAGCAGGAAGTCCACTCGGATTCCGACTAAAATCCCTTAAGAGATGCCAAAAAATCTGAAAATCTGCCGCTTTAAAATGTATAAAAACACACGCAATATTCCGATCTCGCACAATAGATCAATATCGAATCTCTGAAAGGCAAGCTTTATTCCTTAAATAATTCATTCATTCTGCTGAAAATACGCCGAATCTCTCTCTCCATTGATATATTGCACATATTCTCTCAATTTTCTGTACTATTTCGTCGATGATTATAATTAAAATGAAGAACACAAGGCACAAGAGGGGGTAACTATAATTGGAAAGTGATAAGAATGAGCATGATGATGAGGGTGATAGGCTGGCACAACGCACCCGTAACAGCAAAAGACATTGGTAAACCGTCGAGATAGTCGAGAACCTGAGAGTGATTAGGTGATTAGGTGATAAGACTGATATCTCTCTCACTTTGACTTGTTTTACAGTTGATAAGACCAACTGGAAACGTGGCGATTCGTTTAGGGCGAAATGGTCCGCCAGTTTTCGGACGTACGGGGAACAGATCTGAAAATTCAGAGGATTTTCAGATTTTTTTAAAAAATCAACTGATAAGGAATTTATCAGAGATTATTTAGGGATATTGGAGGAAAATGGAAATTTTTATTTTAGAAAAAAAATTAATTTTTTTAAAAAAATGTATAGAAAATTAGACCAAAAAATAATAATTCAAAATTCGAAATTTTTATTTTTAATTTTTCAAAATGTTATCATAAAATTTATCTTGGCTTTATCCTAATTTAGGGAAGTTTCAGAATATTAAAAAAATATTTAAAAAAAAATAATAATCCGAAAATTTCAGAATTTTAGGAGAAATTGGTGAAAATTGGTAATTTTTAATTTTAAAATAAATAACGTGAAAAAATATTTTTTTTTTGTAAAAAAATGTTAAAAATCATGAACATTTTTTTTCAATAATTGCAAAATTCATCGTCTTATAAATTAAAAAAAAAATTTTTTTAATCCTGGATTTCACAAAAAATTCACCAGTTTTTTTTTCAAATATTTTGTTTAAAATTTTTTTGAAACTTTAAAAATAGTATTTTCTTGTTAAAAATTTCACAATTTTCAGATTTTCGTTTACAGATTTTTGTTAAAATTTTCAAATAAATTTTAAAAAAAAATTTCGCTCTATTGGAAAATTTAAGACACGTTATCTGAGAAACTCGAAATGTAGAGGGCACTAGGATTTCAAAACGATCCTCGAGCGCTGTAATTTTTTGTGTGTGTAGGTATGTTAGTTGTAAGACATATGCACCACATTTTGGGAGGCTGTGCCCCCCTTGGCTGGAATTACAGACAAGCAAAGTCGAAAAACCAACTTTTTTCTCCGTCGACCGATTTTGATAATTCTTTGACCATTCGATAGATCACTCATTTTTATGCACTTTTGCAGTTTATCACTTAATTTTATCACCACTTTGAAGACCAGAAAATGTCTGTTTTGTAGTTCAAAAAACACATTTCAGTGTTTTTCACCCTCCCCAAAGTTAAATGTGAGATCACCAAAAACAGTTTCATATAGTATATTGATAAGCCTTTCATATAAAAATATAGTGGTGATCAAAACGGATTGGGTAAAAATCCAAAAAAATCGATAACTGATAATCATTTTTAAAAATTTCCTCCGATTCGAATGAAACAAAAACCATTCGAAAGAGCACATCATTTTGAGCATCTTTTGTGAAGAAACTCATATTTGAATTTTATTTTCAGATGCTGAAAATTTCAGATGAAATCTCAAAAATTGGGTTGAATTTGGTTTTTAATTTTTTTCACCCTCCCCAAAGTTAAATGTGAGATCACTAACAACAGTTCTACATAGTATATTGATAGGCCTTTCATATAAAAATATAATGGTAATCGAAACGGATTGGGTAAAAATCCAAAAAAATCAATAACTGATATTCATTTTTAAAAATTTTCTCCGATTCGAATGAAACAAAAACCATTCGAAAGAGCATCTCATTCTGAGCATTTTTTGTGAAGACACCCACTTTCAAAACTCAATTTTAACACTTGGAAAAAATGATTCTTTCTCAGAGTTATAACTACAACACTTTTCCGTGAAAATTGGGTCTTGCGAAGAGGAGGATGGTTTTAGATTGTTTTAGCAGAGGAAAACACAGGAAATTTTACGAGCACATGAATAAGGACTAGTACTACCCATGTGCACCGACTTATTCACGGGGCTCCACCTGGAGGAGTACGGTAGGTGCTCAAAGAGCACAAAACCAACTTTTTTGTTTGTGCTCCAAAAAATCTGAAAAAATTCAGAGATATCGAGGACACTAGTGTATGTGTACTCCCAAAATTTCAAGCTCAGAAAACAAAGTTTGTTCGAAAAAAAAATCACGATATTCAGTTTCTCCATGATTCCGAAAGGAATTTCAGCTCACTTTATCTCTACTGGGACTGAGGCGATAGATAAAGTGTCTTCACAAAAAATGCTCGAAATGATGTGCTCTTTCGAACGGTTTTTGTTTCATTCGAATCGGAGGAAATTTTTAAAAGTGATTATCAGTTATCGATTTTTTTGGATTTTTACCCAATCCGTTTCGATCACCATTATATTTTTATATGAAAGGCATATCAATATACTATATAGAACTGTTGTTAGTGATCTCACATTTAACTTTGGGGAGGGTGAAAAAAATTAAAAACCAAATTCAACCCAATTTTTGAGATTTCATCTGAAATTTTCAGCATCTGAAAATAAAATTCAAATATGAGTTTCTTCACAAAAGATGCTCAAAATGATGTGCTCTTTCGAATGGTTTTTGTTTCATTCGAATCGGAGGAAATTTTTAAAAATGATTATCAGTTATTGATTTTTTTGGATTTTTACCCAATCCGTTTCGATTACCATTATATTTTTAGATGAAAGGCCTATCAATATACTATGTAGAACTGTTGTTAGTGATCTCACATTTAACTTTGGGGAGGGTGAAAAAAATTAAAAACCAAATTCAACCCAATTTTTGAGATTTCATCTGAAATTTTCAGCATCTCAAAATAAAATTCAAATATGAGTTTCTTCACAAAAGATGCTCAAAATGATGTGCTCTTTCGAATGGTTTTTGTTTCATTCGAATCGGAGGAAATTTTTAAAAATGATTATCAGTTATCGATTTTTTTGGATTTTTACCCAATCCGTTTTGATCACCACTATATTTTTATATGAAAGGCTTATCAATATACTATATGAAACTGTTTTTGGTGATCTCACATTTAACTTTGGGGTGGGTGAAAAACACTGAAATGTGTTTTTTGAACTACAAAACAGACATTTTCTGGTCTTCAAAGTGGTGATAAAATTAAGTGATAAACTGCAAAAGTGCATAAAAATGAGTGATCTATCGAATGGTCAAAGAATTATCAAAATCGGTCGACGGAGAAAAAAGTTGGTTTTTCGACTTTGCTTGTCTGTAATTCCAGCCAAGGGGGGCACAACCTCCCAAAATGTGGTGCATATGTCTTACAACTAACATACCTACACACACAAAAAATTACAGCGCTCGAGGATCGTTTTGAAATCCTAGTGCCCTCTTGTATTGCGGACTTCTCGCAAATCTCAGATAACGTGTCTTAAAGCTCTTGCTTTAAAAATTAGAAAAAAAATAAAATAAAAACAAAAATTTTTTCTGTTAACCACCTCTTGGCAATTCCCGAAACAATTGTTTTCTGGCATTTTAGAAATAAATAGAACTTTTCGAAAATTCCTGACTTTTGGAAGATGATTAGAAAATTTTGGAAATTTTTATTAAGAGATTTTTTTGAAACATGAAATTTATACCGTAATTTCTCAGAGCGCTGCCCCGGAAAATCATTATATCTCGAGATTGATAATAGATATCAAAAAGTTGTCAATTGCAAACTTGTAGATCATAACTAGGACTACAAGTGTCCAGTTGATAACTTTTTGATATCTCTTATCAATCTCGTGATATAATCATTCTCCGGGACAGCGTTCTGAAAGTTTTAAAAAATCTTCGATCCATTTTTTGCTTGAAAAATTGAAAACATTTCCGAATTTTTTAAATTTATTAGTCACATCAATTCTTGAAATTCGAGAATTTTACGAACATAAGGAGTAATTTTTTGAAAAAAAATTTCAAAATTTCAAATTATTCCAGTTTCTCGGAATTTTGAATAAAATTGATAAAAGTATTATTTTCTAATAATAAAGTGAAAAGGTTTGCTATACAAGTTGCGTATATGTTGGTATCTCTTATCAATCTCGAGATATAATGATTCTCCGACAGAGGTGCCGTTCTATTCGAGGTAGAAATCCGAAATACGGCTTCAAAATTCAAAATTGTTGATTTTCTTCCCCCAATTCCCCCCATGAGGCCCCATTTCCCCCATTTTCAGTGACAATTTGAAATGCATGTAATCCGTGCCCCACCTATGCCCCCCCCCCCCGTTCTCCCAAATGCATACCTTCTCGGCGCCGTCCGAATGCCACTTGGTGCGTGTGTGATTGAACATTTCGTTTCTACCGTACCACTCGATGCGGTAGAGCGCGTTTCCCTCCTCGGACAGCTCGTTCTGCGTGACGATTCGGCACTGGAGGCTCTTGGGCAGGAGCCGTTCGAAGGCGATCTGCATCCGCGACGCGATGTCGTTCGCCGCATCGGAAGACGAGAAGCCGGCCTTGTCGAGGATCTCGCGGGGGACGGACTTTCGGATCAGATCCACGTCCTTGAGCGAGTATCCGATCGACACGTACAGGCCCGGATACGTCTCCGGCGGCACTTCCGGATGCTCGCACACAAAGTTTCCCGTTTCACAGTAGCACGCGCCACGGCCTTTCAGGAAGACTCGCTCGCCGAATTCTGCAAGCAATCTCGAAGTTTTAAATTGGAATATTTGGCAATTCAGAAATGATTTTTGAAAAAAACTCGAAAAATTCCAGAAATTAGTGTCTTCCTCAAAAAAAAAGCATTTTCCTTATATTCAAATATCCTTCTAAAAATCCAGAAAAATCAGAGCATGTCCCCAATGTCCCTGACTGTCCCCTGTCCAAGTCCCAGCTCAAACGGACCATTTTGAGCCGAGTTATGATCATTTGAAGTAGAGAAGCACATATTTCGAACATGGCTCAGCGAAAATGAGCATAACTCAGCTAAAAATGCTCCGATTGAGCTGGGACTTGGACAGGGGACAGTCAGGGACATTGGGGACATACTCTGATTTTTCTGGAATTTTAGCTGAAAATCTGAATGGCTGAAACTTGTCTGAAAATCGTAATTTTTCAAATTTATTTTTTCACTGTTATTAGGTCAAAATTCGGTCTTATTTTCAGGGGACAATCAGACACTTACCAATAGTGGTCAGAGGGGCGTCACAAGTGCCGTGTTCCAGACAGGGAACCGGCTCGCACGCCAGATGGTCCTCCGACTCGCACTCGCACCAAGTCGAGCATCGACCCGACCAATCGACGTATTTCTGCAAACATTGCAAAGTTTTTGAGGGGTTTCTGGGAGAAATTTCGATTTGGAGACCATTTTTGAGCTCCAAAATGCTCCAAATCGAAAGGTCCGTGAATATAGGCACTGCTAAACCGCTGGCGTGTACTCAGCGGCTGAAATCGGATCTGCGTGTACGCAGCGGGTACGCAGCGTGTCCTCTGCGTACCACCAGCGTGTACTCGGCGTACACGCCAGCGGTTTAGCAGTGGGGGTGTCAAATGTTCAGAGGATCATTTGGGGAATGCTCACCCTCATAATGGCTCCGATGTGGGTGAAGATCTCTCTTCCGTTCGCGTCCTTCGTGTTGCACCCTTCCAAAGGGGGCGGGGCGTGAGTGGTGAATACGGTAGTCGTCGTCGCTACCGTACTCGTCGTCGAGATCCACGGGGGCGGCGCTTCGGATGACGTCGGCGGGATTACTGTAGTCCGGAATTTGGGCTTCTTTTGGGCGCTCTCGCCCCCTGCCGCCGCCGACTTTTTGATCATCAGCTCGTCTTCCGGAACAACCGTTTCCGCGTATCCGGAATCCGCAATTTCCGGATTTCCGCTATTCTTTTCCGCTTCTTTTTGCTCTTTCTTCCCGAAAATTCCGAAGAGATCGAGGAAACTCGACTTCTTCGAAGGAGCCACCGTACTCGTAGACGTCGGCTCCATTGGGGGCGTGGCTACAGTAGTCCGGAGGGTTACTGTAGTCGTCGTCGGGGCTACCGTAGTCTTCGGCGCTCTGGTCGTCGAGGTTCGCATCCGTTTCCCTTGCCGATTGCTCTGCTGATGGACGATTGACCTCTGCGACGGTTTCGGCGGTTCGGGGGCTCGCGGAGCACTTGTCATTGGCACCGGTTGGTAGATCACCTGCAGAATTGACATTTGAGCGGTTTCCGGAAGAATTCCGGTCAAGAATCAGTTGCCGGAATAAAACTAAGAAAAGACGGGACAAATCGACACATTTCTCGACACTGACGTGTTTCGCGAGGGAAAGAACTAAGAAAAAGGCACTCGGAACCTGATCATTTTCTGTGTCGAGTTCTCGACGATCTCTCTGGAATGTGCTTTTTGGGGGCGGGCCCGTCGAAAAACGTGTTATTCGGGTTGCGGGGAGCATTTTGATACCCATATTGGACAGGTTTGGTGGAATTTTGTGACGGGCTCGCGGAGCATGGCTCCGTGAGCCAAAATTGAAAATTGACGGAAGGGGGTCATGTTGGGTGTCAAACCTCGTCATTTTTCACGGGGAATTCGAAAATTCAGCTTAGATTTTGCAAAAATGAGGAAAATTGGGTGATAGCAATTTTTCGGAAATTTCAAAAATTTTCAAATGTATAATTTTCGAGATTTTCCAGTTTTTCCCTTATTTTTCATTCTAATTTGCAGTTTTACGTGTTTGTTTCAGTGCTTCGATGCCTATATTGAATATTTTCAGGAATTTAGGAACATTTTTTGATGAGCTTGGCTCCGTGAGCCAAAATTGAAAATTGTCGGAAGGGGGTCATGTTGGGTGTCAAACCTCGTCATTTTTCACGGGGAATTCGAAAATTCAGCTTAGATTTTGCGAAAATGAGGAAAATTGGGTGATAGCAATTTTTCAGAAATTTTCAATTTTTCGCATTTTTTTTCTTATTATTATTAACTTGCTCAATTTTTTTATGCTCAATTTTCAATTTTCACTAGTTGTTTGCAGTATTCTGACATCTAATATGCTGAAAAAAAAGAAAAAAAATTCCAAAAAAAAAAAACAAAATTGATTTTCAAAATTTTTTTATGTCTTCATTTTTTACGGAAAAAAATAATACATTTTCGGTTTCAAGCGGGTTTGAAAATATTTGAAAATCTAGAAAAAAAACCTATTGGTATGCAAATGTCTGGAAAAATAATCGAGAGAAATTGATTGAAAATTCTGAAAAATAGTTGTTTTTCAGAAATTTGAAAATTTTCGATTTTTCACTTCCCATTCCTCATTTTGGAAATTTAATGCTCTGACACCTATATTCAGGGCACATTTTGCTCCGCGAGCCCTCCAAATGATCCAACTCCACCACTCCTCACGTTTCCTCGAAAAGAGCGACAATGCTGCCGGGGAATCATTGTATCTCGAGACTGATAAGAGATATCAAAAAGTTGTCAACTGAAAACTTGTAGTCCTAGTTATGATCTACAAGTTTGCAGTTGACAACTGTTTGATATCTCTTATCAGTCTCGAGATATATCGATTCTCCGGCAGCATGCTGTTCTATTCGAGGAAACAACCCAATATGGATCATCTCTTATCAATCCCTCCTTATCACCTACCGTACTCGGCGCCCTCCTCATCGGCTCCTCCTCCTCCTTCTCCTCCGTAACACTTTGTATCCGATTCGTGGTGAGACCCGGTTTGTTGTATCCCATTATCCGACTGTACTCGATCATTGCGCTCTCGATGCACGGATTCGTCGGTATCATCGAGTTCTGATGCGCCAGACACTGCACATCGGACAGTTTGCAGAAGCACGGCTGCTCCAGCACGGACGCCCTCAAAATGGATAATATATCGGTTTCAGGGACATTTGAAAATTTGGACATCTTCCAGTTGAACTGATTTTCGGTACCGATGCTTAAGGAGAATCGATATATCTGGAGATTGATAAGATATATCAAAAAGTTGTCAACAGCAATATTGTAGTCCTAGTTGTGATCTACAAGTTTGCTGTTGACAACTTTTTGATATCTCTTATCAATCTCGAGATATATCGATTCTACGGCAGCGTACTGCTCTATTCGAAGAATTCCCTCTTTTTTTTTTGGAAAATACCAAGAAAAAAAAATGATATTTTGTGCTCGCAGAGCATTTTTTCTTGAAGATCTCTATTCTTTTCCGGGCTGTCAGTTACCGACCCATCAGTTTAATAAAACACTATGATCCTGAAGAGGTTCCGATGAAACTGTAGAAAATCAACAAAAAAAAATTTTTTTTTTGAAATTGTTTTTTTCATTTTTCATCTTCAGACTAAAAAAATTTCTTTATCACTGTTTTGTTCTGATCCTAGAAAAAAAAAGTTTTTTTTGAATTTCTCAGATTTTTTGGAAAATGAAATTTTGGGTGAAGCATCAAATTTTTGAAAAAAAAACAATTTTTTTAATTCCTGTAAAACTGTAGAAAAAAATTGAACTTTTTTCGAAAAATCTGAAAATTCATTTTTTTTTTCATTTTTAAAAAAATAAGGTTTTTTTTGGGAATTTTTGAAAATTCTCTGGGAAAAATTATTGAATTTTCTCTTCAGTAATCGGAATCCGGAATAAATAATCCGGAGTTCCGGAAAACCGCTGAAATTGAGGGGAATCGATTGGAAAAAGAGGAAATTATTGATTGCGCAACTACCGTATCGCCGCGTTAAAGGCGCAGCACGTTTCGACGCTGACAAATGTTTTCGTTGCGAGATATCGTGGCGCGAATTCGAAATTTCAAATTGTGAATTTCTGATTTACAAATGATAATACCACTGAGAGTGGTCCAGAAAGAGCACCTCCCCACGTAAAAACTAAAAAATTTACTTCAGATGATTTGGATATTTTTTAAAAAATTCAAAAAGTTTCAGCAGTTTTTTCCAACAAAGTTCCCACCTGGCGGAGAGGATGGTCCTGCGGCAGTCGTCCAACGAAGCCCTGGCGCACTCTCCGTTCCGGACGGGACAGTGGGCGGTGAGTGCGTGGCGGATGTGTCTGCAACGGGCGTCCGCATCGCACTTGTGCACCGATTGAGTGCACGATTGCATGAATCCCGACGATTTGTACAGACACTTCGGGTAGATCACTTCCTGCAAACATTCAGATTACAACTGCCGTACAGTCTCTCACGGGGTGCTGAGGAAAATTTAGGATAACCTCCTCATTTGAATTCTTCATTTTTCGCGGGCGGCGAATTCAAAATATGCGTGTCTAACTGAATTTTCTCCGAGACTGTTTGGTGTAGAAAACACGACGATTCATTTTCGCAAAGTAATTGGCGGAGGGCAGTTCTAAAAACAGTCCATTGCTAAACAGCTGGCGTGTACGCCGAGTACACGCTGGTGGTACGCAGCGGCCGAAAGTTACCCGCTGCGTGTCCGCTGCGTACACGCAGATCCGATTTTAGCCGCTGAGTACACGCCAGCGGTTTAGCAGTGTCGAAATTCGAAAAATCGTCCGCTAAACCGTGGTGCGCCCTGGGTGTGCGTGTTTTTTTTAAAGAATTTTTTTTGTAGTATTTTAGAACATTTTTTGCGTTTTTTTGAAGAATTTTTTTTTACATTTTTATACATTTTTTAGTTTTAAATTTCGAAAATGTCTATTGGGAACTTTTCAAAAAAAAATTCCAAAACGCCAAAAAAATTCAATGTTTCAAAATATTCTTTATTTTCCAATTTTTCTGTTGTTAGTGATTACTGTCTACATACCATTTTTGTAATCTTTCAAAAAATTTAAACAATAATTTAAAAAAATTTTATATTCTCGAAAAAATGCAAGAAAATTTTTTTTTAGATTCTTTTAAAACTTTCCAAAAAATTTCCAATTTTCAAAATTTCTAATTTAAAAATATTTGAAAAATCTTGTAAACCATTGGGAACATGCTCCAATTTTTCTGGAATTTCAGCTGAAAATCATAATTTTCTCTGTTTTTCACTTAAAAAAAAATTTTCAAAAAAAAAAAAAGAAAAATTTCCAAATGTTTCCCAAATGTTTCCTAAATGTCCCCCGAATGTCCCCCAAGTGTCTCGGCCACTTGGCTCCAATTACGCTTCACTCGACTAATTAGGGTGTGCTCTTCGTTGGCTAATTGGCCAAATAATTGGATGTCGTCTTTTTCCTCTCTTTTCCTCCGCCTATTCCCCCCATTTTTTCCCATCATTTTCACTTTCGGAAGGGAGGAAATAAGGAAAAGAAGAAGGAGGAGAAGAGCCTCCTCCTCTTCACCCGGCAAAAAAAAAAGAGAGAAAAAAGTAATTTGGGATGGGTGAGAGAGAGTGAGAGAGTGAGAGAGACGCAGACGCACAAGATCGTTTGTCAGCGTTAAATGTGTACGTTTTTGATAGCCCCGGAATGAATTAATTGAGGACCGAATGATTTTTTGATAATTAAAAAAAAATAATTTATGAAATTTTTTTTAATTTTTAGAATTTTTTTTCTATCTTTTCTGGTATTTTAGAAATTTTTTTCAAATTTTTAGATTTTTTAAAATAAATTTCTTGTAGTATTTCGGAATTTTTAAAGAATTTTTAAAAGTATTTTTAGAGTTTTTTGAAATTTTTTTTTTAGCATTTTGGGAACTTTTTCAAATTAAAAAAAAATTTCAATTTCGGAAAATTGGACATTTTTTAAAATTTTTTTTCGGATACAATTATTTTAAAAATTATTTTTTTTACATTTTTTCAGAACTTTCATAATTGTGGACGTATAATCACTAACAACAGGAAAATAGGAAAATAAAAAAATATTTTGAAACATTTTTTTTTGTTTTTGGGATTTTCTGCAAAAAATATTTTTAAAAATTTAAATAATTATGTTTCAAAAAAAAATATTTCAGAGAAAAAAATCGTTTGTTAGCCGGAATTGACCGGATTCTCCGAATGATTTCCGGAATATTTTTGACGGATTTCTATTATATTTTGGAAATTTTTGGAATTTTTAATATTAAAAAAAATTTCGCCATTTTTTTTTGAATTTTTTTGTATTTTTTTTTTTGCATTTGTTGTTTAACTAACAACAGAAAAATTGGAAAATGTTGTTTTTGAAACATTGATATTTTTTTTGGAAATTTCGGAGATTTTTTGAAAATTTCCTATCCTACTTAATGGGATTGAAATAAAAATGAAAAAAAAACTTTATAATTTGCAAAAAAAATTTTAAAATAATATATTAGTGACAAAATGGGGGTTTTCAGAAATTTTTCAAAAAAGCAATAATTTCAGACAAATTTCATTGGAGTTTCCGTGGATCTCCAGACATCCACAAATTCACCAAAAAATCCAGAAAAATCAGAGCATGTCGCCAATGTCCCCGACTGTCCCCTGTCCAAGTCCCAGCTCAAATGGACCATTTTCAGCCGAGTTATGGTCATTTGAAGTGAAAGAGCAATCAATTTCCTCTAGAGCTCAACTCAAATGAGCACAATTCGGCTGAAAATGGTCCGTTCGAGCCGGGACTTGGACAGGGGACAGTCAGGGACATTGGGGACATACTCTGATTTTTCTGGAATTTTAGCTGAAAATCTGAATTTCTGAAAATTTGCTGAAAATCGTAATTTTTCAAATTTATTTTTTCACTGTCATAAGGTCAAAATTCGGTCTAATTTTCAGAAAATCCTGGAATATTTCCTGATCTACTTCTGATCTACCCCCTTACCCTGCTTCCACTTCCTTCCACTTCCTGCTCCACAAAACTCCATAAAAACCCTCGGAAAACCAGCCGAATTCTCCGTTTTTCGTGGTTCTCTGCTCCGTAAAACCGCACGGAGACGGCCGTAAAATTTGCCAATAAAACGTCCTCTGGCGAAGAAGACGAAACGCAATTTTCTTGGAATTTCGGAGAAAAAAATGGAGAAGGCCGGCCGCCGAAATAATAAAAATAGGTGTGTGCAGACGCGAAAAACACTTAATTTTTAAGTTGGTTCTCTTTTTTTTGGGGGCTCCAAAATGAGCCAAAATGCTCCAATATGCTCCAATATGCTCTAATAGTGAAATGAGCTCAATGGAAAAAAAAAATCGAAAAATTAAAAAAAAAAAATTTTTAATTCAGAAAATCATGAAAATTTTTTTTTCATTTTTCAAAATTTTTCCGTTTCAAGAGAAATTGATTTTTTTTTCTGAGAATTTCAATCAATAATTGTGCTAGTGTTGGAATTTACGGAAAATTTATATTTTTGAGAAAAATCGGAATTTTTTTTGGAAAATTTTTTTAAAGTGAAAAATCTAATTTTCTCGAAATTTTTTTTTAATTCAAAATTTGTTTTGTTCAATTTTTGACTAAATTTATTGTTTTTTCGCTTAATAAATTAATCTGATTTTGAAAAAAAATGAAAAAATGCTCCACATTTGAGACGAGCAAAAAATTGAGAAAAAATGGTACAAACGGAAATTTAAATTTTTTTAGAAAAAAAATCAAGAATTTCTGAAATTCTGCTTTTTTTGGAAATCTGAAAAAAAGTTTCAATTGTGCTCACAACAACATTTTTTGAATTTAGAAAATTTTAAAAATTTTAACAAAAAAAATATTTTAAATTTTGAAAATTAAAAAAAAAAATTTTTTTGAAATTTTTCTGCAATTTTGTCAAAATTTCACCAAATTTTTCATTTTCTTTTTATTTGTTTGAAAATGCTGCTCTCTACTACGAGCATAAAAAATATCAAGATGATGATTAGCATAAATAAAATTTAAAAAACATTTTTTATGATTCAATAAAATTTTTTGAAAAAAAATATTCTTCACGGTTTCACCGGAAACTCTTCAGGAGTATAGTATTTTATTGAAATGATAGGCTACTGAGTGACCGCCGTTCTAAATTTTCAGAAAATCTGTAAAAATTTCAGATCCAAGTTTGATTTTAGTACAATTTTTAAAATGAAATTGTTAATTTCCAATTAAACGCTGCCGGAAAATCATTATATCTCGAGATTGATACAAGATATCAAAAAGTTGTCAACAGCAAACGTGTAGATCATAACAAGGACTACAAGTTTGCAGTTGACAACTTTTTGATATCTCTTATCAGTCTCCAGATATAATCATTCTCCGGTAGCATTGTCGCTGAATTCGAGGAAAAATGGTATTTCGTTGTCAATTTTTCAAAACTGATATCAAATATGAGCATTGCTGTGACTATTTTGCTACGTACCTGCTGAGTGAGACATTCCTCGTCCTCCGGAGCACAGTGACAGAACATTATGCTCTCGACGAGGGCAAACGGTACGTAGGTGGAGAATCTTTGCAGACTCTGCAAATATTCTCAATGGAGCGCACTTTCCTTTATTGAAACGGGGGGGGGGAAGGTTGGGAGACAATAAGTTTGCTTAGTATTAAAATTGTAGATCACAAACCTAAAATTTAGAAAAAAATCCTGAATTTCTGGCGATTTTTTCGAGGAAGAGCTAATTTTATCACGAGAAGAAGTACACAGCGGTGGTCGCGGACTAGTTTTCCCACGGCCTCATGAAATTGGGATTTTGACAGAAATAGGAAAAAAAAGGCAAAAATAGGCTCTTTTTTTAAATTAGAATTCGAATTTCGACGATTTCATACAATTACAATCGGATGCCATGAAGCTTTGCCATAGAAGCATTATATCTCGAGATTGATAGGAGATATCAAACAGCTGTCAACAGCAAACTTGTAGATCACAACTAGGACTACAATTCTGCAGTTGACAACTTTTTGATATCTCTTATCAATCTCGAGATATGATGGTTCTCCGATAGAGCTCTCCTCAAAGCGGCACCCCTGCGTGAGAATAATTATATCTTGAGATTGATAAGAGATATCAAGAAGTTGTCAACAGCAAACTTGTAGTCCTAGTTATGATCTACAAGTTTGCTGTTGACAACGTTTTGATATCTCTTATCAATCTAGAGATATAATGGTTCTCCGGCAGCATTGCCGCTCTACTCGAAGAAACACGGTAATAGGTTAGGTTCCACTAAAAAAATTGTAAAAAAATTGCCAAAAATACAGGAATTTTTCTAAAAATCTGGAATATTGTGATCTACAAACTACTCACCGCCGCACATTCTTCCCTCCGACAACTGGCGGCCGTGGAGCATCTGACACGCAGTTCTCCGAGATGCCATCGACATTCGTCCACCGACTCACACCGACGGATCGCATCTGGACACGAGGATCCTGCAAAGTAGATCACTAAATTATTATTGGGGGGGGGGGGGTTTCTGGAAGAAGCTCTCTTTTTTTCTAATTTGTGAAAACTGTGAATAAAAAATTTAATTAAAATAAATTTTTTTTTCAATTTCAGAAATTTTTTTTTAAAAATATTTGCAAATTTTCGTGAATTTTTAGCAAAAATTTAAATAGCTTTAAAAAACTTCTAGAAAACACTGAAATATAAAACAATTCATGGAAAAATGAAAAAAAATGCCAAATATATTTTTTTAACCTCTGAAAATCATCCAGGCAAACTTTATTAAGAAATTTTTTTTAATTTTAGCAAAAATTTCTAAAAAATGTCAAGACGTGAAATCAAATATGAAACAAATAAATTTTCTTAAATTTCGGAATTTTAGCAACTTTTTTGAAAAAACTTTAGAAAAATTTTTTTTTTTTCAATTTCAGAAAAAAAAAATTTTAAGTTTTTTTTAGAAACAATGTCTAAAAATGCCGTCCCTACCGTAATCATCGCCTCGAAATTTTTAAAAAAATTTTGATCACCAAAAAATCGTGATAATGAAAAAAAAAAATTAAAATTCCAAAAATAACGAAGATCTGATTTTTCTCAAAAAAAAAAAATTTTTTTTTCAATTTCAGAAAAAATTTAAAATTTTTTTTTTTTTTAATTTTATAAAATGCCGTCCCTACCGTAATCATCGCCATGGAAAGCAGCGTGAGCGGCGGTGTGAAGAGTGAGAATATTGAGTGAGATAATCAGTGAGATGCTCATTTTCATTCACATGGCTCAGAAGAAGAGTCTCCCCCCAAGTGGCCCAGGGGGGGTCTTCAGAAGGTGAAAAGTGGGCGTGGCCTCTGGGTGTCTGGTTGTCTGGCACCCTCCTCGCGCCGCGTGCTCTCTCGCTCTCTCTCTGACACCTCTTCCCCTCGGAAATCAACGGAAGGGCCGAGTTCTTCTTCCTCTCCTCAAGAAAAGGACCTTCTTTCCAAATTCTCCTTCTTTTTTCCCTTTTTTTCACTTGTGCTCCTGCTGCCTCCTCCTCCCGCCCCCCTTTCGTGAAACTTTTGCCACCTTTGCCTCCTTTTTTTTTGTTTTTTTTTCGCTCCTTTTCTTGTTGTTTTTAATGCATTCTTTTCAGCGTTGCCGCCCCGCCAAACCGCCCGCCCGCCGCCGCAAAGGATTATTTCCTCTTTTTCCCTTTTTTCTTTTTTTTCGTTTTTGACCCTAATCTATGTGTTTTCCCTGAGACTCTTTTGACACCGATTTTTGCAGCAAGAGGGTTCTTTTTTTGCGGTTTCTCTTCTCAGACTTTGGAATTACAGGGGAAAATTTGGGAATTTTTTTTACGAAATTTTCGAGTTTGAAAAAAAATCAAAATTTTTGATTTCTTGAATCCTATTGATTTTCAGTTATTTTCCTTGTCAAAATCAGTCACTGGAGATGATTAGAAGTGATTTGACACCCATCATGACCATGTTCTGAGCAATTTTCAAAATGGAGCACATTTGTGCTCCGCGAGCCGCGAAAAATGTTTTGGTTGGAATAGGGGCTTTATGGGTGTCAAATGAAAGCTCATGGTGCTAAAAAGTCATTTTCAGACATTTTAGGACCCTTGGATCAATTCGAAAAATGGGAAAACCTTGAAAAAAAAATGTGATTCAACATTTTTTCAATTCTGAAAATTCGAAAAATGAAAAAATCCCGAAAAAAACCTTTTTTTCAAAATTTTTCCCGATTCAGGATTTTCAAACAAATTTTCAGGAAAACTACTTGAAAAATTGAGTGATTCCGTTATCATCTTAAAATTTCAATTTTTCAAGGAAAAAAATAGTTTTTGTAAATGGTCCTGTCGGGGAGGGGGAACTCCGAAAAAATCCGAAAAATCCGGACATTTTTCGGGCTTTTGCCGGTTATTTTCCCGAAGACATTTTCGGGATCTTCGTCAAGAAAAGGCGCCAATTTTCCAATCAACTCTCAAGGGGGCTCTTGAAACGGGAGAAGGCGTTGAGCACATAATTATGTCCCCTCGAGGCGTTTCGCGGGGACAAATGGACAAACAGCCAAAAACACTCACTGGCACTCGATTTGCGGGGCTGGAAACGGGCGGCCGAGTCGATTTTGGGTCCCGAGGGGTACTGTACTTCTGGCGGATCGATGACGGCCTTCAGTCGGAACTCCGGAGCAGACGGACTGCTCATTTGACGTCTGGAGGTGTCTCGTGGCAACTGGCCGCCCGAATGCCACCATGGGGGTACTGTAGTCGTTGGGGGTACTGTAGTTGTCGATGTGGTGGTTGTGGTCGTTGGGGGTACGGTATGCAGGACGTAGGGCGCTGTTGGAGGCGATTCTGGAAAAAAGTGATCTACCTTTGTGAATTTTGAATTTGGAGCATTGTGAGTTGGGGGAAAATGGTCAGGGAGCGACGGGGAATCATTTGATACCCAATTTGATTATTTTTGGAAATTTTTTTTTGAATTTGAATTTAAAAAAACGAAAAATTTCAGATTTCCAGATTTTCAGATTTTGAGCCATTCTTTCTATTGTATTGTCTGAGACATCAGAATTAATGGTCAGCGTGGTTTTCGGTTAAATTTGACACCCAATTCGACCATTTTTGGAAAATTTTTATTTTTGGGCTCTTGGAGCATTTTTTTCAGAATTTTCAAATTTCACTCGACTAGTGGCAATATGGGTGTCAAATGAATTGGTTTGACTTGTAGATCACTAAAATAACCCTGGGAGAAACGCAGAAGCATCACAAACGGGAATTTTTAAAAAAAATTTTTAAAAAATTTTGAAAAATTTTTTTTTCCAGATTTTCAGATTTTCAGCCATTCTGGATTGTCTGATTCATTAGAATTAATGGTCAGCGTGGTTTTCGGATCAATTTGACACCAAATTTGACCATTTTTGGAAAATTTTTATTTTTGGGCTCTCGGAGCACGAACCGCAGCATCATCTAAAATTCATTGAATTTTACCTTTCTAGGTAGATCAATTTTCATGAACAACCAATGAACAATGCGCATTCAACTGTGTAAGCTGATATATGAAAATTTTGAAATTTTTTTGAAACTTAAAAAAATTTTTATTTAGAAAAAAATCAAAAAATAAAAAAAAAATTTTTTTTTCCTATATTCTAAATTATTTCTATAATTTAAATATCTAATAATACCGAGAACTCTCTTTAGCATTTTCTTGCTGTAAAAAATTCAAAAAAAAAAAATTATTTTTTTCTGCACGGAAAAAATTTGGGAAAATTCGAGAAAAAAGTTTTTCTACTGGGAAAAAGGGCGAATTTTTTATTTAAATTTACATATTTTTCAGACTTTTTTTTAAGATCTAGGTTTTTTTTCCGGAGAAACTGGAAAAAAAATCAAAACAAAAAAATAAAAAAAAAATTTTGTTTTTTTATTTTATTTTTCAGACAAAAAAAATGTGCTCCTTTCATTTTTTTTTTAAATTTTTCTGTTTGTAGTAATCAGCTTGAAAAAAATTTTAGAGAATTCAAAAAAAAATAATTTTTTTGAATTTTTCAGATTTTTGGAAAATTTCAATTCTTCCGATTTCTGGAAAATTCTGCTTTTTAAAAATCAAAAATTCAAAAAAAAAAAATGCTGCATAAAATTTGACAATATTAATTTTCGATGAGAACAAAAACTTCTTAATTTCTGTTGTGATTTCGATATCATTGATAAGCAATTTTAGAGAAAAAAAGGCTGACGCATCAGTTTTTTCAAAAAAATCAAATATAAATGAATTTTCGATGAAACTGTAGAAAAAAAGTTAAATTTTTGAAAAATCAGATTTTTTATGTTATCTTCCATCATCATCACGGAAACACAGTGCGGATCAGGCTTGGTCCGAACCGACCTGTCGGAACTTTCGGAACTAATTTTTTTCCGAAACATCTAGCTTAAGCGTGAAATGTTGATACTCAGTCAAATATCGAAAAAATTTATCATTTTGTCTTTATCATTTTTTTTCTTGTTTCCTGTATATTTTTCGTTTCAAGCATGAACTTTTGACATAAATCAATTCTTCAGATGACTATGCTGGTGGAAATCACAAAAATTCGCCCTGAAAACAGCGAAAATCATCACAAGAAAGTTTTTTTTTTCTGTTTTTCTCAATTTTCTCGTTCTAGCTGTACTTTATCACAATAGAGCTTCACTTTCTTCTCCAGAACACTCGATTCAGGTAGAAAATTGTAAAATGAGCAATTTTTTAAAACTCTTCTTGAAATTTTTTCGTATGAAATTTCATGAAACATTAAATTCCATCGAAAAAAGATTTTGGTCATTTTCGCCCGATTTTAGATAAAGTTCTGAAATTTGCTATAAATTTGCAAGGGTGCTCTTTTTGATACTAGGAATCGATCCCGCATAACGGCTTCCTGCGCAAACTTCCAGTTTTCCAGATATTTCGTCTCGAAGTGTCCAAAAACGCAATGTTGGCCATTTTGAGACCAAATATCTGGAAAACTAGAAGTTGGCGCAAGTGGCCACTATGTGGAATCGATTACCCATATAAAAAAGTGCACCCTTGCAAATTTATAGAAAATTTCAGAACTTTGTGCAAAAACACTTCCCTGGTCAGCCGCCGTCTAATGATACAGTCAATAGAAAACACACGGACCTCTCGTCATCGTCGTCTCGTATCGTCTTCTGTACTGTTCGGCCGTCTTCTTCTGCTCACTTTCCTCTCTGTTCCTCTGCGCCAGGGTCATCAGAACTGGGAACTGGCCCGATTTCGAGATCTCGTCTGGAAAATGGACAATTTCAGTTTCAAAAAGATTCTATAACTGGGAAAATATGTTTCATGTGTTAAGATTGAAACAGTGTATTTTCCGTTCATTTTTCTGCAAAACGCGCTCCAGTGAGAGGATCTGAATGGGAAGAGAAATATGTTTGGCTGGCCTAGAAACCTCCGCCTCGTCCCCCGTGTGTCGCTCGTCTGGCGTCTCTGGTGGCAGCACACTCTCTCGCTCGACAGACGGGGGACGAGGCGGAGGTTTCTAGGCCAGCTAAACATGTTTCAGCTAAAACATGTTTTAAAAATATTTTCTTAAAATTCGAAAATTCCTAGAAAATTCCTATATTTAACAGAACATCTATATTTTTTTAAATATTATCTTCTTATTTTTCGAATTATTCCCATTTATTATATTTATATATTTCAAAACTCTTGCAAAAATGGATGACTTTTCAAGAATTTTGAAAATTTCAGATTTTCAAATGTCTGAAAATCAAATTATTTATTTTTTCACGGTTTCACCGGAAACTCTTCCGGATAATAGGGTTTTATCAAAATGATGATGCCTAGTTTAATGACACGGAAACAAAAAACTAAATTTTTCAAATTTTCAGAAAATCTTCAAATATTTCAGATGTAAGCCTATTGTTATTTTTTTCATTTTTTTTCGATTATTTTTCATTTTTTTTTCATTTTTTTTTTTCATTTTTTTTTCATTTTTTGTTAATTTTTTTTTCGATTTTTTTTCGATTTTTTTTTCATATTTTTTCCACTGAAATAACTCACAAATGCACTTATTGTAGTTGGTGTGCAGGCGTATCCAGTGACAATCGCTCGAGTTGGACGCCAAACAGTGACAGTCGCCGAGACCGGTCCACGTGAGTCCCTCGAACGACTGCCAGCAGACGGATCTGTCCTGCATGCGGCACTGATTGTCCTGATCTACGTCGCAGTTCTTCCGGAACATGGACCACAGCTGCGCGCACGAGACGTGCTTCAGACACACTTGGTACAGCGCCGAGTCGCACGTCTTCTGCTGGATCGTCGTTTTCGTCAACTCTGAAAGAGGGCATTTTTTTGGATTTTTACTGAAAATTCGAAAATAGTTCAGTTTTACTATCGGATGCCATCGAAATGGCCCCGCAAACGAGGAGAGCTCTGCCGGCTTATCACTATATCTCGAGATTGATAAGAGATATCAAAAAGATATCAACAGCAAACTTGTAGATCATAACTAGAACTACAAGTTTGTTGTTGACAACTTTTTGATATCTCTTATCAGTCTCGAGATATAGTGATAAGCCGGCAGAGCTCTCCTCGTTTGCGGGGCCCTTTCGATGGCATCCGATAATAACTGCATTTTTTGGATTTCAGAGACATTTTGAAATTTTACTGAAAACATGCAAGGGAACACTTCTTGATACTGGTAATCGATCCCAAACAGTGGCTAACTGCACGAACTTCCAGTTTTCGGGATATTTTGTCCCAAAGTGTCCAAAAAACGCCCGATTTATCAAAAAACCACAATTTTGAGCACTTTGAGACATGGCTCTCATACATTTCGAAACTGTATGAATTTCGGAGGAAAAACGCTTGGATAATCTGTTATTTAAATATTTTTTCTTGAAAATCGTGTAATCCAATTTTGAAGAAACCATTTGCCTGGAATAGAGCGGTACTTCCAAACGCTGCCCCGGAGAATCATCTATATCTCGAGATTGATAAGAGATATCAAACAGTTGTCAACAGTTATTTTGTAGATCAAAACTAGGACTACAAGTTTGCTGTTGACAACTTTTTGATATCTCTTATCAATCTCGAGATATATCAATTCTCTGGCAGAGGCCATGGAAACGAGTTCGGGCAACTGAAATTCTATTATTTTATGAAAAACTTTAAGAAAAAAATATATATAACGGACTATCCAGGCGTGTTTCCTCCGAAATTCATGCGGTTTCGAAATGTCTGAGAGCCGAGACAAAATATCCGGAAAACTGGAAGGTAGTCACTATGTGGGATCGATTCCTAGTATCAAAAAGTGTGCCTTTGTGAATTTATAGAAAATTCTGAACGGTCGTCTAAAAACACTTCCCTTGTTAGGATTTTTGTAGAAATTTTGGAATTTTACAGAAAATTCGAAAATAGTTCAGTTTTAACTGCAGAAACAAATGAAACAAGTGTGTCATCACTCACCGCCACTCAACTGGGACTTCCACTGCTGCACCTGATCGGCGACTGGCGTCCGTGTCGTCCTCCGCAGTTCCGAGTATCGATTCGTTTCGATTTGGAGCAGTTTTCTGAAAAAGATAATATCCTATTACATATTTCAAATATCTTGGAACCTGCGCAAACGTGCTCCGCTAGACCCGTGTTGGTCTCGCCACGACTCTTGTCTGCGTCTCTCTTGGAATACACGAGACAGAGACAATAGTCGTGGCGAGACCAACACGAGTCCAGCGGAGCGCGTTTGTGCAGGTTCCAAGATTTTTGAAATATGTAATATTTACGGACGGCCGTACGTCAAAAAATCTAACGAAACGGTGAGTGAGAATCTCCGATCGCCGGGAAAAAAATCGATCGATTTCGTCCGTTTGTCGGAAACTTTTTTGGTGGATTTTTGGATTTTTCTGGATTTTTCTTTGGATTTTGGATTTTCCATTTCGACTGCTAATTCTTAGTCAAAAACAGCTAATTACCGGTTTTATAGGCCAAGGATTACTGTAACAATGATCCAACGGTGTTTTTGTTCGTTTCGAGACCAGTGGTCGGGGGAAAACCGCATCGACGGGTCTCGCCACGAAAACATTGAACTTTTTTGAAAATCGACATGCGCCTTTAGAGAAACTACTGTAGATTTCATGAGTTACTGTCTACCGTAGTTACCTTAAAGGCGCATGTCGATTTTCCAAAAAAGTTCAATGTTTTCGTGGCGAGACCCGTCATATTTGATGAAATTGATCTCATTCTGAATAATTTTGTAGGCTTCCAAAATGAAAATTTGGAATTTATAAATATTATGACAACAAAAAAAAAATTTTTTAATTAAAAATTTTTTTTTTAATTTTTGTGTTTCAAAGATTTATTAAATTTGTATGAAAACCTTTTTGAAATGTTACCTCAAATGTGAACTTTGATCTATTATCAAAATCAGCGGTGTTTAATGTACAAGAAACTCACCGATGGCTCAATTTGATCTCCTCGCCGACGTCCCTCATCTTCCGTTCGCACGGATGGTTCCAGATGATTTGACGAAAGTAGTCGCATTCTTGCGAGAATCCTAAATGTCCTATTTTTATTGAAAACTAGACATTTGGAGCTACATTTTGGTTTTTTAACGTAATCGAAAACTCAAATTTGAAATTTGTTATGATTTTTCAAAGTTGACACTATCACAACAATTTATTAATTCCATTTGATGTTTTATATCTCACATTAGAATTTATTCAATAAAAAAATAGTGAGAAATGATGAAATATGTCGATTTATTCAGTTATCTGAGAGAATTCAATGAAAATTCAGCAAAATTCGATGAAAATTCGTTATGTCCCTTTAAGTTTCTACAGTAAACGCGTACAGGCTTGCGCCAGATGAAGCAGTATGTTCTTGCAATCCCCTATTCAATATACCCAACCAAATATACCCATTTCTCAGTTCTGATCGGTGGATACCTCATTCGGCAGGTTTGGGGCACGAAAACGGCAAGAAATCGGAAAAAATCGGCGAGAATGCGGTATTTCTGCCGATTCCCTGCGCAAAATGAGCCGAGAACTCACCGATGGCCTCGTAACACGTGCATGTCCTCGTGGGAAACGTGCGCCGAATGTGGATGAGATGGAAGACGCAGTCGGATGGAGAACTGCCCGTGCACACTGCAAATGATGCACATTTCAAGATATACTCCATTTATTGCGGATTTTATAGTTGAACTGATAATTTTATTGGAACTATTTGTGCCTTGCGGCGCTCGTTGAGCACAACTTGGCTCAAAATGCTCTGATCGAGCTGGGATTTGGATATGCTCAAGTCGGTGACATTGGAAACATTCTCCGATTTTTCTCGATTTTTAGCTAGAAAACTGAATTTCTGAAAATTGGCTGAAAATCGTGAAAATTCGAAATTTGTCAAAAATTGTGCTCTCTAGGAAAATGAGCATAACTCGGCTCAAGATGCTCTGATTGAGATGGGATTTGGATATGTTATAGTCGGAGACATTGGGAACATACTCTAATTTTTTTAGAATTTTAGCTCACAAACTGAATTTCTGAAAATTGGCTGAAATTCGTGAAAATTCGAAATTTTTCGAAAATTGTGCTCTCTAGGAAAATGAGCATAACTCGGCTCAAGATGCTCTGATCGAGCTGGGATTTGGAGAGGGAGTAGTCGGAGACATTGGGAACATACTCTGATTTTTTTGGATTTTTCGATTCAAACTGAATAGTCCAAAAATAGGGCCTAAGCTGCAAACCTTCACTGTTACAGACATCTGACATTTTGTTAAACCAAAAATACATTGATACTGTAGCTAAGTTGTTCGCCGTCAAATCAGTTTTCTCGTGAAATGCGCCACTTTGAGTGATTTTGATAAGAGATTTGATAAGAAAAAGACCTCTCACCATTCAAATCATAACCACACGTCGTCGGGAACTGCTGCAAGTGCGGTTGACATGTTTCGTTGCGGAGGCAAATCGATCGATAATGCAGACAACTGTCGTACGTTTCTATGGGTTCTGCAACCTTTTTTTGACGTTTGGGACACAATTTTCTGCAAAAATTCGCCGTATTTCCTCGGCACTCGCGACGAGAATCAATATATCTTGAGACTGATAACAGATATCAAAAAGTTGTCAATTGAAAACTTGTAGATCACAACTAGGACTACAAGTTTCCAATTGACAACTTTTTGATATCTCTTAGCAATCTCGAGATATGATGATTCTCCGGGGCAGCGTTTGGGGGGGGGGAATGAGAAAATTCGATTTTCCTCCAATCAATTTTCCAATATTTTCCCCGTTTTAAAGCGCAAAAAATTGCAAAAAATTAATTTTTATGTGAAATTTTTTCAATTTTAACCAAAAAATATTTTTTTTTAATTTTTGAAAAAAATTTTCAAAAATTATTTTTTTTTTTAGAATTTCGAAAAAAAATCAGCTTAAAAAAATTATTTACAAGTTCCAATTTTCATCCGGAATTCCGGAAACTCTGAATTTGAAAAAAAAAAAAGATTGAATTTTCATTTTTATCGAATTCTTTATCAAATTCTTGATTTCTATGAAAAATTCAAATATTCCGAAAAAAAACTTTCCGGTTTTTCCGGAATTCCGGATAATTCGTTCCGGTTTCCGATTACTGAAGAGAATTTTCAAAAATTCTAAAAAAAACCTTATTTTTTTTAATTGCAAAAAAAAATGAATTTTCAGAATTTTCATGTAAAATTTAAATCAAAATACGAATTATTTTTAAATTGAAAAATGGTTACCTGTGAGATGATAATACAACAGAAAGACCAGTATCAACGAGGACATGAGGAGAGACGGATCATGTGCCGTCTTTCACACCCCTTTTCCTTCCGATTTATCGATTTATTGATTAATTGATTAGGAAAACCCCAAACGTGTGCAGGAGGAGCGGCCACTGAAAATTGGGAGATGGATTACTGATTCTAGCATTTAAAAAAAAAATTTTTTTAAAAACGGTGAAAAAAAATTTTTTTTTTTAATTTTCTAATTTTCAAAATATTTAAATAAATACAAGGGATATTTTTTTGATGTATTGATTTTTTGATAATTTTTTATTGGTATTGGCAATGCCAGAGGAATTATTTTCAAAGGCGAAAAAAAGAAGAAGGGGAAATTTTGAAACAGTGAATAAAATTTGAAATTTTTTATAAAAATTTTTTTTTCAACGAAATTTTGAAAAATTTCATTTAAAAAAATCATTTTATTCATTTTTCTCAAAAAAAAAAATTTAAAATATTTAATTTTTTAAGTTTTAAAATGTTGCATTTATATCAAGGCATAAATTTTTTTAGAAATTGATTAAAAATTTTTTTTAAATGTTATTGTTTCTTTTCAAAAATATTCTCCGCCCTTTCAACAAAAAAATGAGAAACTTCTTGTTTTTTTCAATCTTGTTCAGAATAAACAGAGAAAATAAGTATTGCTATTTAGAAAGTTTTAAAATTTAAAAAAAAATTAAAATTTTTTAGAAATTTTTTTGGAAAATTTTTTTTTCATTTTTTTGATTCAAAATCAGAGGAATTACTTTCAGAGACAAAAAAAACAAGAAGGGGAAATTTTGAAACAGTGAACAAAGTTCGAAATTTTTTGTAAAATTTTTTTTTCAACAAATTCTTGAAAAATTGTTTTAAAATTTAAAAAAAATTAACATTTTTTAGAATTTTTTTTTTCAACAAAATTTAAAAAATTTCATTAAATAAATAATTTGATTTATTTCGTTGTCATGAGTTGTTGAATAAATTCATTTTCAAAAAAAAAATTATTATTATATTTTTGAAACATTTTTTTTTTTGAAAAAAATTGAACCAAATGATTTTTTAAAAAATGGAAAAAAAAAATTTTCTCAAATTTTAAAAAAAATTTAAGCACATTTAAATAAAATATTGATGAATGCTCCGAATTTAAAAACATTTTTCAAAAAATAATATTTTCAAAATAAATTCCCTAAAAAACCGAAAAGAGCCTCGAAGCAAGTTAAAAACTAATAAAAATGCTCTCGGAGCCTCCCCCCTGGCTCCGCCCCCTCGGGGCTCCAAGGGGGATTCCAAGGGGGGCTGGGAAACCGAGAAGAAACGGAGAAAAAAGTTTTGGGGGCGGATTGGGGGAGGGGGAAAAACGGCCGTCCGCGGGGACCGATTGACACTTTGTTTGGGGGTCTCTTCGGCCCCTTGGCCCCCTTGGAATGCCGGGGATGAATGGGGGGGGGGGTGTCTAAAAGTGTGAAAATTTGAAGAAGGGAGAGAGAAAAAAGAGAGGAATTTGGAATAAGAATGAAAAAAGAGAGAGAAGAGCACATTCGCCTTCTTTTTTTGTATCGAAAAGAGCACTTGGGGTGGGTGGGAGGGGGGTCCCTCCTCCTCCTTTAAATGCTTTTTCACGCAACAACGCGCTTTTGAATGAGAAAAAAAAGAGAAAAAGAGAGAGAGAGAGAGATTTGCTTCTTCTTCTTCTTTTCGATGATCGAGTGCTTTGATAACAGAAGACGGAAAAGGGGATTCTGGGGGAGAAACGTAAGGATTTCAGGTGGAAAATGATCGGGGGATTGCGACGGATCGATTGGCATAGGTCACGAGGGGATTGGAGCATTTTGAGGAATTTTGAGTTGTCGAGATAACGAATTTCGTTGAATAGAGAGGCAATGCTGCCGCAGAATGATTATATCTGGAGATTGATAAGAGATATCAAAAAGTTGTCAACTGCAAACTTGTAGTCCGAGTTGTGATCTACAAGTTTGCTGTTGACAACTTTTTGATATCTCTTATCAATCTCGAGATATACTGCTGATCCTTTTCTACAAAACAAAGACCCTCTTTTGTTTGCCAAGCTATCGGATGCCATCGAAATGACCTCGCAACCATTATATCTGGAGATTGATAAGAGATATCAAAAAGTTGTCAACAGCAAACTTGTAGTCCTAGTTTTGATCTACAAGTTTGCTGTTGACAACTTTTTGATATCTCTTATCAATCTCGAGATATATTAGTTTGAAATACTCGGGATTTACAGTGTTTTGGGGGGAAGCTTTGTGAACTATTCTAAAAGGGATTTTGAGGGAATAAGAACAGAATTTCGGATTGATATTGATCTCTGAACTATAGTTTGGCAATATTGAGCATTTCCGAAGTTTAGAGGTATTTCAGTGGTTTTAAGAGAATTTCAGGCGAAAATGCTCCGAAGTGCGTTTAAACGAACTTTCAGATTTTTCTCTATAAATTTGCAGAATGGCTCTTTTTGATACTGATACTAATCGATCCCACATTGTGGGCGAGTGCCCCATTTCGTGAAAAACCACGATTTTGAGCACTTTGAGACAGAATGTCTGGAAAACTAGAAGTTTGTGCAGCCAGTATGTGCGATCGATTAGTATCAGTATCAAAAAGTGTCATTCTGCAAATTTATAGAGAAATCTGAAAGATCGTCCAAACGAGACCCCGAAATTCCGATTTGTGGGTTCATATAGAGTGAATTAGGACATTTTCACCAATTTTTAACCAATTTTTGGCAAATTTCGAACCATAGAAGTCGACTGGTGCCGAGGGGGTTCTAAGGGGGATTTGAGGGGGATTGTAAGGAATCGAATGGTAGAAAAAACAAAGAGAACGGTGTATTTTGAGGAATTTTGGTTTTCTAGATGCCGAATTTCCTCGAATAGGGCGGCGGCTGAAACGCTGCCCCGAAAAATCAATATATCTAGAGATTGATAAGAGATATCAAAAAGTGGTCAACTGCAAACTTGTAGATCATAACTAGGACTACAAGTTTGCTGTTGACAACTTTTTGATATCTCTTATCAATCTCTAGATATGATGATTATCCGGCAGCATTGACACTCTATTCTAGGAAATACGGTTCGAGTTGGAAATCCCAAAATTCCAAGAACGCCCTAAACCATCAAATTCGAATGAACTGTTCAAGATGGATTCAGTCCGTAGTACTTTGAACGCAGGAAAACTGTCTAGGTCAAGATTAAATATTTAATATAAATAGGAACAACTAAAAATGAACTGTTTGAAACGGTAAAAGAAGTACTCAAAGGGGGGCTCTAGTCTCATGGCACGGCGTCCAGAACTTCCAATCTGCATTTGCGCGTAATCTTTGATCGTCGGCGCGAAATTCAAATTTCAAGTCCGAGGAAAAAGTAGAATTTTTCAGATTTTTCGATTTTTTCCCCGATTGGAGCAAAATTTCCAGGAAAACGTGGTCGGATAGTCTTCGAATAATCCAATTAAAGGAATTTGTGCGAAAGTCTGGTCAATTAATGATGGCTAACAGCTGTTTTGCCTATTTTTACTGTCGGTACCTTCAAAACCTAACTCCTCCTTCAATTTTGCATGAATTCTCCTGTTTTTTGGCTCAATCGATAGCTTTTCGATTTCTCTAAAAAATTGGGCCGAAATTTATGAAAATAATTTTTTTCCCTTTCCGTAAAATTTTAATTACCGACAAAAAAATAATTTCAGAAAAATTTCGGCCCAATTTTTTAGAGAAATCGAAAAGCTATCGATTGAGCCAAAAAACAGGAGAATTCATGCAAAATTGGAGGAGGAGTTAGGTTTTGAAGGTACCGACGGTAAAAATAGGCAAAACTGCTGTTAGCCATCATTAATTGACCAGATTTTCGCACAAATTCCTTTAATTGGATTATTCGAAGACTATCTGACCACGTTTTCCTGGAAATTTTGCTCCAATCGGGGAAAAAATCGAAAAATCTGAATAATTCTACTTTTTCCTCGGACTTGAAATTTGAATTTCGCGCCGATGATCAAAGATTACGCGCAAATGCAGATTGGAAGTTCTGGACGCTGTGCATGGCTCAACGGAACAAATTCTCCCTGTTGGATTTAGGAAAAAAAAGACAAAATGTGGATCAAATAAAGGGGGGGGGGGGGGGATCGAGTGAGAATTGTCGGAGGGGGGCAGGTTGCATGATGAAGAGCACATGTCTTCCCCTTCTTCTTCTTCTTCTTCTCCTTCGCCTCTCCACTGATTTCGGGCGGTTCGAAGAGAGAGATCAGTGGCTTCGAAGAGACGCAGACACCACAAGACACAACGATTTTCAGTGTAAAGGGGTTAACGGAGGACGGGATCCTCTGGGAGGCATCGACACAGAGAGAGTCAGTTGGCATGCACTATTTATCAGTATCCCCCCCTCCTCCGAGGGGTCCAAGGGACCGAACGGGCAACACGAGCAATTGCGGTCGAAGCCAACGTCTTGGTAACTCTTTGGAGAGTTAGTTACAACTTTCTACATTTTTTTGAGAGAGTTGTAACCAAGTTGTAGAAAAAAAAACAAAAACTTATTAGAAAATCACAGAAACCCACAGAAAAACGCCAAAAATGTATAGGAAAATAGGTAAAAACCGACGATAAACTGAAAAAAAGAAATTTCGCGCAGAAACGGGAAGCGCACCAGCACCACTGCTGGGGCACTCCGCTTCTTTTTTTCTTTCTTTTTTTTCAGTTTATCGTCGGTTTTTACCTATTTTCCTATATATTTCTGGCGGTTTTCTGTGGGTTTCTGTGATTTTCTAATAAGTTTTTGTTTTTTTTTCTACAACTTAGTTACAACTCTCTCAAAAAATTGTAGAAAGTTGTAACTAACTCTCCAAAAAGTTACCGAGGTGCTGCGCCTTTAAAGCGGCGATACGGTAGTTGCGCAATAGTTAATTTCCTCTTTTTCAACTTGATTTCCCCCAATTTTAGCGATTTTTTCGCCCTTTTTTCGATAAAAAAGCACAAAAACAGTATTTCTCGTGAAAAACCGCTGAAATTGGGTGGAATCCTGTGGAAAAAGGGGAAATTAAATATTGCGCAACTATTATGAGTTCGCCGCGAGCGTGGACTCCGCAATCGCGGTGTCGGCGAAAGTCCCGCAACGAAAGAGCGAGGCAGTGTGTAAATCTCAGAGACGCAGACAGTTTTAAAACTTTTCACGCCAGAAATCAGGTCCACGCTCGCGGCGAACTCATAATACCGTATTATCGTTAAATCTCAAAATCGGAGTCGAGAAAAAAAAATTCAAACGCGCGCGTGAGATATCTCGCAGCGAAGAACGAAATGTAACGACGAATCGTGCTGCGCCTTTAAAGCCCGACTACGGTAGGTGCCGATAATTAATTTCTTGTTTTCCACTCGATTCACTCAATTTCAGCCGTTTTTCAACCGTTTTTCACGGAAAATACACTTTTAATGCTTTTTTAACAGGAAAAAGCGCGAAAAACGGTTGAAAAACCGCTGAAATTGAGTGGATTGAGTGGAAAACAAAAAATTTTTTATCGGCACCTACCGTAGTCGGGCTTTAAAGGCGCAGCACGCTTCGCCGTTTACATTTTGATTCTCCGCTGCGAGATATCTCACGCGCGCGTTTGAATTTTTTTTGTCAACTCCGATTTTGAGATTTAACGATAATATTGAATTTCACTCGATTCACTCAATTTCAGCGGGTTTTCAACAGCTTTTCACGGAAAATACACGTTTAGTGCTTTTTTTACTGGAAAAATCCTCTGATTGTTAGATACAACGGTAACAGCAGAAATGCTGAAAATAATTTATATTTTCTGAAACATACTTTTCTCTCGTTTTCAGAATAACTATTATCCGTCCTGCAAAAGTTGGAACTTTTGCGCCGACCGCGACGCAGACGCGTTGCGCTGGTTCTCACCCCGACAGCCTGTGTACTTCTCGTGGACAGCCGAAATCCTAAAGAGTTTTTCCTAATTTTCAGGCCATTTTTATCGTTTTTCATCGTTATTACCGCGCTGGAATATTTTTTCAAAGCAGAAATTACAAAAAACAACGGAAAAAACAACGTTAAACGATAAAAATGGCCTGAAAATTAGGAAAAACTCTTTAGGATTTCTTTAGGATTTCGGATGTCCACGAGAAGTACACAGGCTGTCGGGGTGAGAACCAGCGCAACGCGTCTGCGTCGCGGTCGGCGCAAAAGTTCCAACTTTTGCAGGACGGATAATACCCGTCTGAAATTATCATAATCACTCACAGGCAGCCGGGAGCATGTTAACAGACCCCTTGACTGTTTCTAGTCCAGAGATGAGTTCGAACGGACCATTTTCAGAATAGTTGTGCTAATTTCAGTGAGAAACGACATTCTCCAATTTTTTATTTTTTCGAATTATTTAAAATCAAGTCCTGTGTGAAACAAGCAGAGCAGTAGATCATGAACGCATTTTCAAATAAAAAATCGAAAAAAAACAGAAAAAAGTAGGGGCATCGAACCAAACACTGAACACAACTTTTTCCCCCCAATACTCCGGACGGCTCGTTTTAGGCCCCGCCTCTTTTTTTTTTGATTTATACCCGAATTTCTATATGTTTTTAGTGATTTTGAAAGAAAAATAGCTTGGAGAAAAGAAAAAGTTAAATAAAATTGAAATTTTTTTTATATTTCAAAAATGTTTCAAATTTTTGTGAAACCTGATCGAATACTATTTTGTCTGACCCGTGTCTTTCTCATTAGCAAAAAAAATTAACAAAAAATGAAAAAGGGAGTTTTTCGAAAATTTTTCCCAAATAAACGAAAAATCGATAAATACACGCATTTTTCGGTTAAAAAACCACTGGAATCTTATTTTTCAGGTTACCAACAGCAATTTTTCCTCACTTTCCCACGATTCTCCAATTAAAAATGCCCGTTTTCGGTTTTTTTGCGCGATTTCCCACCGCAACCCATGTTTCGTTGGTAAACAAGCGATGCGCTATGCAAATGCGCTCCACGGACGGCTGTTTAAATGACTATTGGATTGACTAATACACCCCCGTGTCAGTTGCCGGCACGCTATTGACTTTTCCGGTTGTTTTTTCGGGATTTTTCATTTTTCACCTAGTTTTCGTGTATTTTGCAGGTTTTTGACAGGGTTTGGATGACTTTTTGCAGGAAAATAGTGCCGAGGAGCCTTCTCAATTGATTTCCCTCGTTTTCTGCCTGAAAAATGCTGCAAAATGATTGAAATTTGAAAAAAAAACCGAAAATGTATTGAAAATAATTTATTTTCTTACGGTAGACATTGCGTTGTCTGCAAACACCGCTGTAAACTGTAGCTTTTGGCATTTAAAACCACGATGAAAACCCGATTTTTCATTTTTCCAATATTTCCGGAAATTGGCAATTTTCATCGCGATTTTCGCCGAATCGAAGGCAATTTTCGCATCAAATAAATGCGCGAAACTCGAAAATCTCGTTATCTCATCACATTTTTCATCGTTTCGAAGCGCAATTAAACGCACCGGAAGTGTGCTTTCACTCTTCGAATCACTCGCATTTTATCGCTCTTTTCCGCAAATTTCTCGTATTTTCCAGGACAAGAATGGATCGCGAGGGCTCGAGCAGGGTTCGTAGGGGAATGGAGGAGATTTTCAGCGAAATGTGGACATTTTCAGCAGCATCGCGACGAAGAGCACCGGCACGAACGGCCGCCAGAGAAAATGCCGAAGAAGGAGAAGGAGAGACAGACTAAAGAGGAGGTTTGTCCCGATTTTTATTTTTCAAAAAGGCCGGAAATCCTGAAAATTCAAGAAAAATCCGAAAATCTCCAATTTTCCCCGCAGAACGCGAGTGTTTCGCAATAACATCCTCGAAACCGACTGTATTCATAAAAATAAAATAAATAAACAAAAAACAGCCGAAAACTATATAAAATCAGCGATCTCCTAGAGTTTTATCAAAAAATGACGTAATTTTTCGAGTTTTCATCAAAAATCGCTAAAATTCGATAAAATTCAGTAACTTTCAGTGTTTCGTGGCCAAAAACGCCGGTAATCGATAAAAACGAACGATTTTTCATCGAAATATTTTTTTCAAAGTGTAGAGAATTTTTTACTTTGAAATTAAAGAAAACCGGAAAATATGTCACATTCGATATATATATTGTTCCTTATTTTCGCTGAATTTGAAAAAATGTGTCTTTTGTAAATCGAGCAGTTCGAAAAATAATTGGAGATAGCTGTGCTTCGCAGATTTTCCAAAATTGGCAAAAAAATGACATGTTTTTTAAAAACGCACTGAACGCCGTATTATTACAATTTTAAGTAGTGGAGAAAAATAAATTCCCTCGGACGGCCGTTTACTGTTTCAAAATGTTTTCAACAATGAAAATCGCAAAAGATTACATTATTCTTTGGTATTAATCTTGAAAATGTGTTTCGCTCCCCTGGAAAAGGAGGGGAAAGTTCGGCCACCACGCTGATTGGCCTCTGCAACCAATCAGCAAGGCTGGATCCGCCCCATCGTTACTCCATCGATGGTTGGATTTTTCTTCCAAGTGAGCGAAAAACATTCGAAGAATAATAATAAATACGCCTGCGAATATCGTTCATACTTGTTTGACTGGTTTATTTGGTGTCACTGGACATTTTTTCAGTGAAAAATTGGTGAATATTTGAGAAAAAATGTTAAAAAACAACCTTAAAAGTGAAAAGTGATAAAATTTATTTTCTACCACTTCGAAGTGCTTTTTAAATAGCGTTCTTACGGTAATTAACTCACCAAATCATAAGGAATACGGTAAGCGTGAAATTAATAAAAAACTTATTGTTTTAAAATTGAAAATATTGAATGTCAACAAAAATTCTGTAGCTTGAGGGATTTTCCATTTTTTGAAAAAAAAAGTAAGCGTTATTTTGGCGATTTTCCAGTGAAAACGAGCACATTTTCGAATATACTTCGCTTCGCTTGGCGGGTCTTGCAGTTGAAAAATATGCACAGCTGAAATGAATGTTACAGTAATCTCGTGTTTATTTTTTGAATTTTTTTGCTTTTTCGTAGAAAATGGCGCGTTTATCCAAGAAGAAAGTACGTTTCGATGATATTTTAAAGAAAAAAACAAAAAAGTCCGACGAAATTTGGTTAAACGCGCTATTTTTTACGAAAAAGCTCTAAAAAATTGAAAAATAAATACGAGATTACGGTAACATTCGTTTCAGCTGTACATTCTTCAACTGCAAGACCCGCCCAAGCAAAGCGAGCGGCTTTTTCTCGATAGTAGCAACTGAAAATCGATAAGAATCTTGCTGCAACTTTGCACTGTTCGTACCAAGCCAAGGCGCTGTACTATTACACTTCTGGTCTTGACAGTGCAAATATTCTGCTGGTACACTGCAACGTTTGCGTTCTTGTTGCAGTAACCACGGAAGGCCGTAATTTATTGACAATTAGACAAATTTTTTGTAAAATTAGGAGATTGTAATGAAAACGAAAATTATTAAAACAACATTTTTTTTGGAATACTTTGAAACTGAGATTTTCTGCAAAAATTAGAATCAACATTTCTAGTTTCAAAATTCAAAATCACACCTGTTTGAACCCCAGCCAAACAATTCTCCCCTTTTTTTTAGCCTAGCCGTTTTTTTTCTTCAAAAAAAGCTAAATTTTCCGTACAGGTATGTTCAAAATTCATAAAAGTTTTCTAGTGCCGGATTTTTCAAATTTAAAAAATAAAAACATTTCATGTTAAAATGTGTTTTAAAAAACAGAAGTTTATCGCAATTCTCCCCTTCCCCTTTTCTTACAAAAAATCAACGATACAAGTGTCCGAATCTCCGAATAACGTGAACGTTTTGCAGGAAGAACCCTCTGACACAGACCAAGAGGAGAAGTTGGCGGAAGCGGCCGGCTCACGAGTCTACCCGAGCTATTTGTGGGCAAGAATGAATATGAAATTGCCAAAAGACGCCTACACACTCGATTTGATCGAAATCAAAATGAACGGCGAAATACTCACAATGAAGATCACGTGCGAGGGAAAGAATCACGAGATGTACTTCACGCCCAGAAGCCCTATGTGAGTCGGAATTTCCTAAGAATTAGAAATCAAGGGAATCCGTGAATGACAGTGCCAGTGGAGCCGAGCTGGGTGGTTTCTAGGCCCCGCGGGTTACTGTAAAAAAAATTTTAAAAATCGATTTCCTACGATTTTCCAGATATTTTTGGTGCTAAAATTTTTTATCGCTTCCATTAATTTTCGTCAAAAAATTCGCACTAGAAACCGGTCGGCATCCCGTTTTCAAAATAAGGATTACGGTAACAAAACGTTGAGCTGTGTCGTTCGTTTCGAGACCCGCCTCTCGCCCATTCGCGCTTTTCCTCGTCTTCGCTGCCACTTTGCGGAAAAACGATAATGAAATGGAAAACATTGAAATATACCGTCATAGCCGTTTTTACATTTTTCTTGGTTTTTCATTTTTTTACAAAAAAAAAAACCAAGAAAAATGAAGAGAAAGAAATGTCAGCACGGCTTAAATGGGTGATACAGTAACCAGCCGCGCGTTCACGCCACATTCTAGGAAGTCTATTATGTCGTTTAATGTTAAAAAAGCTCTCAGAATGTTAAAGAAAGCTCTCAGATTGAATTTCAAATTTTTTTAAATGAGATTAGAAAATAAAGTCCAAAAAACATTTATTTATTTATTTCGGTACTTCATGAAAAAGTGAATAAGAATCTTAAAAAAGTATGCGTGCGAAAGATACATAATAAACGTATGGGCGAAATCTAGAATTTATACTGATATCTGGTGCGTTGTCTCTGTTCCTGCGCCAAACGTCATCTGCTGGCGATGGTCCATTGTTCATGGGGCTTTGTTCATTGGTCCATTTGGCATGAAGACAGGTCTTTCTCAAATCCCATTATACTTCATTTTCAAAGAAAAGCGGAAAAAGTTGAATAAGTGTCCCGCTTATGGGTTGTACTCGATGGGGAGATTCTTGCGACGAAACATACCATCTCCCTGGAACCACTCGCGGCGGAACTGCTTGGCGGCACCGTCTGGCGTGTTGGTCCACTCGACGGTGATACGGTCGGTGTTGGTCTTTTGTAGGTCTTTTGTGAATGTGAGTGGACAATTAAGCTCGAACTTCCCCGCTTCATGTCCGCACTTCGAGATGCTGACTGTCTCGTTGGTGGGCCACATCTGGCTAGATAAGTGGGATCCTACTATTACGAAAACGTAGTTTTTTGAAATTCTATGAATTTTGTTTTACCGAAAACGAAAATTTGATCAAATTGGGAGTTCTTTTGAAAGATAAAGAAATTAAATTTTTTTACATAAATAATATATTTTTCGATGTTTGTAACAGTAAATTAGAAGAAACAGCTGAAAACCGGTAGTTTACACTGCAATTTGCCTAAATTTCTCTGTGAAATTAGCGCACGTTCTGCGTTCTCTTCCTCGCTCTCCTGATTGAGCGGTTCCTTGCTATTTTCGTTGATCTTCTTGTTTTTATTGCCAAAAACTTCCTCAAAAGCTTCCCTGACGGCATCCTTGACGATTTTTCTGACTTCTGTGAGTAGAAATTCGATCCATTCGCTTTTTTTACCTTCTCCTTTCCGATTCCAATGATGATTCGCCATTCGGCCTACCGCAGAAGCTCACACCTTACAAGCGAAGTCTCACACCTTACAAGCGAAGGAATTTGCTATAAATTTGCAAGGGTACACTTTTTGATACTGGTAATCTACTCTGCATAGTGGCTACCTGCGCAAACTTCTAGTTTTTGAAATATTCCATCTCAAAGTGCCCGAAATTGCGTTTTTTCATGAAATCGGGCGTTTTTGGGCACTTTGATACAAAATATCTCAAAAACTAGAAGTTTGCGCAGGTAGCCACTATGCAGAATCGATTACCAGTATCAAAAAGTGTACCCTTGAAAATTTATAGCAAATTCCAGAACTTTGTGTAAAAACTCTTCCCTGATTACGTGAAAAATAAAATAAGATGACGTCATTTGTCGCTATTTCCCAATTTTTGCAGAGACTTCAAAGTACGCCGCGGCTACTGGATTCCTCGAGAACAGGCCATGTACAAGGCGCTGCGCACTCGGCTCTACTCGATTCCCAAAACGACGACGATTAACAAACTCGTCATTTTTGTGAGTATTTTCTTCAAAAACTCGAACATTCCACTCATGATTTCCTTCAGAACACCCCAAACTGCGAAGCGGAAGACTGTTTAATCGAATTCATGTTCATCAAGAAGTGGCAGTGCAAAACGGTTGGTTTCCAAATATTTTTTGATTTTGGAAATTACAATTTTTAAAGAAAACATGTTTTTTTTCTAAAAGACGGCAGCAATTGAAAATTATTTTCAAGAAAATTTTCAACCTATTGTAAAAGTTTTGAATCGGAAATAATTTGGAAAAATTTCAAAAATCAATTGGAAATTCGTCGATTTTGTTGAAAAGTTTTAATTTTTTGCAATGTCCATGGCTATAAAACTATAAAACAATACCAATTTATTTTTAACTAATTAAAACGGAAATTTTATCGTTAAATCTTAAAATCGGAGTCGAGCAAAAAGGTTTGCACGGTTTGTTTCGAAAAAAAAAATATTTTTTTTAAATACATAATTATTTTCAAAAAATTTTCGACTTATCGTAAACGTTTTGAATCGGAAAAAAATATTAAAAATCGAAATAGGAAATTTTTCGACTTGCGAAAAAATCTGGAAATTGTTTTTGTTGAAAAGTTTGTATTTTGTTGCAATGTCGATTTAAAATGGCTAAGTATACAATTATAAAAAATGTATTTTTTGAATAAATAAAATACGGGAATAATTAATGATTCCTTTCAGTTCGAGTACAACATTTGCACGGAATTCTACCAGCCGGAGCACCTGCGGAAGCTGATCCACATGTTCAAACCGGTGGACATCACCGTCTTCCTCAACTTCGGACCCTAT
Source organism: Caenorhabditis macrosperma (assembly GCA_963932285.1). Taxonomy (NCBI): domain Eukaryota; kingdom Metazoa; phylum Nematoda; class Chromadorea; order Rhabditida; family Rhabditidae; genus Caenorhabditis; species Caenorhabditis macrosperma. The sequence continues at coordinate 12,102,787 of OZ010620.1, forward strand.
CAGCCGAACACGACATCCGGACACGAGCCCCTCGGAATGCACAACCACTTGGCGGCTCTTTCGGACGGTCGAATAGCCCTTGAGAGGGATTTCCGCGTCGACTGCACGAATGCCCTCAACAGTTAGTTGTTTTTAGCAATTTTTTTGGATTTTTTCTGAAAATAACTGAAAAAAGAAAGAGATCGCTGTAAATTAAAAAAAAAGATAAATTTCCAAAATTATAATTTTCGACCTCTTCAGAACCTGAAATCCGAGATCCGCAGCTTCTAGAGCTTGAAATACGGATCGACTTTATCCTTTATCCTTATATTTTGGAAAAAGCTCTGTTTTATTTTTTTTTAAATATTATTTCAAAAAATATAACCGGAAGCTCTGGAAATTAAATCTAAAATTTTTTTACTTTAAAATATAATTTTAAAAATCAAGTTTTTTTTTGAAATTTCGTTTTCTCCCACAGTTTTTTATCCCTTGAAATTTTGACATTGAGAAAATTATAACGGAAAAAATCTCAAACGATGAATAATATTAAAGTTTTCTTCAACTGTGACAGTGAGCCACCGCGGGGTACTGTGAAAAAATTCCAAAATTTAAAACTGCCAGGAAAAATCGTTTTCGTTACGAAGGATTACGGTAGCAAAACGTTGAGCTGTGTCTCGTTGACTCACTGCCACTTTCGAATAGAACAATAATAATAGATTTTTGACAAAAAGCAATGCGATTCAATTGACAAGTAAGCCTGCGAAGTGCTTTTCAGCCGATCCGACGAAAAAAGATCTGAGTCTGCTGTACGCGGAGGCGGGAAAGGCCAAGGCGTTCGGAATGCAGATGATTCGCACGCTCATCTCGCTCCGCAAATTCGTTTCGATGATGGTCGAGAAGCGGATGGCGCAGACGAAGGGAATGGCCGTTCGGAAGTTCATCGTCAAGTGAGTTTCTGGTTTTCAAGGGCGATGGAAGGGATTGAAGTGGGAGGGAGGAGAGAGTGGAAATGCTACCCGTTAAAAAATTGTTTTAAAATGTTTAACACAACGGTAATAGACCTATGCACGCAGTGCATTTTTTGCATTTTTTTCCTTTTTTTTCGAACTATTTTCTCGCAGCAAAAAAAGGCCAAAAATGGCAGAATATTCGTATAAAAATACTATCGGATGCCACCGAAATGGCCCCGAAACCGAGAAAAAGCCGCTCGCTTCGCTTGGCGGGTCTTGCAGCGGAAAAATACACAGCTGCAATGAATGTTACAGTAATCTCGTGTTTATTTTTTGAATTTTTTTTTGCTTTTTTGTAAAAAAATGGCGCGTTTAACCAATTTTCATCGGATTTTTTGCATTTTTCACGAAAATATCATCGAAACGTACCATCTTATTGATAAAACGCGTCATTTTTCATGAAAAAGCAAAAAAATTCAAAAAATAAACACGAGATTACTGTAACATTCATTGCAGCTGTGTATTTTTCCGCTGCAAGACCCGCCAAGCGAAGCGAGCGGCTTTTTCTCGGTTTCGGGGCCATTTCGGTGGCATCCGATAGTAGCTCGTTGCGAGACCCTTCCGTCACTTAAATATCCGCTCCTTTAAAAGTTTTCTCAGACTTTTCACTCTTTTTTCCGAAATAACAAGATCAGAAATTCAGAAAATCATGGAAGCGTTTAAAAAAGGACCGTTCTGAACTATTAATCTAGGAAAAACACGAAATTATTAATGAGAATTAGCAATTAAATTAAAGGCGCATTCTTAAAGATGACGAATAGGTCTCGGTACGATTGAGTTTTCGCAAAAAAAAAAGGAAAAATCGTACATAGGTCCATAAAACCGTACTTTTGAAATTTTTGATTTTTGTCCAACTGTTAGAAGTTTTTGAATTTTCAACAACTTACATTTCGCCAAAAAGTTGAAATTCTGCGAGCAACTTATTTTTAATACTCATTGGTTTTATTGTGAGCATTTTAATTTTTAGCTTTTGAGAAACAGGAAAACTCTCAGCCAAAATTTCTGTATAAGGGAAGCTGCATTTTTTGAAACTATCAATTTTGAAAACAATCACATCCATCAGATGTAACAGATTTTGAACCTGGCACGAGACTCTTCCTTAATAAAAACAATCAATGGTCGAGGATTGAGAATTTTCGTTGGAAATTTTGATTTCAAAATTTTGCAAAACAGGAATATCGGGGTTTGGTGTAGAATTCATTTTTCCCGGCTGCTTGATGATGTAGAATTTTTCTACAGGACGTCCGTGTCCTAGAAAACGCTTCCTCACAAAAATCAGTTTTTTTCAAAAATTAGCACTCCTCGAACTCTCATTTCCACACCGAATTTTGCAAAAAAGTGGCTCTCTCCTCTCGCTCGCAGTCCCTTCCAATCGTCGCCCGTTGCGAAGCGAGCGCCCTGTCTATGCCCTCTGTTGTGTTGCTCATCGTTTCAGTGGACCGACGACTGAGAAAATATGCACGAAACTGCAAACACTGCTCAAAGACGACGGACCCGAGGAGGCGACGAAGAAGAGGGCCGCCTATGCCGCTGGCGACAAGGTTAGCGTTTTTTTTTTGGTTCAAAATATTTTTTCAAAACGAGTAATCTATTTTTGAGCGCAGAAATTTCTAAATACTGTAAAAACTCTATTTTAACCGTTTTTCTCAAAGATTCGCTAATTTTCCGGGAAAAATGTCCAATGATACCGGAGAAATCAGTCGAACAAATAGTAAGCGGCACGACTTATTTGACTAATTTCTACGTAAATCTACGTTGTCAATAGACATTTTTCGTGGGAAATTGGTAAATCTTTGAGAAAAACGTTGAAAACCCCGAGGTAGCATGTAAAATGCGGATAAATTGAATTTTTTCAATGAGAAACGACAATATGGAGGGTGTCGTTAAATAAGGGGTGCCGTTCATTTAGGGGTGCTGTTAAATTATTCAACTTCATTTTTTCTGTGCCGTTAAATTAGAGGTGCCGTTCACTTTGGGGTGCCGTTAAAATAGAGTTTTTACGGTAATCAACGAAAAATGAATTTTAAAAAGCTGTGCCAAAATTTGTTTGGGTCTATCAAATCAAAGTTTCGTTGTTTTACTTCTCATCAAAAATTGTACAGAATTTCCCCCAATTTGCAGATGTTCGTGTGCGTCCGCAACGACCTCCGCCGCGCCTTCAAATACTCGCTCTCGATGCCGGCGACCGCATTCAAAATGGCCATCGGCAACGAGCAATTCCTTCATTACACGCGCTCCGTCGCCAATTTCCAGTGTCTGTTCAGAACCACTGTCGACGAGCAGGGCGTCAAGCAGTTCATATCGGTGAGTAGCATTTGAAAGGCAAAGATTCCTAAAATCCCCCTCCAGGAATGGACAAAAGGCGACCGAAACATAGAAGAGATCCAATTGCACGTGGACAAAGTGTTCGAGTCCGACTTTGCCAATCAATTCCATCCGGACGTCTCGGATCCGAAACGGATAAAAATTCGGCGCACTGTGTGAGTTTTTAAAATTTGAAAATCAGAAAATTTGAAAAGTTCCGAGTTTTTCCTGTTAGAAAAAAAGATTTTCCGGAACTATGTTTCACGGGAGCTTCGGAGATGTGTGGTTTGAATTCCCGCGCTGCCGGACTGCAAATTTTTCGAATTTGGCTGCAAGCGTTGCCTGAGTATTCAACGTTTAAGCGTGTTCGTTTTGTCGATTTACGAGAGCACATATGATTAAACGTTGAATACTCAGGCAACGCTCGCAGCCAAATTCGAAAAATTTGCAGTCCGACGACGCGGGAATTCAAACAACACACATTTCCGAAGGTCCCGTGTGTTCAATATTCAACTCTGCTAAAAAAGAATAACCGCTCGCTTAAAAATAACTGTATTTCCGAAATTAACAACGTGTTTTTGAAACTTTTGAACAGAAAATAAAAATAAAAATAAACGCAGAAAAAGTTTGAAGAATAACAGGCTATCGAGTTGGCCTGGTTCCACAAGGGAATTGTTTATACACAAAGTTCTGGAATAAATTTGCAAGGGTACAGTTATTGATACTGGTAATCGATTCCACATAGTGGCTAACTGCGCAAACTTCTAATTTTCCAGATATTTTCTCTCAAAGTGCCCAAAAACGCCCGATTTCGTGAAAAAACGCCTTGCAAATTCACGGGAATTTCCAAAACTTTGTGCAAAAACACTTCCCTTGTCAGGAATTTTTGGTCATTACAACAAATTTGAAAATTTATTTCGACTCTCGAGAGCTGGGATTCGGGAATTTGAGATTTTCTTCCGACTTTCGCGTTCCGGGATACTTTACTGATGCAGGATCAGGCAGACCACTTTTTCGAAAAATACTGATTTCCTATTTTTTAAAAACTGCCATCCCAGAGAACATTTTTTTTCAAAATCGATTTCTGACGGGAAAACTGGAAATGTATCTGAAATTCGGTGTAATTCCAGAAACGAACGTCGCTCCACAATGTACATCGAACGGGACCGTCTGGCGACAAGACACCTGTCGCTTCGTGTCCTCGACAATACGAAATAAGCAGGAGAACACTTTCTCTCTCGATTGCTAATTCTCGGACGCCATGTCGCTCGTTTTCAGCCGCCTCTTCCTCCTCCTCCTTCTCATATTTTGTTAACTTTTCTCCCAATTTGCACAATATCCAATCACACGCCTCATTCTGTTCCGACGACACTTTTGACCACAAAACAAACAGATTTATCACCCATTTCGTTCACATTTATTTTCAATCCTATCATCTTCAATAAATTATCAGTATTTAATTATTGAGATCACTAGATTGAGCCCAAAATCATTTTTTTTTCTGATTTTTTAGAAATTTTCAAAGTTTCAACATTCTACGTGACACTTGTGAAAAATGGATGGAATCGGGAAAATTTTTTTTTTTTTCATTTCGCGAAAATGAACGGATCGCTTACGAATAAGTCGACAATGGAACAAAAGGGGGTGAAGAGTGACGAGAAGCCGACCGGAAATGATCCGGAATTCCGGAAGAAGAGACCGTTCGAACCGTGTCAGATTCATTGCGGAGTTACCATTTGGGTGAGTAGGGGGTGGTTTTAAAAAAAATCTATTTTTTAAAATTTTATTTAATTATTAAAAAAAATTTCTTTTTCTAATTTTGAAATTTTTAATTTTTTTTAAAGCGATTTTATGGGTATCTAGCTGTCATTCGAATAAAAACCTTTTTGAGAAAAAATAAAGAAAAAAGATTTGAATTATTTATTTTTAAAAAAATTGAGAATTTTGAAATTTTTTTAAAATTTTTTTTTATTTTGAAAATTTTATTTTCAATTTTTTTGTCAGCAAATTTTATATATATTTGGCTGTCATTCAAATGAAAACATTTCTGAGAAAAAATATAGAAAAAAAGATTTGAATTCTTTTTTTTCAAGAATTTTTGAGAATTTTGGAATTAAAAAAAAAATTTATTTACTTTGAAAATTTAATTTTTAATTTTTTGTCAGCGAATTTTATATGTATCTGTCAGGCTGTCAATCACATAGAAACATTTTTGAAGAAAAATATAGAAAAAAAGATTTGAATTCTTTTTTTTCGAGAATTTTGAAATTTAAAAAAAAAATTTTTATGTTCAGAAAAAAATAAATAGAATAATTTTTAGAATCTCTACTATACGGTGATCGTGATTTTGGTGTTAACCGGAATCATAGCTGCTTGTCTTCCGTTTCTCCTTTTTCGCGAAATTTAGTAAGTTCTTTTTTTTTTAATTTTTATATTTTAATTTAAAAAAAAACAATTTTTTCTCTTATTCAAAAACGACGAATTTTCAGTGACGACTAAGCACATTTTTGATTTATTTTAATAATTTCAAAAAAAAAACGATTTTTTTTCCGAAAAATGAAATTTTTTTTCCAGTGGTGGCTCGGGAATCAACCAACGAGTCAATTTTCAGGTACACGGACTTTTGGTGATTCATTTGGTGAACATTTGTTTTTTTTTATCATAAAAATCAATAACTATGTGTTCCAGCACATTACTTGTTTGTCTCTATGTCTCGGCGCCACGTCAAGGCGGCGATTTGTTTTTCTTGTGAAATTTTTTGTAAATGTGAGTCAATTATCGATTTTTTAGGAGATTTTTTCATTTTTCATCGTTTTTTTTTCCAGCTCTACGTCGTCTGTTTCTACGCCGTCGCTCTTCCCTTTATTGCAATATATTTGCGTGGTGAGCACTTTTTTTTTCCTCAAATCCGTGGAAATTTCGATTTTTGCAGTCGGTTCCATACCATTGTTCGTTTTCTGTGCAGTTTTCGCCATTGAAACGCTTTTCGTCTGCTTCATACTCTTTTTGTTGCTGTAAGTCATAGTAGATCTGCAAGAAATTTTAGGATCATTATCAAAAAACAAACTTTTCAGCTGGCGCCCCGGTCCGCCGGTCAATGCGGAGGAGAGGAGGGAGAAAAAGACGAAGAAGAGCAAAAAGAATGCGTGAATGTCGATATTCGACAAGCGGAACTAATTTTTTCTAGAATTTTAACTGAAAAATGATAAAAATGTCGTTTTTTGCTTTAATTCGCCGCCGAAAATTCCGAAATCGAGAATTACGCCAGCAAACATTGCTGGCGCTTTCTCGGATGCCTGCCCGGTGAACCACGTACTTTGCATTTTAATTGACGGCAAAACTTTGAATTAATTTTTTTTTCAACGATTTTTCCAGTTTTCCAGCTGAAAATGCCACGATCACCGTAAGTTTTCACCATTTTTATAGAAAATTGACAATTATCGATTTTCCAGAAGCAGAAATGATAGAGATCGCCGCGACAGAGACCGCTACAGGCCGAAAGATCATTCGAATGTAAAATTCACGAAAAAACATCACGAAAATCATATTCTGATTGCAGGAAGTGGCCAGAATGAAGGAAAAGATGCGAAACAACCTGGAAAGTGCGAGAAATTCGCAAAGCGCACAATCGTCGTCGAGAAAAACGGAGAAGTTCGAGGAGCTGACTGCTGCCGAGCATTTGGCGAGAACCAAGGCGATTCAGGAGATTGAGGAAGGCGGTTTTCAGCCGGGAACCTACAGAAGTGGATCTTCTGCGAAAAAAGTACGCAAAATTCAATTGAAAATTGAAAAAATTCTAATTTTAGGATCAAAAATCGAAAAAAGACAATTCACACGATTCGGCGATTTTCGGGCCGACATGGAAGTCTGCAGAGCAGAGAAAAGCTATCGAGAAGGTGGGGAAATGCGCGCTCTACTGATAAAATTAAAAATTTATCGATTTTCAGCGAGAATCCGACGTCTCCACCATCACACTGCCCACGGCTCCGCAGCCGCCAATGAACGCGATGGCGCCGATGATTCCGAGTCATGTGAGTTACGGCGGGAATTTGAAATTTTTGAATTTTGAAAAAAAAAACAAATTTTTGCAACATCGAAAAAAGTTTCTGTAAATTTTGAAAAATCAGCTGTGAGATTTCTAGGCCATTGGCAGTTTCTAAGCCCCCCAGGGGTACTGTGAAAAAATTTCAACTGGCCAGGAAAAATCGATTTCGCTTGATTTTACGGAAATTTTTGGTGTTAACTTTTTTTATTGCTTCTACTGATTTTTCGTCAAAAAATCCGCACGAAAAATCGGTTGGGGAGCCGTTTTTTTAGAACAAGGGTTTGAACTCTCTGGTTCTGGCCCGCTGTTTGAAATTTTGATTTTTCTTTGCCTTTCTGCTATTTTTGATAGTTTTTTCAAGTAAAAGTCTGAAAAAAAACAAGTTTTCGGGATAATTTTGAAAATCGGACCGAATCAGAGGATGCGCAGTGACCCACCCGTAAGGCCTGAAAATGACGTTTCAGACCGAATTTTCAGTAGTTCAAAAAAATATTTAGCAGGTTTTGAAAACGGATTTATGACTACGGAAAGTCCTCTTTTGAGCTATAAAGTCCGTTTTTCAAAGTTGTAACCTTGACTTAAAAGGTTCCTAAAATTCGAAAATCTAAAAAAAAATAAATTTAAATTTCTTTCTCAATTTTCCATTCCAGAAAGAAAAATTGAAAACCTACATGTTCACGGATTTTTTAGTTCATAAAAATTACAATTTTCGACTTCCAACAAATGTTTAAAAAATCACAGTTTTACAACTATGGCAAAAAAAATTTTTTCCAAAATTTGCAATCCTCTGTGACAACTTTTTCCGGATTTCTTCCAAAAATTGCAAATTAATGAGCTACCGGAATTCTGGAATTTTAAAAAATAAAAAATATTGTACTCAGAACTCTCAAAATTCCTGTTAATGCAAATATTTTCTAAATTAAAAAAAATAAAATTGTTCATTTTTTTAAAACCATTTCAAAAATGTTGCAGATGCACTCGGAGCACTCGGCGACTCGAAAATCCGAATGGAAGTCTTACTGGACGGCTCTTCGACAGGAAATTTTGCTGGAAGGGCACTAAAAAAAGCTGAAAATTCGAATTCGCATATATAAATTAAATTATTATTTTATTCGACACATCATAGAAATAATTGTCCGATTAAAAGCGAAATAAGTGACATAACTTCAAAGAGAGGGGGAGTGGGTGGGAGACAATTGGCATAGATCCAAAAGCGAGAAAAAGCACTTTAAATTTTCAATTATACTCGAATTTTCAGACAAAGTTAAGTGTACGTGCGGGGGGAGAGAAAATGCCATCGATTGATAAGGTAGAAAAGTGATTATATGCGTGATAAGGCAATGGGGAGGAGGAGTTGAGAGTTATTATGCCGATTTCATGATAACAAAAAGATTTGGGATAGGGATAGAAAGGCTCAGAGAGAGAGAAAAAATGGGAGGAGGGGTGGGTAAAAAAGGCACGAAACGGTGTAGGTGTGCAAGGAGATTACTGTAGGATTACTGTACTACGATTGATTGATTGATTGATTGGACACGTTTGTGATGGGGAGATTTAGATGCCAATAAGAGAACACAACACATGTAGGGGAGGGGGTACTGGACGAGTGCGCAGAGATTACTGTAGATTTCGTTAGTGAATTGATTTGGGTATTTTGATAGGAAATGATTGAGTGAAGAGAAGGGAAGGGTTTTGAGAGGGAAACGGCTCAGGATGATCATCGAAAGTTTTCAAATTTTTGATAGAAATTTCAGCGAGTTTAAATTTTTTGAAAATAAGTTATTCTCAAAATTTTGGAAAAAATTCAAAAATTTCGAAAAGTTTCAAAAATTTTCGAATGTTCCGAATGAAATTTCTCTGATTATTTAATTTTCGAAATTTTAAATTACCAATTTTTTTCAAAAAAAAAATTTCAGAAATTTTTCAGAAAAAAACCGTAGAAATCCGATTTACTTCGATTTTTCCAGAAATTTTTGTATTTCAGAAATTGCAAAAAATTCCAAAATTTCTAAAAAATTTCTAAAAATTTTCGAACTTTAATTCTGAAAAATTAGTTTTTAATGTTCAGAATAAAAATTCTCTGATTATTATTTTTCGAAATTTTAAGAAAATTCTCAAATTTTCCAAAAAAAAAGAATTTTTTTTGAACTTCTGAACAACGGAAAATTTGCGAACGAAAAATCGGAAATTTTCTGAAAAAAAAACCGTAAAAATCCGATTTTTAGGAATTTTTCAAAAAATTTCAAAACATCCCCCGAACATCCTCAATTGTTTCCCCCAAAAAGTCTCTTCCCAAAAGTACATTCGACTGGATATTAACATGATGATTGGTTTGAATATTGTATACTGTACATAATGGGGGGGGGTTACGGTAGCCTACCGTAGGATTTTCAGCGATTCTGAGCAATCAGCGAGCGAATTTCGAGCGGCGAGTTGGCGTGGCCGCCCGAGATGGACGACGGGACGGCGGATTTGTTGTTAAATTGCGGCATCATCAAGGTCGAGCTCTGCGATTGCATGGAAGCGTTCAATATCATCTACAAGACGGTTGAAGTGCTGGCCGAATGACGAGTGGACGGCCTTAATGAGTGGCTGGTGATTATTATGTTGTGATGATGATGATAACATGATAAGGGATATCCCCAGGTTATTGATAAGCAGAGAGATGGCACTTTGGAACATTTCACTTGTTCCATTCGTTATGGGACGTTAAAAGTACCTGGAGTCGCTTTGCTGGGTCGACCTGGTGGCGTTCAAAGTGCGCGTTTCGTCGCCCAGATTTTCCAGATTTTCGCTGTCGACAGTAATCCTCAAAAATTCCAAAATGTACTGAGTCTGCAATCACGCGCAAAACATGTTTCAACACAGACGCCGTTCTCTGCAGACTCAGTACATTTTGGAATTTTTGAGGATTACTGTCGACAGCGAAAATCTGGAAAATCTGGGCGACGAAACGCGCATTTTGAAAACCACCAGGTCGACCCAGCAAAGCGACTCCAGGTACTTTTAACGTCCCATTAGAAATTAATTTTTTTCAAATTTTTAAAAATTCTTATTCGATTGAAAATGACCAAAAACATGTAATCTTATTGTTAGAAACTATAATTTTGTCTTTTGTGGAATATTTATAAATTCGATTACAAATTGATTAAAAACATTTTTTTTAATTCTAATTTTATGATTTGAAAATGTTACATTTACAGATATGTTATTCTAATTTTTCAGTTTTATTTTAAAAGTATTTTCGTAATTTTTATTATTTTTTGAGAATATTTTGAACATTCCAACTTGAAAATTACTGTTTATTTTTTTTAACGCCAATTTCTCACTTTTAGCTCAATCGATATTCTTTTGAATTTTTCGAAATTATTAACGATTTCATCGAAAACCCTTCCGGAATATAAATCTAGTGAGAAAATTGCAAAAATGAAAAAACATTTGTTTTTTTTAAAGATGCAGGAATTTTCTAAGAATTAATTTGAAAAATAAACGGAAAAAATGTTCCTTTTGATAGACAGAAAATATTTAGCATTTTTGAAAAATCAGTTATTCTCAAAAAATCGTCTGGAAGCAATAAAACGAAAGTTTCACCAAATTCGAATTTTTCTTATGAATGCCTAAGGAAGATTGAAAAAAATTTGTGTACCATATTTTTAGACGATTGTGAAACCGGAATGTTTCTCTTTTTTTCAAAAGCTATAATTTTTTTCAAAATCTTTAAAATTTCCAATAAAAAGCAATCTTCCCACAAATCATGCAATTTGTTGAATTTTTTGCCAGAATTTGATCTACTGCTACTACCACAAGCACACTACAAAAAAAGGACACGAGTTCACTTCGAAATTCCGGACGGAACAGTGTTCCGGAAACCTCCGGAAACCACCGGAACAGCTACACGGAAAGCACAGAGAAAGCGGGACGTTGGGAGAAGTAGACGATGAGAGAAAAAGCGGACATTCCGATATAAGAGAATCACCATCACAACATAGTTTCTCACGATCACGACACTCATTAAGCCATCGGAAAACGGATATTTCAAATTTCTCTGGATTATTGGAACTCCGGTGGCAAATGCGCTTCACTGAATCTTGTGTACTTCTCGTGGAGGCGCTAAAGTGTTTTTTTTTCGAAAAATAAGAGATAATTTTCCCTATTTTCCGTCTTTTTTTTCAAAAATTATGAACTCCACGAGAAGTACACGAGAGTACCCACCAATTCAACAGAGCGCGTTTGCAATTACGCGTGTTCCAAAGTTCCAGAGAAATTCATAATACGAATGCGGCCAGGGGAGCAGGAAACGAAGGAAACGACTCACCGGACTCTGGTACATGAGGTGCGGCGCCTGTCCGCCCATCAGGTTCAGTTGTTGACGGCCGCCCGACGAGTTGCCTTGTTCTTCCATTTTGTGCGGGCATTTCTGGAAATATTGTTTTGGAATTTTGATTAATCAATCTTAACGATGTGCTGAAACAGGCTGACAAGGTGATTTGCGAAAATGTTGAAACTTCGCCAGTTTTCAGAACCAAACAAGATTTTTCCAGATTTTTGAGACTTTCCGCTTTCAATCGACATTCTCCCACTATTCGTGCTGTTTTTCAGAACTGGGGAATTTCATTCCGTTCTAATCTTTATCTTTAAAAAATTTTATAAAATTTTTAGTTAGAGTTTTTTAAGTTAGTCACCCGGCTGGACAAAAGGGATCCTACCATTACGGAAACGTAGTTTTGAAATTTTTCGAAATTTGCTTCACCAAACTCGAAAATTTGATCAAATTGGGGGTACTTTAGAAAAAAAAAAGCTGAAAAAGTTGCATTCTTATTATTTTTTCACATAATTTATGTATTTTTCGAAATTTATGACAGTAAAATGGAAGAGAACAGCTAAAAATCGGTTGTTCACACTGGAATGTGCCTTTAAAAACATGTTCTTTCCAGTCAATCTTAGAATTTTCTTTTTTTTATGGGAAATTTTTTTTTTGAAATAAGAATTTTTGGAACGAACTAAATATCACTTTTTGCCAGTTTCAGAAAATGTATGAAATTTATTTGATATTGTTTGCAAAATGTTTTTTCTTTTCAACCGTTTTTCGCAAAGATTTACTAATTTCCCGGGAAAAATGTTAAGTGACACCGAAGAAATCAGTCGAACAAGTAGTAAGCGACACTTTAAATAATGAGATTGAACAATTTGACGGCATGCCGTTAAAATAGAGTTTTTACGGTGTTTTCTATTTTACAAGGACTTTCTTTACAAAATTTTTTTTTTACTATAAATTATATCAAATTTTAGCATTTTTTTTCAATATTTCAAAAGAAAACCGACTCACATCCTCGTGCTTCTTCTTCTCGTCGTGTTTGTGAAACCGGCGTGCACAAGTGACACAACTGTACGGTTTGTCGGCCGAATGCGTCCGTTCGTGCTTCGCCAGGTGGTCGGAGCGCGAGAATGAGCGTAGACACGTGAGACACTGCAAATTGGGCAATTAGGGTCTCGCCACGAACGCTGTTTTCCTAGTGTCCGGTTGAAAAAGCGTTCTCTCAGCGAGACGGCGCAAAGGTTTCAAGTTTTTACAGAACCAATCACACACAAAGAGATCGGTTCAATTGTGAACTTTTTTGCACAAAAATTTGCTTTGAAACTGTATTTTAATATTGTTGAGGATGTGGACACCAGAGTTGGACGGATTCAGTTTTCCGAAAAAATCAGGTTTTCCCGCGGAAAATTTGGAAGCATCCATTTTTTTAAAAGAATACGACAGATTTTCTTCACACTTCTAGGGTGATTTCGAGCAAAAAATCAGTTGAAAAAATCCAAATTTTGCAAAATTTTCCGCTTTCTGTCGTTTTCTCCATTCTTTTTTCCGGTTTCCGGTTTCCATTTTCCATTTTTCGGGAAAAAAGTCATTTCGTGTTCTGTTTCCCGGATTTCAAAATCAAAAATGTTTATTCTGCCCAACTCTGGTAGATACCTCGGATACCCACCAGGGTTGCACGGAAGAAGTAACGGAAAAACCGAAATAACAATTTTCAAAAATTTTCCCTATAGATTTTGTAAACTGAATATTATTATATGGTTTATTCCTTATATAATAGAAAAAACAGGACCTGTCTAACTATTTTTTGGAAAAAGTTATTCCAATCGTTCCGTCAAAATTCCAAACAGAAATCATAGTTAGACAGGTCCTGTTTTTTCTATTCTATAAGGAAAAACCATATAATAAGATTCAGTTTACAGAATATACCAGAAAAATTTCTGAAGGTTGTTATTTCAGTTGTTCCGTTACTTTTTCTGTGCAACAGAAGAAATATTCAGCCATAACAATTTTCTTTAAAATATTGGACGACGGTAATTCTGAAATTCTCAATTAAAAAAGTGATCTACCTGAAACTGCCTCTGTCCGGTGTGAATCCTCATGTGTCTCTGGAGGTGGTCGTTTCGGCAGAACGTCTTTTGACATTCGGGCCGTGGGCACGCAAATGGCCGTTCTTTGGGTTGACCCTGAAAAAGTATGTGTTCGAGTGGTAATGTTCAGAAGTTTTGCTATTAGAGGAAATCCTGAAACTGACTTTGAATTGTTTTTTTTTAAATTTTTCTGAATATTTTTCTGAATGACTTCCAGATGGCTCTAAAATTTGAGAATAATCCGATTTTGAAGAGAACTCCCTGAATTTCTCTTTTTTTATTTTAATTTTAATTTGTTTCCAAAAGGGTTTAGTGGTTTTGGACCAAACATCTCAATTACCAAAAAAAAAAGAAATTAGAAAAGTGCAGTTTCAAAAAGACCATCTATTGCATTATTCGAGACTAAAAATTATTGTTTCGTTTGTGACAGTATTAGCGAGTTTTCGTTTAGAAAAAAGGAGGGAAATCCGAAATTTGTGGAAAACTGAAATCTATTTTTTTCCAAAAAAAAAGAAAAAAAAACGAAATTCATTCATATTATATATTTTCATCGAAGTGGCGAAAATCGACATGCGCCTTTGGAGGAACTACGGTAGACAGTAACTCAAAGTTCAAAGGCGCATATCGATTTTCGAAAAATGTTCTGTTCTCGTGGTGAGACCCAATTTCTCCCACGCTCCGCTATCGCGCCACTTTGATGGAAATATACTATCGGATGCATCCGAGATGAAGATTTTGACGAGTTTTTGCGAGAAAGAGTTTTCTAGGCCACCGACAGTTTCGCGCCGGCGCGAGTTACTGTGGAAAAGTTTTGGAAATTTCAAATGGCCAGGAAAATTCAATTCCAGCCGTTTTTCCAGATGTTTTTGTGTCAATTGGTTCTCTTATCATGTTTAATTCGTTTTATCGAGAAATCCGAAAGAAAATCAGCCGAATACCGTCTTTTTAGACCAAGGCTTACGGTTACAAACGTTGAGCTGTGCCTCGCTCGTTGCGAGACCCGCCGGTGGCCGCCAAAGCTTTTTCTCGTCAAAATGTTCATTTCAGATGCTTCCGATAGTATAATATTTGAAAAATTGTTATTTTTTAAATTCGAAAAATTTCAGGAAATTCCTGCTTCTGCAAAGCTGCAGTTTTGTTACCCAGGAATCCGAATCCCAATAATACCGGATGATTTTCTCTCTGAAAAACACTTACATTGGAGTCTAGAGCGGGCTTCCGTCCGGGTCCCGTGCCTTTCTTTTTCTTCGTCGTCCCGTTGGCACGTGGCTGCGATTGACTGCTGAGCAGGCCGCCGTTGTGCATCAAATGGCCCGGATGGCCGGAAATGTTGGGCAGGAATTCGAACTTTTGTTGACCGCCGTTCAGCAGGAGACTCCCGTCGAATGCGTTGTCGTGGTAGGCTGCAAATGGAGCATTTAGTTGTGGAAGTGCTCCAAAAAAACAAAAAATCACCGAGAATTGAATTTTTCCTTCAATTTATCGAAATTTTTGAAAAATCTTTCACAAATCCAAAACAATTAATTTAGAAAGGGACCAAACTTTTCTTCGGACATTATTTTCAGTACCACACCTGGCTAGAAAAGTGGGATCCTACGAAAACGTAGTTTTAGAGTTTTTTGAATATTGCTTTACGAAATCAGCAAATTTGATCAAATTGGTCAGAAAAAATCTGAAAAAAATCCGAAAAAATTACATTTCAATTTTTTACATGAACAATTCATTTTTCGAATTTTTGGCCAGTAAATTGAAAGAAACAACTAACAATAGGTTGTTTCCACTGCGATTTATCTAAATTTCTCTTCACAAGTGGAATGCGTGATCTACCTTTACGAATTTTCGTTTTTTTTTCTTTGACTCTTCCCAGCACAAGAACATATCAACGAACAATACCGAAAACTGGGGGATTTACCGAAATTCAGAAACAGAAATTTTTGCTCAATTTAAATATAAATTTTTTTAAAAACTTTTTGCACAAAAAAGACAAACCAGACGAAATTATCCGATTGAGCATCAATTGGGCGGCTCCGTTCTGATTTTGGTGCTGCTGCGACGATTGTTGCTGTTGTTGCATGTGCTGCGAAGCCTGAAAATTTGAACAATTGGCGAAAAAAAAACAATTTTCGAGCAGAAAAATGGAAAAAAATGTATTTTTCTTCATTTTCATTTTCAAATGTGATTTTCGAAAATAAATCTAAAATCATTGAAACGGTAGTAATCTATTTTAGAAATTTAATTTTTGAATGCAGTGCAGAACTGTTATTTCTACGAAAAAACCTAAAAAAATACCAAATAGGAGATGAACACTTTTTTGATTTTTTGAGAATTTTGTTTCGAAATTTTTGAGAAAAAAGAAAATTTTTTTTCCTAGATAAAAAATTGGAACATGATGTTTTAGAAAATTTTGATAAGTAAATAAATTTCCAAAAAATCTATGTTTCGAACAGTTCCAATATTCAAATTTTTCAATTTAAAAATAGTTTTAAAATTTTCGAATGCTCTTTTTAAAATAAGAAAAATTAACCCTCCACCAATTATTTTCTGAAAAAATGTTGAAGAGTCGAAAAATTATTTTTTTTGCAAAAAAATTCAATTTTTAAAATTAAAAAGCGAATTATTGCATATTTTCTATTTTTTTTCAAAAATAATTTTTAAAATTAAAAATCCAATTATTGCTTATTTTCTATTTTTTTCAAAAATAATCTTTAAAATTAAAAATCTAATTATTGCTTATTTTCTATTTTTTTTTTCAAAAATAATTTTTAAAATTAAAAACTCACCATTTTCTGATCAATCGAGTGTCCGCCAAATGAGGTCTGCGGTTCGGATTGGGTATGAATCATACGATTCATCGTCCCAATTCTGGCGGGAGCGGGAGGGGAAGGGGGGAGCTGGAAGGTGGATTTTGGAAATTAGATTAAACGAAGGAGATGATAAGATGATAAGATATAAACTGTAGTTTCACAGGATAAATTCAAAAATACAGCTGGAAATCTATAAAAAAAAACAACAATTTTATAAAAAACCTGAAAAAAACGTAACAAAAACTTCAATAGGTTCAACAAAGAAAACAAGTCAATCAACGGCAAGAGATTCTTTTTCTCTAGCGTTTTTTGAATTTCCCGCCAGATTTTCCTTTCGTCGGTCCGCCGGACTTCGGGCCTCTTCCCATCGAGCCCTTCAGGTTCATCGCCTTCTTTTTCAAGTTCGACTGACGACGGTGCTCCATGTAGTTTTGGAGTTTCTCCTGCTTTCGGCGGCCCTGCAAAATTAGGATTTGGGAATGGGATTTTTAGAGAAATAAAGAAGGATTACTGTGGTTTTGATTTTGAAAACAAAAAATGAAAGTTTCGGTTACAAAGAAATATTTAAGAGTCGAGTTTCCAAAGTCCTAATAGTCAATCATAGACAAGGGAAACAAATCGATGAGATATATTATATATTTCAAAAACCTTGAAACCTCCATTTTTCACGTGAACTGATGAGCTTGCTGGTCTCGCCGTTAATAGAGGGTACGTAGATTCCGTATCAACGGGTGACCCTTTTTATTCACGGCGAGACCAGCAAGCTCTTCAGTTCACGTGAAAAATGGAGGTTCCAAAATTTTTGAAATATATTATATTTCAATATTATCATTAAAATGTGTTTCGCCCACTCAGAAGAGGATGAAAAACTCGAAAAATCCGATAGTAAGAAATTTTTCAAAAATCATTTTTTGAAACAATTCCGATTTCAAAAAATCTATATTGCTTAATTTTTGTGGGAAAAATTATTGTAAATCCAATTGGCAGATTTTTATATTTAAATTTTTAGAATTTTTAGAAATATTACCTTGCGCTATGAAAAAAAAGAAAAAAAAAAGTCCTTCAACTGATTCGGAAAGTTATCGGGTATCTATGGGAACTCCGGAAATTCCAGAAAATTCCAAACATTGCTCAATAAAAAAATCACCGCAAATCCAAATTTTTTCACAAAAAAAATTTGTTTCTTCTCGGAAAAATGAGAGATTATAACCAATTTTTGAAATTTTTTTTTTAATTTGATTTTTCCAGCTCCTTTAATTAAAAAAAAAACGCACCTTCAAAATCTGATCCTTGTTCTTGACTTCCGAATGTTTCGGTCCGCCCTTCTGCTCCTTCGCCGGCTTCCACTTTCTCTTTCTCGGATCCGACGTCGGCTCGTCGTCCATTCCGCCCTCCTCGTCTCCGCCCTTCTTGAATCCAATCTTCTGCTTCTGCTTCCACTCCTCGTACTTTCCCGTCTTGTAAGACGCCGGCAGCCACGTGCCGTCTTCGGTTCGAATCTTCTTGTTCGCCGGCTCGTCGCCAGTGCCCACGTACTTCTTCAGCCGTCGATCCCACCGCTTTCCGTGCTGTTGCTTGTACATTCCGCGGTCGTCGTCCATGATGATGTCGACGGAGGCGCCTTCGGCTTGACGCGCGAAATCCACCTTGTCGAGGGCCAATTGGCGTTCGGACACATGATCCGCGGAGGTGTACGGGATGTAGTGCTTCTCCTGCAACCAAATTCCACTATTTTCACTGTTTCAACTGATTTCTTTTGGAAGTGATGATGAAAATGGAATATTAGGCTAATGCGGCAAACTTTGCCGTAATTCAACCGCAAATTGCGCAAGTTTTCACAAAAATTTTAAATAATCAGTCAATGTTTTTTTCTGATAATGTGAATGTATTTGAAAAATTTATTAGTATTATTATTGAGATCCTCACGAATGCACCTAGTACAATTTTAAAAAATAAATTTGAATTTCTCTTATCACTACAGTAAGTTTTAATCGAAAAGTCGCGCAAGAAATGGAATTTACACAGAAATACGCCGGAAAAAATGGAAAATTTATTCGGAGCGTCTTTTCTGTTACATAGACTTATCTGACAGTTCCGAAAAATTTCTTAAAATGTCAGAAAGAAAACTTTCTAAGGTGAAAATTTCTCTTGCTTGTAATAAACAACAATGAATTTGAATTTTCAAATTTTCACTATGTAACAGTGATAAAATTCTGCGAAAATTTGAACATATTGCAGAAAAAATTGAGAAATGAATTTAGAAAAAATAAAAAGTCATTTTTTCGAACGTTTTTCTCAGAAAATAAAATGAGAAATCGTCATGATTTGCTGTGTCTATTTAAACAGTTTTGTGAGAGTTTTTAATTAAAATATTGCCTAAAAACTTTTTTCGGACAACCAGTTTCTCCGCTGATCGCGTCGTAGATAGTGGCACTTTCCGTTTTTGGGAGAGACTTTCTAAGAATTTGTTTAATAAGAAATTTAGGAAAAATTCCGAAAAGTGCTTTGAAATATGGTGGGGATAAAAAGTTTTTTTTTTTTTAATTTTTAAAAAATAAATATTTGAAAATGAATTTTTATACAAATTTTTACAAACTGATTTTTTTTAAACCAAAAGAACCAATTTTGTTGGGAAATGAGAAAATGTGTGTTTTGTGGAATTCGGTGAAGAAATCTGAGAATTTTAAAGGAAAATAAACATTTTCTGAAAACTATTTTCGGCCAATCAGTTCCGCTGATCGCACCACAGATAGCGGAACTTTCCGGTTTAGGATAAGACGAAACTTTTAGAGAAATTGTGTAAAATAGGGGGAAAATAATTCGAGAGTTATTTTTAAAATAGAAAACTTGGAAATAGATTTTAATCTATTTCGGGATTCATTTTAAGTTTTTCGACTAATTTTAGAAATTCATAAATTATTAAAATAAATTTTAAAACAACAGAAGTTCTGATTTCAACCTCTAGATTTTTTAGAACATGCAAAGACCCCCAAAAATCTCTCATTTTTTTAATTTGAAAAAAAAAACAACGCACCCTCTCCATTTTCATCTGTTCAGCTCTGTCGACAGTCTTTCCGCCTCCATTCTTCTTCATCTTCTTCTTCTTCGCCGGATTCTCCTCCGACGTCTCCTTGTGCTTCGTGGCGCCGATGACGGTTCCGAAGACCTCGGCGAGCTCTCCCTCTCCGACCGTCTCCACTTCCGGCTCTTCCTCCTTTTCGTTCGTTTCTTCTTGCAATCGCTCTTCTTTTTGCTTCTTTTTCTCCTCGGAAACCGTCAGAATTCGGGGTTCGTGAGCTTTTCGTTTCGCTTGCATCACTGCGAGCGCTTGCGATTTTTGCGATTTGTTCATCTCGAAAATCGTCTGAAACGTTTTTTTTCAGTTAAGAAATTTGAAACTTAAAAAATAAATAAATCTCTAACTCACATTCCGACTTTTATAATTCGCGATTCGATTGAGAATATCGTTGCTCTGCTTGTCGCCCTCAGCTTTCAGAAACGGGTGCGGGGCACATTCGACAGAGTTTTCGCTGGAAAATGGAAATTTGAAAATTGCCTCGAGTATTTTTGCAATAAAAATTGAAATCCAGTTATGGATTTTTTAAATGAAACTGTTCCTTTTCTGTTTCGTAAAAAATTCAAAAATTGTTGAACATTTGGAACAAAACACTGGACTACCCAAATAAGATTTTTTCAATCAAAAATTCTAAAATCTGAAATGTATTTTATTTCAGATTGCCTCCGGATTTTCAGATTTCATTTTTTAATAAATAAATTATAAATTTAAAAATCAAAAAAAAATGTTCTAGCAATTTCAATGACAATCGCGAAAAAACTGAAACCCTCACCGAATATCCTGTTTGACACGTCGCGCGGATTCGGCAGACGGCGGTTGTCGTGTCCGCGTGTACTTTTGCATCGCGTTCGACGCTTTTTGACGCAAATCCAGCTGAAATTCGACGATTTTCAGATTCGCTAAACATTTTCTGTTTCAGATAAAAGTAAAGAGTTATAAAATGAAAAATTGGCTGGTTTGTTGGATACAAGTATAATAACTCACCATATCTTCATTATTATCGTGGATCGAGTTGAAGAATTCCGTTTCCAAACTGACGATACTGTCTGGGACGCGTCCGATGAGCGTTTCGTCTTCTGGAAAATATTATATTTTTCAAAAATCTTGGAACCTGCACAAAAGCGCTCCGCTGGACTCGTGTTGGTCTCGCCACGACTCTCGTGGGAGCGCGTTCGCGCAGATTCCAAGATTTTTGAAGTATATAATAAAGGAAAATCAATTTGGAAATCGATTTGGAAAAAAAATATAATAAATAAAAATTCCGTGAAATCGAGAAAAAAACGATTTTGGCTGAATACGTTGAAAAGGATTTTTCATAAAAATCTAGATTTTTTTCGGGAATTATTTAAAAAAAATCAAATCTAACCTTTATAGGCGCTTCCATCCTGTGCAAATTTGAAGGGTTTTCCGAGGAACATGAACAGATCCGTCAGATAGGGCAGCTCGTCGTTGGCGATCAAAGAGACGGCCGTTCCGGAACGTCCGGCACGGGCGACACGTCCGACACGATGCACGAACAGTTTGGCTTTGGATGGGAAGTGCAGGTTGATGACCTGGAATGAAAAATGGGAAATTTAGAGAAAAAGTTGGAGTCTTTGCAAGAAATCGAATGCTAATTCTAGAATGGTGAAAAACTTCTGGTTTTCAAAACAAACGGCTCTGGAAAATTGAAGCGAATTTCGAAATAATACGTGAATTTGTCACAGAAAAGTAGGAAGAAATGAGAAAATGAGCTTATTTCACAAGACTGCAGAGAATAGTAACCTGTTTTTACAGAATTTTAGATTTAAGATTTTCTGGAAACCGGAAATTTCAGACAAGCATTCAGTTAGTTTCCGGTTACAAACAAAAACTACGAATTTTGATGAAAAGCGACATTCACCGATTGTAGAGGAATATATTTTGGATTTTTGTCAAAAATATTATCGGATACCATCGGAATGGCCCCGCAACCGTGAACCCTGCCGGAGAATCGATATATCTCGAGATGGATGAGAGAAATCAAAAAGTTGTCAACAGCAAAATTGTAGATCAGAATTAGGATTACAAGTTTGCAGTTGACAACTTTTTGATATCTCTTATCAATCTCGAGATATAATGATTCTTCGGTAGAGCTCTCCTCTCACCTCGGTTGCCATTTTTGCCAATTTTTTAAAATTCTGCATTTCAAAAAATGTGTATAATCTCGACTAAATTTGCACAATTTGTTTGTTTTTAAATTTTTTTTACATCTAAAAATCAAATGCAAAACGCACCGTGTCCAGCAGCGGAATATCGACTCCACGAGCGGCGACGTCAGTGACGACGAGAATGTTGTTCTGTTTCTCGTGGAACTTCTGAATGTTCATTTTACGGGCGGTCGCGTCGAGTTGCGAGTAGACGAACGAGCAGTCGATGCCGGCGCGGTGGAGGATGCCGACGACGTACTCGACGTGCTTCATTGTGGCACAGAAGACGACCGTCTGCTTGTTCTCACGGTCCATTCGTCTGGAATAGAGGGAACAGATGATAGGGTTCTGATTCTTCTCGTTTTCTTAGAATATCGTCACAGATAAGGTCCGGCACCTGTACCAAAAGGCGTCTCTAACACTAGGTGCAGTGTAGGACGGTATTCCGCACGTTGGAATTTTTTCTCAAATTTGTGCGATTCCGGATCTTGACTCAGACTTTCTCTAGTTGTTTTTTCGTGATTCCGGAATTGAAAAAATTATTTTAATTCAATCCTGTTGAGTTTCCCTGCCGAACGGACATCTTTTTGTTACAAGTACATGATTTTTCTATGAAGAAAATAGTTCTCAATGTCAAAATTTCATTTTTGGAGGGGTTTCGAGAGTACCAAAAGATTAGTACCTTTGAAAAAATATTTTCTGTTTCTCGATTTAGAAAAACGATTGGATCTCTTATTGAAAACAGTAGTTGTGAGATAGTCCGAATGAAGTGTAATACAATATTTTCTCAAATAGAGCGGCACTCCAAACTCTGCCGTATAATCATTATATCTCTTAGGGACCCATTCAAGTTGCATTTCGATGGCATTTCGCGACGTTTCGCGACGTACTTTTCCAATTTAAACGACGTCGCGAAACGTCGCGAAACGACGCGAAACTCGAGTTTCACGACGTTTCACAACAGTACTAAATAGTTTTTCGACTGTGGGTCTCGCAGCGATCGCTCGTAAATCTACCCAAAGGCGTTTTTGCACTGTTGTGAAACGTCGTGAAACTCGAGTTTCGCGTCGTTTGAATTGGAAAAATACGTCGCGAAATGCCATCGAAATGCAACTTGAATAGGTCCATTATCAATAACTTTTTTATCTAATACATGGAAAACTAATTCCGGTTATTCTTCTCGAAAGTGAAAATGAGCCCATGGAAAGCATAAGAACTGAAATGAAATACCTGCAGAGATGGAGCAAAGCGAAGAGTTTCTCGTCGGGACGGCACATACAGAACACCATCGACAGTTTATCGCTGACTTTCTCGTCGACGTCGAGACGGACTGAAAAATGAATTGGTACAGTGGAATAGTGATGTTACTACGGTTTTCTGACTTTGGAATTAACTGAAAACGCAAAAGCAGGAATCACAAACTATTCCTATTTGGCGCTCTATGAAAATCACCAAATACCGAAACAGTGAAAATTTCCAATTTCGAGGTCCATATAAAGCCAATTTTAAAATTTCTCAAGATATAGATCCGCCAAAAATCCCACTCACCGAGCATTGGATCCGTGAGTCCGGCCTTCGCAAAGTCCACCAACATTTTGGGAAGAGTGGCAGAGAACAGAAGCGTTTGACGGCTTTCCGGAATACGTTTGAGTGTTTCCTGAAAAACGAATCGGTTCGATACGATGAGATGGTTGATTTGCATTAAAATCATTTTTTCTAATCCGAGAAATTCCGGGTTAATCGAAAATTGCTTGTAATTAAGAGGGAAATGGCAGTGGGGATGAAGTGATTTTTGGAAATTGAGAAAACCTTGAAAGAGAGAACAATTTTTACAAAACTCACCGTCAACTGATCCTGGAATCCCATTTCGAAAAGACGATCGGCTTCGTCGAAGACGACGTACTGAACGAAAGAGAGACGGAGGTCCATTTCGACGATGACGTGGAGAAGACGTCCCGGGGTGGCGAGAAGGCTGGAAATCGGAGGATATTCGTGGGATACACTGCTGGAGAAGTGTGGATCGAGAATAAGACACTTCCGATACGGTTTGAGTGAGGAGTGAAACCGGAAATTTTCAAAAATTTCGAAAAATCAGTTGGTTAGGAGGCACAACGTGGTGGTTTTTGAGAAAAAAAGGAGAAAATGGCAAACAATTAAAAAAAAAAGGAAAAAAATTGGAAAATGCACTAGAAATCCATTTTTTGATATTCTTTTCCTGATAATCTGTAATCTATACTCAAAATTCCGTTCCTTCTCATTTTTGAATTTTTGAATGCCAGTTCCATTCAGCTAAAAATAGCCGGTTCTTCTACAGAAAAATTCCAAAAGGAAAATGAAAATTAGGGAACCTTCTAAATGTGTACTTAAAAACGGCTCAACCTGACCCAAATTATTTTAATAGATATATTTCTGAGAAAAATCTATGGATAAAAATTTTGCTTTTTTTTTGCAAACAATATGGCAAGGCCAAAAAAAGGGGAAGAATTTTTGAAAATTCTTGGCTTGTCCGGAAATTCCATAAAATGGCACAGGATTAGGAAGAGAAAAACAGAAAAATGGTTAGATAATTCAGGATTTCAGGCCTATTTTTCGGATTTTGTTAAAATCCACGATTAGATAGTTGTGAACCAGTTCAAAATGAGCACTTACATGTCTGGATTCTCATGAATAGTCGAGAATTGCTCTTCGAGTTGGTCTCCTCCGACGAGGCACGCACAACGGAGTCCTGTGAAGCGACCGAGCTGAAAATATTAATTTTTGAATTAATTGAACAAAAAATATAACGTTTCACAATTATTTAAAAATTGCACATTTTTAAATATCGATACTTCGTTCGATAAGATTTCCATAAATATATTTTCTTCAGGCTCTCTCACCAGCTCGAGAACACATTTCCGTCGGTTCTCCTCATCTATCCCACTCAAAACCGCAATCCCTTACCTCTTTGACAACTTTGAACGTCTGGAGAGCCAATTCTCGTGTCGGGGACACCAAAAGTGCTCGAATTCCTTTCGTATCTCTCCTCTTCAGCTTCTGGAGCATCGGAATCACAAAAGCGGCCGTTTTTCCGGATCCGGTACGGGACATGGCCACGACGTCCTTTCCGTCCATGATGCATGGAATGGTTTTTCGCTGAAAATTGGAACATTTTGGTTTGTATTCCGGTTGGAATAACTGATTTATTGACATTCATTCAACTTTTGAACTCAAAATCTCAAAATTCTTTTGAAAATCCCGTTTTCTCAATAGAATCTTGGAAATCGGCGATTTATCGATTTTTTGGGGATTCGGACTGAATTTTTTGCAGGAAACAATTTGTTTTAACACTTCAGAGTTAGTGAATTGTTATGTTGGACGAAATATGAAAAATGAAATTTTTATGAATTATTAATTTTTTTTTCTGAAAAAAATCAAAAGTTAAATTTTACTGAAATTTTCCGATTTTTGCGAATAAAATTGTAATTTATTGTCGAATTATTCGCCGTTTTCCATTTTACATTTCGAAATTCCTAAAAAGCGTTGAAACCGTTCCAAAAACCCACTTGAATGGGCGTCGGCTGACTGAAACCCTTCTTTTCGATGGCTTTGAAGATAGTATGGTCTAATCCGAGCGTTTGCCATCCTCCAGCCTTTTTGTGCTTCCTATTCTGATTGATTTGCATCTGAGTGAAGTCATCCTCCTCGTCTGAAGCCATTTTCACCTGAAAACCAAATTTTTCTAGGTCATCTTGATAAATCGATATTTTAAAAGGAAGGAAATGAGGGAAAATGGAAAAAATCAAATTCTACAAAGAAAATTAAAAACAGAAATGTCCCAGGGGAAGATTGGCGTTCGAAAAAATTCGAAAACCTTCCAAAAAGCTTTCAAAAAATTTAATTGCACCAAAAAATCGCGTTGCGCGTCGGGTGCGGTGCCGCGTGTGCCTTCGCGGTGTCTCACGTACTCCACTCACCGCGCGATTGTCGACCGTAGTCGGCGAACAAATACACTTTGTTGACCCAATTTCGGGGGGAAAGAAGCGTTTATTCGGGACGGGAAATGTACATTTCTCATTTCTAGCGCAACACAAAACAGTTGAAGAGAGAGAAAAACAGAGGAGGGAGGGGGCAGTTGACTGCAAAAAGACAGACAATTGAGATTTATGTACAAAAATTCAGAGAGAATTCAGCGGATTTCGGGGGACATCTACAAGTTTCTACACACATTTAGGCTCATAAGAGGTGAATTCGTACAGAAGAGGCGAATGCGAACAAAAAAAATCGATAAAAGATATGGAAACAGGCGAAAATACAGAAAATGGGCGGTCCTGAAGGTTTTTTTTTTGAAGAGGCGAGGGGAAAATGAGTAATTGCAGTGACATTGACAAATGTACAATCGGAAAATCAATCGATAATCCCTAAAAATCGGCGGGAAGTCCTTGGAAGTTGGCGAACTCCGCCTCGAACTCCTCGTCGTCCGGCTCGTACTCGCTCAACGAGCTTTCCGCGTCGTCGTCCGCGTCGCCTTCCGCGTCCATCGCGTCGTCTTCCGCGTCTTGTTGCGCGCTCTGAGCCGCGTTTTCCGGCACTTTCAGATGGTCGGATGCGTATTTTTGGACGTATTCTGCAATTTTGACAAGCGAATTATTGATTTTTGCTGTTTTTGTAGTTTTCTGGGATTTTTTTTACGAAAAATAGGCCATAATAAAGCCAATTGAGCTTAAAACCGCATTTTTACCAAATTGTTTTCGAAAATTACGATTTTCGCCAGTTCTTGCCATTTTTGGCTTTTTTTCTGATTTTCTGATTTTTCACTGGGAAAAATTCAGTTTTCCTTCAAATCTCTGACTTGTTAAAACCATGTTAACCATGCTTAAATATTTTTTTATAAATATTTTTATGTACATTTTTTACAGTTGAGCGTTAAATAAATTATGTTTGAAATTCGAAAGTTTTTAAAAATAGTCCAAGATTCAAAATTTATGCCAATTTCTCAATTTCTAGTAATTTTTTTTGCATTTTCTACCAAAAGTTCGAATTCTGAGCGTTTGAATAACCTAAAAAACATTGGATTTTGTGAAAATTCATTTACCGTTATTGATTTTTTTTGGATTTTTTTGGATTTTCGGAGAAATTTTCTCAATTTTCTTTTGAATAAAATTAATTTTTAGCGGAAAGCGGAAATTCTCTTTGGATTCGGCAGACATAAAGAAATTCTTTGAGTAGAGGTGTTTCTTCTAATTTTTCGACGTTTTTTGCGATTTTGTAATCCCTAGTAGGGTTCCGAGTCGACGCGAAAATCGGTGTATAACCGACTTTGACCGCAACCGGCGCAACCGATTCTCGTGGCGTCGGTTCGAACCGCCACCGGTTCGAGTCGGTTGAACCGCCACCAGTTACAACCGGCGATCGGTTCAACCGGTGGCGGTTAGCACCGGTTGACATAGCGAACCGGCGCGGTTCGGTTCGGTTGTCCGAGAGGAGTTCACACGCACGAGGACTAGGAAAAACTGCTGTTTTTTTGAATTTTCATTCGAAGAGAAAGACAATCTGAAGCAGAAATATCGAACCTGCACGCTGTCGCACGCCGTTCCTCCCTCTAACCCACTACACCACCGCACACCCGGCGCCAGTGGTGGCGCCGCACGCTGATATCCACCTCTCCTCTCTTTTCAGTTGCCGATTCAATAATTACGAATGAAAGATTTGGGTGTTCTGTACTGTTTTGTGGCAAATTTCTCGTAGAATTTGAATTCGGTGTTGAGACGAGTGTAATTGAAGTGTGTATGCCGGTTTTTATAGAAAATTCAGAAATCGGAACTAATTACGAATAATCGCATTTGAAATACTGTTTTCACAACGCTTAGCGACTGTTTTTAAAAGTTTCAGTTTACCTAGAAACTGTTTTTTAGTTGAATTTTCGATAAGAATCAATGCTTGGCTTCATACTCTGAAAATTTTGAACAGTTTTCAGCGTTGACGCCGTGTGTGTGTGTTTTTTTTATCTTTGGGCCGATTATTAATAGCGTTCTGTCTTTTCGAAGCTTTTCCGTTTATGTGAGGCATATGCGGTCATTGTCACAAGTTTTGACACCGGATTTGAATTCTACAGGAAATTCGGGCCCGAACACTCATCGAAAATCCAAGACAAATCTTGTGAAAATGAAGTTCGTTAATTTTTAAGTGCAAAAAGCGGCCGCACACCTCGAGAATATCATGGCGTTGGACGAAGTCGACCACGAGTGCCCCCTTTTGGTGTAGTGGTACCACGCCCGACCGCCGATCGGTCGACCGAGGTCCGCCGCCGCGCTGTGGCGACCGCTTGGTCCCGCCCACTAGTCAGGAAAACAGTCCTAAACATTTCGGTTCAAAATACACATGAAAACTTGAAATTGTCAAGAAATACTTACTACGTAGTCACCCCGCTTCCGTCACGGTCTGTACTTGAAAAGTATCAGATATTCTCTTTCAAAATGTCCGTGTAGGACCTGAACATGTTCGAGCAGTTTTTAGACCAGAAACGGTTTTCAAAATTGGAAAAAATGAGGTTTCATTTTCAATGGAACCGCCGGTTAAAAACCGGTTCGCGCCGACAACCGGTTCGAACCGGTTGCGGTTGGTTGGTCGGTTATAACCGGTTCGAACCGGTTGAACCGACTTTTAACCGGTTAAAACCGGTTAAAATCGACGCGGTTCGGCGCCGGTTTTTTTGCGAAAATCGGTTAAACCGGTTGCGGTTGCAATCGACTCGGAACACTAATCCCTAGCATCGAATATGTTTGATTTGTTTGCAGAACGATCAATGAAACCAACGAGAAAGGAAGAAAACCGCGAGCTTGTCACCGCGCCGCACACCTGCGTTCCCAACGACACGAGTGGCGCAGGCGGTAGTGCGCGCGTCTGTCAATCTTTTGAAGGTGCAGAGTTCGAGCCCTCCGCTCACCTTTGCATCGCTTCTTGTACTCCTCGGGTCTGTGGATGTACAGACTGGCGGCCTCTCCGTTCAGAGGATCCGCTGCGTTCGGATAGGTGAGCAGTTGGGGCAGGAACGACTCGAAGATGTTGCGGAGGTCGTAGAGGGCGGTCCATGCCTGGAAATGGAGGGAAATGGAAGGAAATGGAGATCAAGGGGTACCTGATTGATAACATCCAGACAGACAGTTCCACTCGCTTCGTCAATGTTCGGATGGAAGATTTTGTTGATGAAGCCGATGGACGGCGACTTGAATGGGTACTTCTCGGGTAGATCAACACGAATACTCCACACACCGTTCTCGTAGTGAGCTGAAAAATGTTCTTTGCGGAAAACATTGCAACTTTTAAAGATTCTTATTTTTCGAACTAATTTTTAGATTTTAAATTTTTTTTTCTATTTTTAAAAATCCAAAAAAATGGGGGGCTATAAGTGAATTTCGCCAACATTTGCAATATGATGTTCTCAATGAAAATATTTTTTAAAAATGGATTTGAAAAAATGACATTTTCTGCAAAAAAAAAATTTTTTTTTTTCAACTTTTGAAAAAAAATTTTAAAATCATTTTTTATTTTTAGAAAAGTTCTATAAAATTAAAAAATAAAATCACTTTAAGTAATTTTTTAACAAAACTTTGCAAAACATAAAAATTAAAAAATTGAATTAAAAATTATTTTTTGAAAATTTCTCGATTTTTCAAAAAAATTTTAAAAATTAAATTAAATCTGAAAAATTAATTTTTTTTTCAAAAATCACCAATTATATCTACTTTTTGAAAAAGCTAAGACAGAGCGAAATCAATACTCAACTTTTTTTTGGAAATTTTAAAAAATTTTTGAAACGGGAAAAAAAAATTTCGAAATTTTTTTTTGCAGAAAATTGAAAAAACAATTTAAAATCTCTGTTGAAATTCGGGAATTATTGAGAGAATTTTTTTTTCGATTAAAAAAAAATTTTAAAAATTAAAAAAAAAATTAGATAAAAATGGTTTTTTCAAAAATTTCTGAATTGAAAATTAAAAATAAAAAATTTTTTGAAACTTTTCTTAAAAAAGCAACTCATTTTATTTTTATTCAAATACTTCAATCTTAGTAAAAAATTTTCAAAAAAAAATGATAAAAATTTCTCATTATCATTTCTTATCATTTTTCCAACAGAAACTCACTTCCTTTTGGTCCATGGAATTTGACGATGAACTCGCTCAAATTGTTCACAGTGATCACTTCGTGACGGTTGGAAATCCTGAAAATGATCAACTGATAAACTGATAAAATGATAAAAACAGTGTATGAGAGAGAGAGAGACGCAGAGAAAGTGCACACGCACTTAACTTTCTCCCTATTGTTCCCAGTATCCCTTTCAAAAAACACCTATAACCAAACGTGCGTCAACAAGCTTTTTTGCTGACGCACTTTTCGTGCTTGGCGCACTTTCGGTGCAGGCCTCCTGGAGGAATTTGATAGGAAACGTAAGTTAGAAATCGGTAGATTTGCCGTGATTCGAGGTTAACAGAACATCAAGAAATGCGCCAGCAAATTTTGTTGGCGCAATTCTCGTGCAGCCTTCTAGTCACTGATATGACATGGTTTTTACCTGTAAAACAAGCATCTAGGCATTGAATATAGCCTAGAACTCAATTTCAGAGAATATCGAGAAATGCGCCAGCAAAATTTGCTAGCGCATTTCTCGTGCGAGCTGAATAACTCGATTTTCTATAGCTTTTTCATGTATATTAGGACTTCTTAGACACCAAAAATACTGCTTAACTCGATTAATGGCATTATCGCGAAACGCGCCAACCAAATTCGCTGGCGCGTTCTCGGTGTCCGGCACAAAGCGCGTGTTTATTTGTTCGCTTTCCCAATCGCGGAGTCAATAACAAAAAGTGGTTTTTGTTTTCTGTTTTCCTCGATAAAGAGAATCAAAATCAACATGTTTGCTCTCTTCGTACCGACGGATCGAGAAACGCGCCAGCAACGATTGCTGGCGCATTTCTCGTGCAGCCTTCGAATCGTCGCCGCGACGTCTGTCTTATGTTTTACACCGCAAAATGACAATAATAATGACGCCGCACGGTGTAAATAAACGATCGAGTACTTTGGTGTTTGATTTTGATGCTGGCGCGTTTTCGGTGCATAGCTGGGTTTTTGTTTTGGTGGGAATTTGAATGTCGAGAATCTGGGAAACTACTAGAGCTTTCTTCTTCTTGAAAATCCTTGAAAATCTGGGAATTTTTGAAAATTAAATTTTTTTTTTGAATTTTTTCGAAAAATTTTAATTTTTTCAAAAATCTCCCAAAAGCTCTAAATATCTTAAAAAGCGTCAGTAGTTCCTCTTGCGCACTTCTCGTGCCTCTTCCAGTTCAAAAAAACAGAAATAATCGGAAAATTGACGCGGCGGCTGGTCATGTGTGTCACATGATTGTCGCGTGTTTTTTATGCGATACGGAAGTGAAAATAGAGGGAAAATTGGACTGAAAATGAAAAGAAACCGGCTGAAAATGTAAAGGAAGTGGTGGGGAATTTTTGAGAATTTTTTGGAATTTTTTGGAATTTTTTAAATTCGAAAATTCAGAGAAAATGAGAAATTTTGAAAATAGATGATTTTCAAAAAATTTTAAAAAATTCCAGAAATTTTCTAAAAATCTGAAAAAAATTCACAAGATTCTTGAAACCTTTCACTTCGTAATAAAAATTTATTCCATTCTGAAAACCCCCCGGAACCCCTTGGAAAAAATTCTGAAAGCCTCGAACTCTGAAAAACGCTCACAATTTGATGACATCGGTGTCCTGTCGACGTTTTCCGGGATGCAGGGCCATATTGAGAAGCCTGTTTTTCGGGTCTCGACACGAAAATTTTCCGCAGTTTTTTCGCCTTTTTTCGGTCAACAAAGGGTTGAGTTTCAACGAGCAAACAGACGATTGTGGGTGAGAGGCGAGTTGAGCGGGGGTTCTGGAAATAATGGCTGGAATTGGCTGGAAATACGAGAAAATGAATTGAAAGAAAGAAAAACGATTAAAAAAAATTATATGATTTTTAAAAATTTTTTGGAAAACATTGAAAAAAAATTTTTTTTTCTTAAAAATTTTTAAATTAATTTTTCAAATATTTTTTTCTTCCAAATTTTCAGTTTTTCTCTTGTATTGTTTCCCATCTTACACAATTCAGAACCCCTTCAACCTAATTTCAAGATTACTGTAGCTCAAAAAACCAAATGCGCGTCAAATATAGCGCTTTGACGCAAAAATGCAGAATTTCAGCTATTTTCGGCTGAAATTGATAGGTAAAGCTGAAAATTGGAATATCCCATGGAAAAGTGTGAGAAATGACTGAAAATCGCTGAAAATTGAAAATTTTCAATTTTTCAAAAAAAAAAAAATTTTTTTTTCGTTTTTTTTAAATTTGGATTTTTCGAATGAATCTGTGTTTTACAGAAAATTTCAAATAGAATAGGAATGATTTCTGAAAATTGCTCGAAAATATTTTCTAAAAAGCTGAAAATAGCTGAAATTGAAAATAGACTTTTCCAGGAGTTTCCATGGTTCTTTCTCAATTTTTCCAATTTTTCCCAAGCTGAAATTAACCAAAAAACCTGCTGAAAAACGCGAAAAAACACAATTTCCAATAGAAAAACCGGCGAAAATCGGTCCTAGAAGGCGCCAAATCGCTCAATATTCGAGGTACAGTATCCGAGGGACACCTACAGTAACCCACAGTAATCCCAAGTGTCACGTGACATCACGTGACGTGGAAAACGTGAAATTCGCGTGGAAATGGGACGAAGGGGGAGAAAAGGGGGGAAATGGCTACAAAACATATGATCAGCCGCCAGAGAAACGATGCCTTCGGCCCGTCGCCGACGACGAGAGAGCACGCGAAACGCGGAGACGCGAGACGAGTCAGACGAAAAGAAAACACGGGACGCGGCGGCGAGAGAGTGTGCGCGAGCGAGAGACGGCGAGGCGACGAGAGACACGGCGAGAGAGAGAGTGGAGACGCAGAGAGACAGGGAGAGACGAAGAGGGGCGCGCACACGGCGGGCACGGGGCGGGGGGAAAGTTTCCCGGAGGAGGAGACGAAGATGAGAACACTTTTGTTTGTATTTTTATAGATCAGGAGGGGGCATGTGAAGGGCGCGAATGATTTTGAAAAAAAGAATTGTTTTTTTTTGAAAAGGGGATTTTTGAGATTTTAGCAAAAATTGGAAAATTTTAATTTTTTTTTCTTTTTCTAAAATTTTTTTGTTTTGAAAAATTTTAATTTAGGGACAAAATAAGAAAAAAAAAACCAATAAAGAAGTTGAATTATTGGAATATCATAAATTATTTTTTGTGGAAAAAATAAAATTTTTTTTAAAATTCTGCAAATTGAGAAAAAAAATTTTAAATTTGTTCAATTCAAAATTTTTTTTTCTTTTTGAAAAGGAGATTTTTGAGATTTTAGCAAAAATTGGAAAATTTCAATTTTTTTCTTTTTCTAAAAAAAAAAAATTTTAAGGGCAAAGTTGAAAAAACAATAAGAAAGTTCAACTATCGAAAAATCATTGATTATTTTTTGTGGAAAAAATAAATTTTTTTTAAAAATTCTGCAAATTGAGAAAAAATTTTTTTTTTCTTTTTGAAAAGGAGATTTTTGAGATTATAGCAAAAAATTGGAAAATGTTTTTTTTTCTTTTTCTAAAAAAAATTAAATTTTAAGGGCAAACTTGAAAAAATAATTTTAAAAAGTAGAATTATTGGAAAATAAATTTTCTTAAAAATTCTTCAAAATAACAAATTGATTTATTTGAATTTTTTGGAATTTAAATTTTTAAAAAATTTTCAAATTTTTTACTTTTTCATTTTTGAAATTTAAAAAAAAACAATTCTTACAAATATTTTCGATAATGAGAAATTTGCGTTTCGAACAAAAATTATGAGTAAAAGTTTTCAAAAATGAAACTGTTTCACCATTTTTCAAAAAAAAATTTTTTTTTGAACACTGGATTAGTAGTCGATGACTTTTGAATTTGAAAACACCCTAGGGTAGATCACAAAATCCCAGATTTTCAGAAAAATTCGTTAAATTTTTGGCAGTTTTTTTAGTGGAACCTAACCTATTTCTATGTTTCCTCGAAAAGAGCGGCACCTCTGTCGGAGAATCATTATATCTCGAGATTGATAAGAGATATCAAAAAATTGTCAACAGCAACCTGGTAGATCATAACTAGGACTACAAGTTTGCTGTTGATAACTTTTTGATATCTCTTATCAATCTCCAGATATAATGATTCTCCGCGAGCGTTTCCAAAAAAAACTGTTTTTTCCACCTTTTTTCAATTTTCAGTTTCAGACGATTTTCAGACATTCAGTTTTTTAGCTAAAATTCCAGAAAAATCAGAGAATGTCCCCAATGTCCCTGCCTGTCTCCTGTCCAAGACCCACCTCAAACGGACTATTTTCAGCCAGGTTATAAAAAAAAGGAACTCTGTTACAGTCGCTGACCGAATATTTTTGCAGTTTCCATAAACAACCATTACACATGAGGTTAATAGGGGTCTCGCCACGAAAACATGAAACTTTTTCGAAAATCTACATGCGCCTTTAAAGAGAGTACGGTAGAAAGTACGTAACTCATGAAATCCACAGTAGTCTTTCTTTAAAGGCGCATGCCGATTTTCAAAAAAAATTGTGAAAAATCAGCAAATTTTTGTAGAAATGCACCAGATTTGACGCGCAAGTCCTCAATGAGGCTACAGTAACCATTGGAACAAGAAAAATCCAAAAAATCCAAAAAATCCAAAAAATCCAAAAAAAAATCCTTGTCGGCCCAAAGGAACAAAGTGCAAGAAAACAATTCGTATCGTTCGATTTTCCATTTTTCTCTCAGCGCTTTTACATCATTTTTCATATCAATTCTTATCACACTTCTTATCAGTTAGCCAATAATCACATGATCAGAAGAAATTGGGGAATAGATCACTGTTTCAAGGGGAAAGTGGGGGCGGGGGTACACTGATGGTTACTGTAGGTTACTGTAGATAACAGATTACTGTAGATTACTGTAGAATTTAAAGGCGCATCGGAAGAAACTGAGAACATGGGGATTCGGGGATATCGGTGTGCATCTTCCATTTCTACAGTAAGATTTCGATGGATTACTGTAGATAATGTCTTTCCGGAAGACTTTTCCGGAAGACCTTTCCGGAAGACCTTTCCGGAAGACCTTTCCGGAAAATTTTATTTTTTCAGCAGGAATTTCAGAATTTTCCCGGTTTCACTAATTACAAATTTAAAAAATTGAATGATTGAGTGACTGTTCTGTTTGAATTTATCATTTAAAAAAATAAAATAAAAATTTTAAAAATTTCAATAATTTTTTTTTTCAAAAATTCTTAAAAATTTATTTTTTTACATAAAAAAATGAAACTTTTTTTGCCCGAATACACATATTTTGAGAGATTTGTTAGAAAAAGAAAATTATTTTTTTTTCAAATTTGTTCCGGATTTTTCTGGTTTTTTTTGGATTTTTCCGGATTTTCTGAAAAAACATCCGCATTAGCCAAATGACCTTTTCTCGGGATTTTCCCTATTTCCAGTGAATCCGCATACGTTTTTAGAAGTTCTAGAAACCCATGTGGATTTTGCAAAAAATGAATGCCACAGTGGGGATTGAACCAGCGACCCTTCAACTGGTGGCCCAACAAAATTCCCACTGCGCCAAAAGTGCATTTTTGGGAAAAATGTGGTTTTTCGAGTTCTAGAAGGTTCTGAGGGAGCGGAATGTGATTTTGGGGGTTTTAGAACAAGAAAATCGATAAAAGTGGGAAAAATTGAAAAATCCAAAAAAAAAATTTCCACATTTTTTTCTAGAATTTCTCCTAGGAATTTTCAAATTTGGTTATCAAAAATCACATTTCTCAACTGAATTTGAAAAAAAAAACTCTGGAAACGCTGAAAATAGTCGAAAATTGATGGGAAAATGTTCGATTTTTGAAAAATTCCGCAATTTTTATTTATTTTTTTTCTAATTTTCAACATAAATCGCCTGAACTCTTGTTCCAAAGACACCTTGGAGCCCCAAGGGGCCCAAGGGGACTGCCTTAGTGACGTGGCACTTGAAAACATAGTGCCACGTGTCACCAGAACTCTCCACACCCCGAAAAAACGCCATAAAAACAGGGAAAAAGGCGAGGAAAAGGCGGGGAAAAGGCGGGCGAGGGGGCAAAAACACGTGCCGAGACACGAGAGACAGAGCCTCCGTCTATCGACTTTCCCCCCCTCCTTTCTCAGCTTTCTCTGGGTCTCACCACGAAAATTCACAAAGGGGGGGGGGGGGGGACGGGACATGAAGGGGACATGAAGGGGGACTCTCCGGGGAGCACTGATTAGGTACTGCTGATAAGAGATTGTTTTTGCAGAGAAGGAGATGGAAATGTCATGGGAAAATTGGATTTTGGATGAAACTCTTTGAAAACTGAAAAAAAAATTTTTTTTTGAATTTTTTTTTCTGTAATTTTTGGTGTATTTTTTTTTAATTTTTAATATTTTCGGCTTCAATATTGTGTTTAGTGATGAGCGAAACAATTTTTGTTTTACCTGGATTATTTTTTCACAAAAAAAACATAAATTCGATTTTTGAGATTAAAAAAAAAATTTTTTTTGGATTTTTTTCTCTGTTATTTTTGGTGTAATTTTTTTTTTTAATTTTAAAATTTTAAATACTTTTTTAGTAATAAGCGAAACAATTTTTGTTTTAATTTTTTTCCTGGATTTTTTTTCACAAAAAACATAAATTCAATTTTTGAAATAAAAAAAAAACTTTTTTGAAGTAATTTTTTTGTTTTTTAATTTTGAAAAATATTGAATTATTATTTGAGTTTTTTTTTTAGTTTTTTCTGTAATTTTTGGTGTGATTTTTTAAATTTATAGAAATTTGGGAAACTAATTTTTTTCAAATTTTTTTTGTCCGGATTTTTTTACAAAAAAAAACATGATTTTTTAAAAAAATTTTAGAAGAACTGTTTAAACTTAAATTTTTTTCGTAATTCCCAGACAAAAAATTTTTTTTGCAATTTTCCCAAATAAACGAAAATTCCATTTTTACATGACTTTGTATTTTTTTTTTGAATATTTTTTTTTTCATTTTTTTTCAATTTTTTAAAAAATTCGTTTTTTTTGTTTTTTAATTTTGTGGTTTTCAAAAATAGGAATTCGAAACTGTACTGCAAAATGCTAACCATTCCCCATTTTCATTGACACTTGAAAAAGTAAAAAAATCTTGAAATGTTCAATTTTTGTTCAAGATTTCGCATTTTTCTCATTTTCTCATCAATTATCCCTTCTGAAAACCCCAAAAATCACATTCCCCACCTTCAAAACCCCCGAAAACCTCGAAAAACCACTATTTTCCCGAAAATGCACTTTTAGCGCAGTGCGATTTTCGATGAACTGCCAGGTGAAGGGTCACTGGTTCAATCCCGGCGGTGGCGAAAATGTTTTTGCAGAGTGATTTTGAGGTTATGGGATAGCTGGAAGAGGTCTGGAGTGTCTAGGAGAACGAGAAATTTAAAAAAACCGTCGAAAAAATTTTTTTTTGGTTTTTTACTTATTTTTTATTCATCTAAAAAATCTAGAAAAAAAGTTCTGAACTATTATATTTAATATAATTAGTAAAAAGAACCTTCGATTAACTCTAAAATAATGATAAATCTTTAAGAAAAAAAAAGAGATTTTTGAAAAATGCAAAAGAATGTGTGAATAAGTGACCAAAGACCTCCCTTCCCCTCTCACCTGGAAAGTGAATGTCTGCGTCTCTTCTCTCACCACACTCTCTCTCTCTCTCTTTTCGTTTCGTTGCATCTCGGAATCGGCCAAAACACGAATGGAAATGGGAAAACGAGGAGGAAAAGGGAGAAAAGGTGAGAGAAATGAGGCTGAAAAAAATAAGTAGGGGGGAAAAGGGAAAATGTTTGGATTATCTTTGAAAAAAAGAGGAAAAATGCTTTAAAACCCGTTGATTTATTACATTATAAATGTTTCTTTTTATTTCAAAAAAAAAATTATTTTTTTGCATGAGAATGTTTTTTTCATTTTTTTTTTCCAAAATTTTCTAAAATGAATCAGAAGAAAAAAAGAGGAAAAATGCCTGAAAATCCGTTAATTTATAATACATTTTTCTTTTTTTTCAAAAAAAAATTTATTTTTTTTGCATGAGATTAATTTTTCCATTTTTTTTCCAAAATGAATAATCAAACTTTTCTTCAAAAAAATTTCTGATTATTTGGATTTCTGCATATTTTGTGTAATTTTATTACTTAAAATTGGGCGGATTTTTAAATTTGGCTAGTTTTTCCTTTTTTTTTCAAAAAAAAATTTATTTTATTAATGAAAAAATTTTTTTCTAAAATAAATAAGCAAACCTTTTTTATTTCTGATTATTTTAATTTTGCAATATTTTGTGTTGGATGAATTTTTAAATTTGGCAGATTTTTCCTTTATTTCAAAAAAAAAGTTTATTTTTTTTCATGATAATTCTTTTTTCATGTTTAAAAAAAAATTTAAATAAATAAGCAAACTTTTTTTTAATTGCTGATTATTTGGATTTCTGCAAATTTTGTGTAATTTTAATTTACTAAAAATGAGACAAATTTTTTGAATTATTAAAAAAAAATTGTTTTTCGCTGTTTCCAGAAATTTTCAAAAATCGATTTTCAAATTTTTGTTTACTAACTTGTGAACCATCGTATAGTATTCAACTCACAGATGTCCGGCTGTCTCAAATGGTCCTCTAAATTCCATAAATTAAAAAAAATAAATTCAATTGTTTTATAATATTTTCACAAAAGTTCAATTTTTGAAATTCAAAAGAAAAACCTCACACCACCCCTTAACAACAAGAAATCATAGGTAGGCACCGCAAGGAGTTTCTTAGTACCGCGAATTTGGCTAAACTTTCGATGGGAATGTGTTCAGAGTGTCAATATAAGTACGTTCCCAAAAAATCTTTCAAAAATGTTCGGTGGTTACCGAGTTATAGCCATTTTAATGAGCAATTTTTTAGTACTGATTTTCTGGAGGTGGGCGGGGCTGAGCGGTCGCCCACAGTGCGGCGGCGAACCCCGGTCGACCGATCGGCGGCCGGGCGTGGTACCACTACACCAAAAGGGTGCACTCGTGGTCGACTTCGCACAGTGCGTTGATATTCTCGCGCCGCGCGGCCGCTCTTCGCGATCAAAAAATGACGAAATTGAAATGGAAAAACGTTTACAAAAATGTTTGGCGCGAGCCGATTTTGATGGTTCTTGGACAAATCGCTTGCAAATTTGTCGTAGAATTCGATTTTGGTGTCAAAACACGTGACAGAGATCTGTAAATGTCTCAAAATCGCAAAAATGTGTGTTTTCCATGAAACACGGTCATTTCTGAGGAGACAGAAAGGTGTTCAAAATTGGCCAAAAGCTCCAAAAATTTGGAAACATGTTGTCAGAGACTTGCTTTATGCTATCCAGTCATAAAAACATAGGGTCATCGCTGAAAATTTTTTTTTATTTTCAGTCGCAGTTTGAGGCTGAAAATAAAATTTTGGCGCGAGCGAATATTGAATGTGACATCAAAAACGGATTCTACGTATCAAAAATAAGCGGAATCAATCGTCAAAAGACGTGACAGAAATTTTTTATTGAGGATAAAAATGCGACTATTTGAGCGCCATCCTTGTTTTCTGAATTTTTCGCGAAAACTACCAGTTTTCTGATAAAACTGATAATGCCAATCGATGCTACGTGGTCGAATACGTATACTTTAGTCGTTTCTATAGTGGCCGACCATTAACTAGCCGCGCTAGAGGTCTACAAAGACCCAAAACGGAATGGTCAGAAGAATTCGACCGGCCACGCCCCCTTTCGTTGCGGTGCCTAATCATAGGAAACCTCAAAAAAAATCCATAAAATCCTCAAATTATAGGAAAAATCGACAATTTCAGAACAATTTGAGTCCGCGAACGGCGTTTTTCACCTCGTCTTTCGGGTAGGGCTTCAGGGCGATGCACACCGGAAAACCGTCCTCGATCCACACTTTGTGATCGATTTTTCGCGATTCCAGCTTCTCGGCCACTTTTTTGATTTCTTCTTCCGAATCGACCTGCAATAAT
Source organism: Caenorhabditis macrosperma (assembly GCA_963932285.1). NCBI lineage: Eukaryota > Metazoa > Nematoda > Chromadorea > Rhabditida > Rhabditidae > Caenorhabditis > Caenorhabditis macrosperma. The sequence continues at coordinate 12,142,654 of OZ010620.1, forward strand.
AATAGGGAAAATAATGTGTGTTTTTTAAAAATTTTCCAAAAAATCTAAAAAAAAGATGTTCGAAAGAGCCAAACTTTTAAAGAGAAAGCCAAACGGGAAGGAATCAGTGATAGATGAGTTAGAGTCAAGACATTTCGGGAGTATGGTCTATGCACCGACTTAGCCTCAGGGCTCTACCTGGAGGAGTACGGTAGGTGCTCAAAGAGCACAAAATCGACTTTTTTGTTTGTACTTCTAAAAATCCGTTAAAAAATCTGAGATATCCTATTGTCCGTTCATTTTTCTGCAATACGCGCTCCAGTGAGAGGATCTGAATGCTCGTCTGCCACCAGAGACGCCAGACGAGCATTCAGATCCTTTCACTGGAGCGCGTATTGCAGAAAAATGAACGGACAATACTATATATTTCAAAAATCTTGGAATCTGCGCAAACGCGCTTCGCTGGATTCGTGTTGGTCTCGCCACGACTCTTGTCTGCGTCTCTCGTGGAACACACGAGACAGAGACCATAGTCGTGGCGAGACCAACACGAATCCAGCGGAGCGCGTTTGCGCAGATTCCAAGATTTTTAAAATATATAATACACCAAACTCGATCTTTACAGGGAATATGTGTTATCACTTATTTTCTAAATGAATTATTATTATTATTATTCACAACTGGCTGAGAAAAGTCGGAGAAAAAAAAAACGACGAAATATTTTTTGAATGCGCATATTTAGGCACCGCAACGAACGGGGGCGTGGTCGGTCGAATTCTTCTGACCGTTTCATTTTCGGGTCTTTGTGGACCTGTAGCGCGGCCAATAAATGACCGACCACTGTAGAAACGACTAAAGTATACGTATTCGACCACGTAGAATCGATTGGCATTATCAGTTTCATCAGAAAACTCTTCGTTTTCGCGAAAAATTGAGAAAACGAGGATGGCGCTCAAAAAGTCGCATTTTTACCCTCGATAAAAATCTCTGTCACTTCTTTTGATAAGTGATTGTTGTTATTTTTGATACGTAGAATCCGTTTTTGAAGTCAGAATCAAAATTCGTTCGCGCGAAAATTTTATTTTCAGCTTCAAACTGCGACTGAAATTTGAGAAAAATTTTCAGCGATGACCCTATGTTTTTATGATTGGATTGCATGAAAGGAGTCTCTGACAATGTGTCCCCAAATTTTTAGAGCCTTTGGCCGATTTTGAACACCTTTCTGTCTCCTCCGAAATGACAGTGTATTATGAAAAACACACATTTTCGTGATTTTGAGGCATTTACAGATCTCTGTCACGTGTTTTGACACCAAAATCGAATTCTACGCAACATTTCCGATCGATTCGTTCAAGAAGCATCCAAATCGGCTCGCGCGAAAATTTTTTATTTCACTTTTTATCAACAATTTTGTTGATTTTTGAGTGCGAAGAGCGGCCGCGCGGTGCGAGAATATCAACGCACTGTGCGAAGTCGACCACGAGTGCACCCTTTTGGTGTAGTGGTACCACGCCCGGCCGCCGATCGGTCGACCGGGGTTCGCCGCCGCACTGTGGGCGACCTATAAGCCCCGCCCACTCGTCAGAAAATCAGTACTGAAAATTGCTCATTAAAATGGCTATAACTCGGTAACCACCGAACATTTTTGAAAGATTTTTTGGGAACGTACTTCTATTGACACTCTGAACACATTCCCATCGAAAGTTTAGCCAAATTCGCGGTACTAAGAAACTCCTTGCGGTGCCTACGCATATTACTAGAAAAGATAATTTTTGTAATGTACCTTTAATTTGATAAACTATCCGATTTCGTAAAGGAAAATTCAAAAAAAAATTTCAAAAATTCGTTTTAGTAATGGTAGAATCCCACTTATCTAGCCAGGTGTGGTTAGTTTGTTTTTTATATTTATCTATTTTACAATTTGAAAAAAATTCCCAAAATTGTGTATTATTCTTGAAAATGTGTTTCGTCCACTTGGAAGAGGAGGGAAAAACTCGGCCACCACGCTGATTGGCCTCTGCAACCAATCAGCAAGGCTGGGCTCTTCCAAGTGAGCAAAATTAAAAAAAAGAATAATACCGTTTGGATTGTTCAGAACTTGATCAAGTTTCTCCGAGACCGCCGAAAAAAAAACTACCGTACCCCGAGAGTGACTTTGTGCATCGAGTCCAGGTTGCTCGTGTAGATCTCCGTGTTCGGGTCGTTTCTGAAAAAGAGATCACATTTCTTCGATTTGAACATTCCAAATTGTTTTTTTCTCGAAAATGTCGTCACATTTTCCGTGTTTTAAGCAGATTTTTAATAGAACATTTTCAAAACTTTTCAGTTCATCTAGTTCCTCCTGAGTAATTTCGGATTCCGGGAAAATTTAAAAAAAAACAATTTTTTGAAGGCCAAAATTGCTTACGGATGCTTACGATTTTTGGTTTCAAAAACTAAAAATTTGAAAAAAAGTGTTTCAAGATTTTAGTAAATCCGATAGTGTTTCCGTGAAATTGATAGAAGACTTCAATTTTTTTATCCAAATTCTATAATTTATATATAAAAATTGCAGATGATTTATTTAAAAATGGATAATGGCTAACTGTGCTAACTTTTCCAGATATTTCGTCTCAAAAGAAGCAGAACAGTATTTTTGATACCTATCAATTTTTCTTAATTTTCTTTTTCTTTTCAAATATCAGGGAAACTGTAATTCTGTAACGAGGACCTATCACGGCAGGAAAAAAAGAAACTATCGTTCAAACGCGCGCGCAAAACCCCCTGCACATCTAACTCTTGCTAAACAACTGGTTGGTGGAAGAACGGAGTGTCGTACTCACTCGAATTTTTTGAAAAATTGCGAAAATTCGGAAAAAAAATACGAAAATGCGAAATTTTGGAAGCGTAAAAATTAAATTTTGCACAAAGCACATAATAATAAAAGCAGGTGCAGTTTTTATTCATAAATTTCAGGATTAGACAATTAATTTGTTGTCCTAAGCTTTGGTGCAAAGCGCGCTCCGTTGATACTCTCTTTCTCTGCGTCTCTTTTTCGCGCGCAAATTTGCCGTTTGAACGAAAGAACGGGAGAGTGCCTCGATTTTCACGCCGTGCCTATGTTATATGTTTCCAGCGAAGTGGCGCGACAGCGACGCGTGGGAGGAATTGGGTCTCGCCACGGGAACATGAAATTTTTCGAAAATCGACATGCGCCTTTAAAGAAACTACGGTAGACCGTACCTCAAAGTTCAAAGGCGCATGTCGATTTTCGAAATGTTCCCGTGGCGAGACCCGATTCCTCCCACGCGTCGCTGTCGCGCCACTTCGCTGGAAACATATAATACGCCTTGCATTTTCCTATTTTTTCTATATTGGTTTTCCTTTTTTCGAACTATTTTTGCACATTGTGCATATTTCCATAAAAATCCCATAATGATTCCTCGCACCTGAAAATCCACATGGCAGCCGAGGCGGCATGTGCGGCTTGTGTGCAAACTGCTCCGAGTGGCCACTGAAGTTTCGATTGGAGATCACGACGCAGGATTATGTACATGACGTACGAGGTGGCCGGAACGGCGGCCATGTCCTGAATATTCGTTGAGCAAGCTTTTCGAGCAATTTTTAACAAACTTGAAATAGGGAAAAATTCCCGTTGAAAAATTGAAAAAAAATTAAAATTAAAATTGAAGAAGGTAAAATATTTGGACTTCTGAATGAGAAACAACAGAAAATAATTTTAAAAAAAAAAGGATTTCCGAAAAAAAAATTTATTCCAAAATTCCAAAAATAGGGAGAGAAAGCTATGATTTCAACATAAAACATGAATTTTTCAAAAATTATTATAATTTTCTCCGACAATGGCAGTGAGGCCGAACTGTGATTTCTAGGCCAGCTGCGGTTTCTGAGCCGCCACAGGTTACTGTAGAAAAAAATTCAAAATTTCAATTAATAAGGAAAAATCGATTTCGTCCGATTTTCCAAAATTTTTCGATTTTTCGTTGAAAAATCCGCACGAAAAAACGGTCGGAAACTCACTTTTCAGAATAAGGGTTACGGTAACAAAACGTTGAGCTGTGTCTTTCGTTTCGAGACCCTCACTGCCACTTTGCGAGAAAACGATAAAAATGCAACTATTTTTCAAAAAAAAAAAATTATTTTTTGGACAAAAAATCGAAATAATGGAAATTCGGCAATTTTTCATAACTTCTCAAAAGAAATCAATTTTGAATTTTTTTTTCGTCGATTCCGATTTTGAAATTTAACGAGAACCCAAAGGAAACAACAAATATCTAGTTTTTATAGGAAAATTAGAACATTTTCTGAAACATAATTTTTTATTGATTTTTTCCAAAAAAGTATTCAAATTTCATTTTTCTTTTTTTTTACAAAATCATATACTATTTAGAATTTAAAAATGCATGTTGAAAATCAGTGGTTTCCGATTTTTTGAACGATTTTTTCGAACGATTTTTTTTCGAGAATTTTTTTTTGGAAAATTCCCAAAATCACTGATAAATCTTATCCAAAAACGCGTCGCAACACTTGACACACTGCTGGAGGACATCGTCGAATTGCGCGGATCCCGATCCGTAGTACGGGTCGGGAACCTCGCGCTCTCCGTGCGGATCCTGCTGTCCGAGCATCAGAATCTCCGCTTTTCGCTCTTTTTCCGCCAATTTCTTCTCCAAATCCCTCAAATCGCCGATATTCTCGTCGTCCATTCCGAAGATGTAGTCAAAGTTACGAAAGTCCGCAGTGGAGGTCTGCAATGCAATTTTATAAATATTTTGTTTTTCTTTTTTTTTCAAGATTAGAAATTTTTTAAAAAAAGTATTTCCGGAAAATGCTTTTGTCTTTGTTACCGTTATTCTAAAACCCTTATTCTAAAAAGCCAGTTTTTTGATAAAACGAGTTGGGCATCAAAAAATAATATATTGACACGAAAAACACCCGGAAAAACGGGTGTAATTTATTTTTCATGGCCAATTGAAATTTTCAAAAAAAATTTTTATCGTTTTCTCGCAAAGTGGCTGTTAGGGTCTCGAAACGAACGGACACAGCTGAACGTTTTGTTACCGTAATCCTTATTCTGAAAAGAGAGTTTCCAACCGTTTTTTCGTGCGGATTTCTTAACGAAAAATCAATAAAAGCGATAAAAAATTTAAACACCAAAAATTTCTAGAAAATCGGACGAAATCAATATTTCCTGATAAATTGAAATTATGAAATGTTTTTACAGTAACCCGTGGGACCTAGAAATCTCCTAGCTCTTCCACACTGCTACTGTTGGAAGAAAATATAATATTTGATTTTGAAAAATGTTGAGGGCTTAACAGAACACTATCAAAAACTAAAATTTTCAGCTGTTCTAAGGAAATCCTTCGAAACAGTTTTCTTACTTTTTTCTCTTTTTCTCGTTTGAAAATGCAAACTCACCACTCTCGCCTTATGCTGATAATCAGTGATTCCGTACTTTCTGAGAGCTCCCATCGCTCGATGATCAGGCCCTTTTCCGGTGTGATAGCCGATGATAGCGCTGCTGTCCACTGACCATCTGAAATAGGAATTTGGATTAGGTTTAGTTGAAGAAAAAATAATTTTCTGATTTTCCGATCAAGACTCTAAAAACAATAAGAGTTTATTTCTCAGTTTCAGACGATTTTCAGACGAAAAATCAGAACATTGTGCTGAAAATCCCTCGCAAGATCAAGCTGGGGAGTTGTTGACTTTTATAATAATTTTTTTTGAAAATATTGATCAACGTTGAAAAAAAATTTTTTTTTTGTTAAATACATACAAATTCGAATTTCTACCGTTCGATTTTGATAAACAGTATTTCTCTTTCAATTTCCAAAATAAAAACCCACTCATTCTCCTTTCCTCTCTTTCGCAAACAATCGATAAAGACGGCCTCGGCGATAGGCGAACGGCAAATGTTGCCTGCAAATTAACTTTTAAAAAGTACATTTTTAATTATTGATAAAGTAAAAAAAATTTTGCATTCCTAGTATACCACGACGATTGACGGAATAAAATTCCAAAAAATTATAAATATTTTTTGAAACCAAAAAAAAATTAAATTTAAAAATATGACTTTTTTCTGAAATGAACTGTCAAAATTATTCAATTTTTTTTTGGATCATTTCAAACTCTGTTAAAAAATTGTTTAATTTGAAAAAGCGAAAAAAAAACTCACCCAGACAAACGAAGAGTACACTTTTCTTCTCGGCCATCTGAAATTTAAAAACTCAGAAAGGACTATTAATACCAAATAAAAATGTACTTATCAGGGCAATAAAACTCCCATAATTATTGAAGTGAAAATCGAACATTTGAAAAATAACACATTTTATTTCATTTTACAAAATCTACGTTCTCTCAGAAAAAAATCGAAGAAAAAAGGGGGAAGGGGTGGGGGAAACACACGAATATTTCGAAAATAAAAAGAAGGTTTCTAGTTGGCAGAACGGACGGAAAAGACCGTTTTCGAGCTTCTTCCTAATCGAATTGTGGCTTCTGTCCCGGTTGCCATCCTTGAACTTTGGTGCGGGTCGTCGAGTACGGAATGTACTTCTGGTCGCTGGAAAAAAATTACTTTTCCTTTTGAGGAACATTTTTAGCAATTTTTATTTTCATTTTCTCAGAGAATTTATGATCGTTTTAAGCGGCCATTGAAGCTCAATACTAAAGTACGGCCTCCTAATCAATTCTATCCACCATCCGAGAAATTCCACGTTTTCTACAAATAAACTCAAACTCACGCGTAGATGCTCGTGTTCTCCTTGTGATCCAACACGAATTCCGGGGTTGGTGGCGGCTTGACGACTGGGGTGTCGTCGGTGATGTGGTGCAGCCACGAGTGCCTGAAAACGGAATGAAAAAATATTTCCAACCCCAAATCAACGAATTACTGAACGAAGTTCATATCAACAATTCAAGAAACAGAAATGTTCCTTTTTTTTCAATCCCTTTCCAGTTTTCGAGTTTCCGTAGAATTGAGATTTGTCCGTATGAAAAATTTCAAACATACAGTAACAATCGTTCAACGCTGCGTTCCTTTCAAGACCATCGGAAGCCACCCAAAAATTTTTCTCGATGGGGGCTCTCAGAAAGTACGGAATCACTGATTATCAGCATAAGGCACGAAATACGTTTTTTGATAAAATTCCGAAACCTACAGTTTTTTTGTAAAGTGGGATCCCTAGAATAATATTTCCCATCGAAATCCAGAACTCACCACTCTGGCGGCACCTGGGTCGCGTCGTAGTCGAGCCACACCTTGTCGGGGAACTCGACCCAGCGGTTGCGCGGAATGAAGTACTCGTTGTTCTCGTAGTAGCGATTGCCGAACTTGTCGGTGCCGACAAGTGTTCCCACACGCGTCACATCCATCCTGTAAGTAGGGACATTTTATTTAATGGGTCGCCAAGTCATGCGATCGTTCAATGATTCAACAGCAGGGTTGAAAATATAAAATAATTTCTGAAACTGCAATTCTGTAAACATGAGTGGAAAATGTTCGGTGAATAAAACCGAACATTCGGTTCGTTTTTTGGTATGAAAATTGCTCAATTTTGCTTTTCTGATAACTTGTTGTTTTCTTTTTTTTTTTCAATTTTCACATACAACAGGCGTTTTGTAAAAAGTTATCAGGAAGAGCATACTAGCCATTTCGGGTTCGATTAAATTTTTCGAATTTCAGAAACTGTAAATATTCCGAAAAAAAAACCCACAAATAACGCTTCTTGAGCACCGCCTTGACACCTCCGAGCTCCTTGACAATCTGTCCGAACTTTTGGATTTTATCGATTCCCAGCCACGCTTTCAACGACATCTGAAGTTGGAGAGGTGGAAAACATGAGAAAGAATAAAAAGAGTAAACAGATAGTCAGAGCTGCAAACTCCCAGAAATATTAGGAAAATCTGGCAAAAAATGGGGAATTCAGTAAGATTTTACTCAATCACGGATCGGTAGAAATAATTTAAATTTGGGGAGGAGAGAACAAGTCTTCCAGCGTATTCACAGAAATTTAGGACTGAAAAGTGGGGGGAGAGGCGAAAACGGAGAAAAATAAATAATTACAAGTATTTTTCAGGGATGAAGGGAAGTTGTGCGAAAGAAGATCGAGGATTTACGAGTATTTTAAAACGTTTTTTTTGGGATGAAGAACGAAAAGTGAGATGAGTGATTTCTTTAAGCAGCAGTGACTTTGATAGCGATGACGGCGTTGAGAAGATTGGCATCTTTCAGTGTCTGCGTCTCGTCGTCGAACACTTTCGGCGGATAAGCGGACATCAGTTGGAATGGCGAGTAGATCATATCCGGGCGAGCACTGCAAATTTTCGAATTATTTATCAGTCTTCCAATAGAAAGTGAATTCGGAACGCTTGAAATTAGTGAACCGTCCCTAGATTAAAAAAGAAAAACGTACGTGCAAATGAAGAGACGGACAGCGGCAAGAGTGTGCGAGTGGTTGAACACGGCGACGAGGCGCTGGTTGTTCGGCAGACGGATTTGGATCTGGAAATAAGACAATGATGATTGATGCTGATTTTTCAATTTGCGAAATTGGCACCATTTCCATCAAGCCCTATTCAACTTCCGGAAAAGTTCACGAATTGCTTTACACCTTTTGAATCTATGTTTGCTGCACTTTTGCAAAACTTCGTACTCACATTGGTAGTCGGTTGAGTGGAATCCGTGTTCAGCTCCTTCTTCGCCTCATCCAGCTGACGGGCGGCATCGGCAGCAGAAGTGTTCTCGGCAGCGGCCGGTGCGGCAGCACTGGACGACGACTCTCCGACGACAGTCGGCACGACGTTGCCGAGACGGACTCCGCTTCCGCTGAACGCCTTCATCTTCGGCGCGATGTATTCTTCGCGATGGCGAGAGATATTGAAGTCGATTTCTTTTCCCGGGTACTGACGAGAGATCGATTCGGGGATTCGGCTGAAAATGAGCGGGATTTTATGGAAAAAAACGCAGCAAGTCAAGAAATATGGTAAACATTTGAAAGCGGTTTGTTTACTCCTGTTGATATTTGCGAGTTCTTGCAAAAATTGTCATTTTTACAAAAATATTTCGAAAAATTGTTCTTCCTACTCACCCCTTTCCGACTTCCTCCAGGAACGCCAGTGCCGCCGGATCGTGGCGATCCATCAATGGACCGTCTTCAATCGACAATCCGTTGGCCCAGAGGTGAAGAACCAGCTTCTGAATGAAAATCAACTTGAATACGACCGAATACTAGCCTCTCACCTGCACTTCACGAGCTCCGGGCGCTGACGCGCTTTGCATAGCAGCGTCTTCCGGACCGACAGCTTCAGCGGCCTGAAGAATACGACGAATGTGCGCTTCGGCGTCCGAGTTGTTGCGGGGAGCCCCACGAGGTCCCTGGACGGCTTGACCACTAAAAAAAATCAATAATTTGAGATTTGGAGGCTCGGAAGATTTTCATTATTTTTCAACTTTTCATGAAATTTGCAAAGAATTTTTCTCCATCGAAGACTTTTCAGCTTGGTGATTAAAACATCTAGTAAATGTTGCTATTTTCCTGCTTTTAAGAAAAAATTTTTAAAGGTTTTGGTTCACAAATGGAAATTTATCGATTTTCGCACGAAATTTCTAGAATTCTCCAAATTCCGCCTACCTTCCAGCGTAAAACTCTTGTGGTGCTCCACGCTCGGCCTCGGCACCCGAATCATCGCTATCGGCTCCGTTATCTTGGTCTCCGAGGTCGCGGAAGGTGCGAATGCTGAAATTTCAAATGTTTCGATTTTTCGCCGGAAAATGACTCACTTTCTGCTCATTCTTGCGTCGAAACCGGTGGTTTTCTGTAAGAAATTGGGAAAAATCAATGGATATCAAGAAAAAACGAGAAAAAAACGATGAAAAATAAGCTAGGAAGAGCGAAAAATAAGATGACAAAAAGCAAAATACGCGCGTCGAGAAACACGTCAGCAAGCGCACGAGAGACGCGTCAGTGAACCTTGCTGGCGCTCTCTTGGTGCTTACGCATTTTCAGTGGAATCTGGCTGGAATTTTCAAGGAATACCCGGGAGAATTTAGCGAGAAGAGTAAGAAAATAAATGGAGAGAATGAAAAATTCAATTTTCCAAACAATAAAAACCACCAAGCGCAAAAAAAAACATCAATAGTCTGAATTGATGGATTTTTTCTGACTTTCAGATTTTCTTCTAATTTTTTTCCAGTGAATTTCAGATTTTGTCATAGTTTCAGATAATCAGCTAGGAGTATATTTCCCTGGTTTTCCGTTTTTTCCGACCAAAAAACCATCCGGGGGTATTTCCGAGAATCGCGGCTCGTTAGACACCTTTTGATCTTGGAAAAAGGAGAAAAGAATCAGAAAATCAGAAAACAGAAAGGGATTAGTGAGCGACACGAAAACACGCGATATTTTGCTTACTTGAGCATTTTTTTTTGGAAAAATATTGGAAATTGGAAAAAAAATTTCTCAGTTTCTGTTAATGTTTTTATTTTAATTAATTTTTTATATTTTCAATCTAACAGGAGTTGTTGAACGTTTTATTTAATTCTGAAGCTTGAATTGACAATTTTTTGGAGGATTTTTGATTTGATCTGATTTTTTTGAAAAATATTGAAAATTGAATATTATAAATATTAAAAAATATTTTTTTCTCGGTTTCTGTAGATGTTTTTATTTTCAGGTTAAAAATTTTTTTAAAAATACTTTTTCATTTGTTTGCTTACTCGAGGATTTTTGAGAATTTTTGAATTTTTTTTGAAAAAATATTGGAAATTAAAAAAAAAATTTTCTCGGTTTCTGTAAAAGTTTGTATTTTAATTAATTTTTTATATTTCTATTTCAGCAGGAGTTTTTCAACGTTTTATTTAATTTATATGCTTAAATTGGCAATTTTTTGAAGAATTTTTGATTTGATTTTTTTTTTGAAAAATATAAAAAAGAAAAAAAAATTTCTCGGTTTCTGTAAGTTTTTATTATTCATATTCCCACGCGGTCGTCACTCTGCATTCAATATAATTTATTTTTTAGAACAATCAGACATAATATTTCTGTTCAGATATAAAACAAAGACAATGTGATTAATAATCCTTCTGACTTGTGTCGATGACGGAAAAAAAAGGCAAAGTGCACCCGTTATTTTCCCCTTTTCATTATCATCGAAAGACCGCAAATCGGCCTGTTCTGTCGCGTTTTTCTCGACTTTTAATGAGATTTTCTTCTCGACACCCGACCACGTGTTTTCCTTTTTGTTTTCCGCTGATTTTTCGGTCTATCGGGTTTCCTTTAAAAAGTTTCCCAGTTCACTGGGAACGTGTCTTTTTTTTTCGGTATTTACACATATTAATTTTTATTTCCAGTCATTTTCTTAATTTTTATGAGAAATATTAATTCTAAAATTGAAATTTTATAAAATTAAATTTAAAGACGTTTAAAATATTTTTTTTCAATTTTTTCTTGAATTTAGTTTTATCGAAATATTTCTTTTTGGATTTTTCTTGAAATTAAAGGAAAATGGGTTTTTTTTCCAAAATAATTACTTAGAAGACTCACTTTTTGGGTTTTCTCGTTTTTAAATCAAAATCCTATAATTCCACGAATTCCTCTATATTTGGAGCATTGTATGGTTTCAGATTAGAAGAATCTGTTGAAAAATGTCATCCGGAAGCGGAAATAGTCTCTGAAAACGTCATTTCCTGGAAAAATGGCACATTTTGGGATTTCTTTTCTCTGATGCAATTAAAAATCCCAAATTTCGCAGAGTTCGTCTATTTTTAGTAGATTTTATGGTTTCAGGAGGAGTGTAATACGCTGAAAATACTATTTTTAAACAAATTCGCAGAAAATATACTGAAAAACGTGATTTTTTGGGGAAAAATTTTTTTGAAATTAATTTTGTTTCACTGTATGCAAAATACCGCCGCGGTGTTTGCACAAAGCGCACAATCTTACGCGCATTCGAATTTCGAATTTCTTTTTTCTTTTCGACGAAATTTCCGAAAACCGACAGGAAACAAGAAAAAATGGACGAAAAGCGGTAAATTTTGTTTTGAAAAATTCATTTAAAAATTGATTTCACTGTTTTCAGTCGAAAATTTCCAAAAAAAAAGGAAGAAAGTTTAAAAATGATGGATTTTAAAAATATTCTAGAATTCAAACAAAACTCAATTTGTCGCTATTTTTCATTCCACGACCTTATAAGCCAAATCTTAAACAAACTCGATAAAAAAAAACTTCGAAAAAATTTAAAAAAAACAAAATTCTCTCAAATTATTGAAAACCCCTAAAAATAGAAAAATCACTCGTAAATCCCAAAAATAATGTAAAAATAGGAGTAAAACCCAATTTTTGTTTGCAATTTCTCCCCCAAATTTCCTATTAATCGGTCAAGCATTTATTTTTACTCTTGCAATTCTCGAAAATTAAATTTTTTTTCCAATTTTTCAATCTCTAAATCCGATTGCCACGTCATCATTTCTCGCCGCCGCACCTGAAAACCCAATTTTCCACCGGAATTATGCTTTCCGGAAATTGAATTCCGGCCCCGGTCGGCGCCATTCTCTGCAACACCCACTTCTTGTTTTTTTCGCCCCAATTTGTAATTATATCCTCTTCTCGCCGGCTGCTCCGTTGCTCACACACATCCGGAAGCACGTCCGGAAAGTTTCCGGATAGCAACCGGAAGTTTGTTTTATGGGAGTTTTAGGAGGATTAGGCAATTTCGAAAATATTCTTCTTGTTAATCCTTTTCGAAATACAATTCGAAACCAAATTGTGATCTCACGTGCTAGATGTTTCTATGGCTTCTGTTTACGAAAATAAGCGTCGCGGTTGGATGGATTTCCAGTTTGTTTCCCATCTTTCCGTCTTGAACATGATATTCGAAAAAAAATTTTTTTTTCGGTTTCATTTTGGAAATTTGTATTAAAAAATTTTGAAAATCCGTTTCCTGTATTTTTTTTTGGAATTAAAAAATATAAGGTAACCCGAAAATAACCTTTAAGAGTTTTAGTGAAATTGAAAAAAAAGAAATTTTTTTCAAAAATCTTTTTGAAAAAAAAAAAATTTTTTTCTTAAAAAAAAACAAAATCATTAAAATTATTAAAATACCCCGAGATTAGCCTTTGAAAATTTCCGTAAAATTGAAAAAAAATATCTCAAAAATCTGTATGAAATAAAATTTTTTTTTTGAAATTTTTCAAAAATTTTCAAAAATTGACTTGAAAATTTTTTGAAAGATGTCCAAATTTTCAAAAATAAACGTATTTAAAAAAACACAGTCATTAAAAATCATTAAAATACCCCGAGATTAGCCTTTAAAAATTTCCCTAAAATTAGAAAATATCTCAAAAATCTGTATGAAATAAAATTTTTTTTGAAATTTTTAAAAAACTTTTAAAAATTGACTTGAAAATTTTTTGAAAGATGTCCAAATTCTTAGAAAAAAAATTAAAGATTTATTCTCAAAATTCAAATGTCCTAAAAATTGACTTGAAAATTTTTTGAAAAATGTCCAAATTTTCAGAAAAAAAATTAAAATATCCACAAAATGCAAATGTCCTAAACATTGACTTGAACATTTTTTGAAAAATGTCCAAATTTTCAAAAAATTATATTTAAAAAAATTTAAAAATCCGCAAAATTCAAATGTCCTAAAAATCGGCATTAGGTAACAAATCAGAACTTTCGCTCACCACCGTGTCCTTTTACACGGCCACAGACATGATTAGCAGAAAATGGTCATACTTTTATCTAATTTCCGTTTCTTTTTTTCTTGCTGTTTTATAGTGCACTGCGTCATTTTCTCAGAAACCAGAAATCTATGTGGGCGGAGTCCTTTTGCGGCCGAAAAAAAAAATGTACTTGGAAAAATAATTTTTTTTTTTGAAATTCCAATTCATTATGCCTCGCTTAAGAATACAAAAACAAGCATTTTTCTAAAGTTACACTTTTGGTTCAGTGGGATTTTCTATTACCTCTCAGTTCAGAGGCAGTTCAGAGGTCCCGGGTTCGAACCCAGCTGGGGTCAAATTTTTTTTTTTTTTGCAAATCTGATTTTTGGAAATACGGCTCTTGATTAGCAGTAGAGCGTAATTGCATTTTAGTCTTGGAAGTGCTCCGCGAGCCCATAAAAGCTCGTACTTGCATTTTAGTGATCAAACAGAAAAAAAAAACTCAAAAATCTAACATCACTGATTATGAGCGAGGATTTTTCGGCGGTGTGGGATTTCTGGATTATTTGAGATCAAACGTTCAATTGGGAAAAAACGTGCATTTTTACAAATTTTTTTCGCGGCCGATTTGAGATCCTCTTTCGGATTGACGTTTTTCTCTGATTTCTATCAATCCCATAGTCAGAAATCACAATTTCCCCCTTCTCCAAGTGCACTTTTCACGCTGGAATATCATTTTTCGCAGTTTTCTGTTTTGCAAAAAACTTTCGCCTCAATGGGGATTGATCCCGTGACCTTTCAACTGAAAGGTCAGCCGAAATCCCACTGAGCCAAAAGTGCGATTTTTGGGAAATGTGGGATTTTTATGGATTTTTGCGAATTTTTCGCTATAGAACTGGTTTTTCGCGCATTTCAGCTCTTTCAAATCACATTCCCCCTAGACTAACCACAAAAATCAGAGAATTTTGTGTCTCTCGAAAAAAAAAACGTTCGGAAATGGGAAAATAATAAAAAACACGACAATTTCTTCAAATTTCCGCCGGAATATGTGTCTTGATGAGCCAAAAATTGGGAGAGGAAGCCACGGCGAAAACACGGGCGGCTCCTCTTTCTCTGCCGTCTCCACCTCCATTTCGTTTATTTTTCTCGATTTTCCGCCCGTCTGGAGAGGTGAATATATGTTAGTCATCCCGCTTGCCTTCTCCCGAAAATTCTACTCGTCTGACCATGCTAGATATTTTTTGAAAACTTTTTTTCGGGTTTTTTTTTCTCAAAACTCATTTTTCCCATTAAAATCTTGCTCCCTTCTCGTCCTAATGATGAAAATATAGTTCTAATTGGCAAAAAATAGTTTAAAATCTCTTTTCCCAATGAAATTTGAGCATTTTCGAAAAATTGCACTTTTGGCTCAGTGGGATTTTTGACAACCTGTCAGATTCGAGGCCACTGGTTCGATCCCCGCTGAAGCGGAACTTTTTTGCTTTGCGTGATTTGGTTTATTACAGTAACCCACTGATACTGAACATTGAAAATTGTAAGAAAAATCCATATTTAGTTTTCTACGCTTTCAAAAATATCTGTGAGCTTTCCCATGTGACCAATCTGGAAAAATGACTGCGAATCACTAAAAAAGCTAAAAAAAATCATTCTCTACTTGAAAAATGATAAAAATCGAAAAAAAAAAAAAAAAAAAAAAATCGCACTTTTGGCTCAGTGGGATTTTCGATGACCTATCAGTTGAAAGGTCACTGGTTCGATCCCCACTGAGGCGAAACTTTTTTGCACCATTCCCCCACGCTTCCAAACACACGTGTGATCTTTCCGTCTGCTACATGCTTGACTTCTCTGAGTGATCTTACGAAATAAGGGATTTCAGTGAGAGTTTGCTCATACGGAAAATGAGAGGAAAATAAGAAAATCAAGGAGGAGAGAAAGTGAAAATTTCAAAATTGGCAGGTGCAAAATGGCAGTGGAATGTGTGTTTTCGGTTTTTTCACACGTATTTCATGTTTCAAATTTATTTTAATTTTTATCTCTGATTTCTGATTTATTCACAATGGACTACAGTAATCCACCAAAAAATAACAATTAAACGAAATTGTTTAAGTTTGAAAAAAAAAATTTTTTTTAATTAAAAAAAAAATTCTGTTTCAGAAATTATTTTTTTGATTTTTGAAAAAGTTCCAAAATGTTATGGTCATCTTTTTAAACTTAAATTCTCTGAAAATTCCAGAAAAATCTGGAAAACACTATTTACCCTCTGTAGAAGTGATATTTCGATCCTTGATGATGATGACATAGGATTTTCGGATTTCAAGATTTCCCCTTGGGATTATAAGGGGTAAATCCTACTTGATGACGCGTGGGAATTTTCAGACAAGAGGGGGGAGAACGAAGATCTGAAATTATCTTTGCATTTAAAGAAAAAAAAAAGTTTGGAAATTTTCAGAAATTTTTATTTAAAAATTTTCAGCATCAAAAAAAATTTTTTTTTTTAAATTTTGCTTTAAATATTTCTGGTAGGATACAGCTTGCTTCTCGCTAAAACTTAAGAAAGTTATTTGGCTAATTTTTTGATCTACTAAATAATTTCAAGCAATTTTTATCTTTTTTTTTTGAAAATTTTGTTAATTTTTGGAACTAAATTTTTTTTTTTAAATTTCCGATTTTCGAAAAAAATTGAAAATATGTTTTTCAAAAAAGATTTTGTTTGTACATTTTTAGAGTTTTGAACATGAAATTTTTGAAAAAATTAAAAATTATTTTTAAAAAACAAACAATTTTTTTATTTCAAAAAAAAAATTTAAATTTTAAAATAAATAGTTTCAGAATTTTTTTTCATATTTCTAGAAATTTGTTTAGAGAGATTTTTTAACATAAAAAAGATTTTTGAAAAATTAAAAAAATTTTTTTTAAAAATTTCCATTTCAAGAAAAAAAATTACCAGTTTCAATAAAAATTCGAAAATTATCGCAGTATTCAAAAAAATGTTTGTTTACTGATACCGCTACCAGTCTTGTTATTTTTCAAAAATTTGAATTGAATTTGAACAATTATTTTTCCATTTTTTTTTAAATTTTTCGGGTGAACTCTGTTTATTCACATAAAAAATCGTTTCCGATGATTCACCGAATCACCCTTTTGATGTAATCACTTTGATTGGATTAATCAGAATCAGAATCAGTGAAATGTACGCAGACACTACGAAATCAGAAGTTTTGTGCTCAATTCCGGAAGCTATCCGTGAGAAGAGACGCAGACAACCAGACTTCTCAAAAGAGCATATCTCGGCTGAAAATGCTCCGTTTGAGCTCATCTTTGGACTGAAAATAGCCAGGGCACTTGAGATTGAGTACCTATTATCTTATCATCCAACCTGAAAATCTAGAACTGGAAGGTTGGCTGAAAATATTAGAAAATTCTGAAAATCCCTCATCCAGTCAAAAGAGCACATCTCGGCTGAAAATGTTCCTTTTGAGCTCATTTTCGGACTGAAAGAAGCTAGGGCACTTAAGATTAAGTACCTATCATCTTATCATCCAACCTGAAAATCTAGAACTGGGAGGTTGGCTGAAAATGTTAGGAAATTCTGAAAATCCCTCATCCTACTCAAATGAGCCTATCCCGGCTAAAAATGGTCCGTTTCAGCTCATCTTTGGACTGCATACAGTCAAATGAACAAAAATGCTCCCCAGAAAGTTTCAGAGTCATATCTGAAAATCGGAAAATTTCAAATTTTCTGAAAAATGACCAACTGCTCATTCAACCAAAAAACACCCAAACATCTCATTTTCGTTCTCTAATTGGACGCGGAGCCGTCCGAAAACTACAAACCACGACTTTTGAGGGTTTGATCTACGCTTTCCTCTCATTTATTACATCCCCCTTCTATGGCTTCCTTCCTTATACACTTTCCCTTATTATTATTACGGATTCCTCTTCCAATGCTGATAATCCACGCTCTAGGCCCACATTTTGGCATTTAGACGCCCCTCAACCAGGATATTACACTTCCCGCGCCCTTTTCTCGCCCTTTTCCCAATGCTTTTTCGATGTTTTTATGATTTTTTCTTGAAATTTTCGAATTGGGGTGTCTAGGATTACTTTTGGTGCTGTTTCAGTCATGAATGGACTCTGCAAAAAACAATTGCCACGGGTGGGGTTCGAACCAGTGACCTTTCGATTGGAAGGTTGCTGAAGTTCGCACTGAGCCAAAAGTGCGATGCTTTCGAAAAGTTGGATTTTCACATGGAAAACCGAATTTTTCGGTTTTTTCGGCTGAAATGGTCATTTTCCAGGATATTTTAGTGGAATACGAGCAAAAACGTAAATTTTGAAAAATCTAAAATCTAAACTTCTTATAGTAATCACACTGTGGTTACTGTAGTCATTTCAGTTGTCTCCAGGAACTATTGCAAAAAAGTTTGACCACAGGTGGGGTTTGAACCAGCGACCTTTCAACTAACAGCTCGCCTCAAATCCCACTGACCCAAAAGTGCCAAAGTTTGAAAACGCTTCATTTTTCAATGGGAAACTCAAATTTCGAGTTCTCCGAGCTCTAACAAGTCATTTTCCCACCGAAAAACCGTTTTCCAGCAGATTTTCAGAGAAATTGAACTTTTTTTGATTCTTCGATTTCAACAATAGTTTTCGCTTATTTTCGCCACATTCCAATCTTTGATCTCTCTGAAATTTCAGACTTTGCGAACTTTACACTAATTTTCACACGATCCCCGCCGAGGTGTTCGGAGTTTGACGTGTGGTGTCTTGGTTTCACCTGTCACCCCAAACTCATTTGGAAATGGGTTTTAAAGAGCTTGAAACACTAGGAAATTGAGATTTATAAGTGGAAAATACGAAAAAATCATTAAAAACTGAGAAAAATCGATGAAAATTGATGAAAATCGAACATTTTCGAAAAATCGCACTTTTGGCTCAGTGGGGATTTGGGTGACTTGTCGCTCGGAGGGTCGCGGGTTCGAACCCCGCCTGGGGCAAATCTTTTTTGCATCACTTGTCAAGGCTTACCATACATCTCCTGTTATTTGAAACGCACTGAAAGTGGCTGAAATTCCACCTGCGGTCCAAAATGTGCCACTCCGGTGTGTTGGCACGTCTGAAAATGTCTGAAATTCGAGAGATCACACCCGCAAAACAATTAGTCTCGGCGTGTGTGTGCACACGGACTTCTGTGTGCAAAACACACGCGAAATCCGCCTAAATCCACCCCGATTTTCAGCTATTTTTTGTTGATCGCGCCGCCGCGCCGCCGTGGAAAGTGCGTCAGACCAATCGACGGAGCAGATAAATAATTAGTGGCGGAGGGTATAAAATGAGGAGCAAAATAGGCGGATGGATAACAATTCAAGTCGCGTTTTTCGAGTTTCACCTGATTTTTCTCGGTTTTTCTGAGAATTCTCTGGATTTTTAGTGGTTTCAGAAGGTTACGGTAGGTTCACATGACTAATTAGGCTTTGCAAAAAAGAATTGGCCCCAGTGGGGTTCGAACCCGTGACCTTTCAACTGACAGGTCATCGAAAATCCCACTGAGCCAAAAGTGCGATTTTTGAAAAATGCTGGATTTTGACCCAAAAACATGATTTTCCGGGTTCCCAAGCGTTCTGGAGCTGAATTTCAGTGTTAAAATAGCGAATTTCCCCTAGATTTCACCAAAGTTCTCTGATGTCTGATTCACTAAAAAAAAACAAACAGTGTTGTTTGATTTCGCGAAAAACACACACGTGGGGATTACTGTCGGATTACTGTAGGCTGATCATTATCATTGATAACTTATCACCACCGCATGTTGTTTGATTTTCCCGATGATTGATCGCCAATCGGTCAGGTTGCCACTCTCAAAGTTTCTCCGGATCACACATCAATCCCTTATCATCCCCGGCTATCAATCCGTCTTTATCAGTTGGATTAGTTCGAAATTACAGCTGGTAGATCAAAATGTTGACCAACATGCTACTCTCGACCAGCCAATCGTCCGCCACTTTCTGGGATCAGAACCTCGTCGGAAACACGTCGAATTTCACGGATCTGCACTCGAACTCCTTCTCCAACATGCTCCGAAACTCCGAGGAACAGAGCCCATCGACTAATAAGACGCCAGTGGTCGGAAGACTTCAAATGGTGGGTTACTGTAGCTACAGGGGTACTGTAGAGATACTGTAGGTGACTGGGGAGTCTTGCAAAAAAGTTTCGCCACAGCGGGGATTGAACCCGTGACCTTTCAAGTGGCGGCCCTCCAAATCCGCGTTGAGCCAAAAGTGCGATTTTTGAAAAAGTTCGATTTTCACGAAAAAAATTGTTTTCCAGGGGTTTTTGACCATTCTGAATCCGATTTTCACAGTGAAATTGGCGTAAATTGAAAAATATTTTCAGCCGTGCCAACCGAAACAGAAACAGTGCGGCGTGTGCGGCAACCTCGGAGCCACTTCCCATTACGGCGGAACTGTGTGCGGCGGCTGTAAGATATTCTTCTCGCGGCAGGTGCTCAGCCAGAAGGGATTGGTGTGCGAACGCGACGGACAGTGTCCCATGGTGGCCGGCAAACGGCAAAAGTGTCGCGCGTGTCGATTTCAATTGTGCTTGAGAGCTCATATGAGCCCCGATGGTTCGTTTTTATGGGAATTCCTGACCGGAAAAGTTCCGGAAAATTCCGGATGCAATGCAATGTGAAATTTGTGTTTTCCTCGTTTTTCCTACGCTTCCGGAGAATCAATATATCTCGAGACTGATAAGAGATATCAAAAAGTTGTCAACAGCAAACTTGTAATTCTAGTTGTGATCTACAAGTTTTCAGTTGACCACTTTTTGATATCTCTTATCAATCTCGAGATATATTGATTCTCTGGCATCATTGTTACTCTGTTGGAGGGGATACGGTATTTCCGGTTTTACCTGACTTGAGCACTTCCATATTATTTTTTTTTTGGAAATCCGGAAATAATCGTTCAGTTTTTTCCGGGACGAGAACTATTTTCAAATTTGATTTGAGACGAAAAAAAAAATGAAAAATTGAATTTTTCTAAATTTTGGAAATTTTTCCAAATTATGAAAAAAAAACTTTTTTTTCTCATATCCCGGAAAATTCATCCAGGAGATTCCTACAGTATCCTTTTACCTGTTCCCTAATGAGAAATTGTCAGAAGTTGGCCGTCTGCGGGACATGCGAACCGGCGAACTTCCGGCCGTCGTGAAGAAGGAGGGATCCGTCGTTGGCTACTTCGACGAGAGTTCTCGGCCCTCGGTCAGTCGGAATCCCATCTTTTCAACTGAAATTCCCCCAATTCCAGACTAGTTTGGCCGAATGTACGGGCCTGATAAGCTCTTTCATCGACGGATTCCACTATGGCGACCGGGAGACGGCGATTTTGGGCATTTTTGTGAATTTGGAGAGGTGAGGAGTGCAGTGGAGCACGTTTACCGCGTGGAGAGAGTTTGCAAAAATGAAATGCCTCAGGTGGGGTTCGAACCCGGGACCTCTCAACTGACATGTTGCTCGAAATCCCACTGAGCCAAAAGTGCGATTTTGGGAAAAATTGGATTTTGGGTGGTTTTTATCGATTTTTCGCAATTTTCACCGTGAAAATGGGTTTTAGAGGCATTTTCCAGAGTTTTCCGAAAAAGTCCAATAGAGCGCGTTTGCAGATCGTGCGACAACAACGCGGCGCTTCGATTCATCGATCGTTTTCCACTGAACTGTAACGCGGAAATATCGATTTCCAATGCGATCGATTTCCCGATTCCAGTGTGTGAAAAGATACCGGTGAGTACAGTAACCTACAGTAACCTACAGTAACCCGACTACCGTAATCCGCCATTTCAGATGGATTACATCCGGAGAGCATGGCTCAACGATCCGAAAGGCAATTTCAAACTGTTCTGGTGCCGAAACGTGCTCCATTTCCTCGAATGGACCGCCGCAACGGAGGATTTGAACTATTTCACGAGACACGAAAAGGTTCGACTGGAAATGGCTGAAAATGAGTGGAAGTGTGAGAAAATGGCTTGGGAGGGATCTGAGAGGGGTTAGGAGTGGTTTGGCGATTTTTTTGGATTTTTTTTGGATTTTTTTAAAATTCAGTTTTATGACGAATTTTCGATTTTTTCATAACTTGGTTGAAAATGACTGGAAGTCACTGAAAATCTTCGGAAATAGATCAAAAGAGCTGAAATAGTGTTGGGAAGGGGTTTAGGGTTTTTTCTAACATTTTCCAGATTTTTTTCTAATTGCTTCTAATTTTTTTTCGATTTTTTAAAAACACTTTTATAAAAAAAAAGAATTTTCGAAAATTTATGTTAATTTTTTAAAACATTTATTTAAAATTAAATATTTTACGAAAATTCCCTTTCCATGAAAATGGAACTCATTGTATATCCAATAAATTTTTTCAAAATTAAAAAAATTTGAAACACGAAAAAAAAATTTTTATTTAAGGTTTTCGAAATTTTCATTAATTTTCAGATTTCATTGAATTTTTTTAAAATGAAAATGGTTTTTGAAAAAAAAAATTAATGAAAAAATCAATTAATTTTTGGATTGTTTCTTAAATAAAAAAAATTTAAAATGTTATAAACAGAATCAAATTTTTTTCGAAATTCCTATATCGAAATTGCCAGAGCTCTGCCGGAGAATCATGATATCTCGAGATTGATAAGAGATATCAAAAAGTTGTCAACTGCTAACTTGTAGATCACAACTAGGACTACAATATTGCTGTTGTCAACTTTTTGATATCTCTTATCAATCTCAAGATATAATCATTCTCCGGCAGAGCACTCCGGGGCCATAATTTCAAAAAATTGAAAAAAAAATTTTTTTTTTCAAATTTAATTTCCAATATTTTCAGACGCTTCTCATCGCCGAGAACTTTGTGGCCGTGTCTTGTCTGACGAATTGCTATGGATTTTTGAGAATTCAACGCGAAGAATTCGATAAGGGAAATGACGATGTGCCGCCGCCGTGTGCTCCCGAGTGGTTTTCCGAAATTGCGCAGTGAGTGGAATTTTAGGGAAAACACGGTATTTTGATACAATATTATTGATTTACGACAATTTAAGATTTTTGAAAAATTTCAAAAAAAAATTTCAAATTTCAAAAAAAAAATTTTTTTTTAATTTTCAAATTTTTTATTCATATTCTCGGGAATTTGTTAATTTTACAATTAAAAACATCCAAACTTCCCGAATATTTTTTGCGTTTTTTCATCAAAAGCACTGATAAGAGAACAAATCAATGTTTTCAGATTATCCACAGAAGCATCAATATCGATTCAAAAGATGATATCAGACATCATGGAACCGATGGATTCACTGGAGGTCACAATGGAGGAATTCCTCTTGCTCAAGTTTATAATGCTGTTCAATGGTAAGCTGGAAGGGAGCAAAAGAGAAATTAAGAGAGTGGGATTTGAACCAGCGACCTCAAAACGGCCAGGCGCGTGTGTTATCCACTGCGCCACACGTGTCACAGAAGCAAGCGGGCGGCAGGCGAATGACAAGCGCGCGGTCGTCGCGCGTCGCCGACTTTGAATAGAACCCATCGATACGCTGGAAATTGTTGCAGAACCCTCTTCGCCTGGCTCCACAGACACCTACCGTACCCGTTGCTACCGTATGAAGTACTGTGAGCTGCTGCGCAAGTACGTGGAGGAACAAATCGCCGATCCGGAGAGCTGTCTGGTCAGAATTAACGAATTGTTGAAGATCGTCGACGCTGTTCGGGTGAGGGGGAATGGGAGGCTTGATTGGATGAATATACACAATCAATATCGGAAAAATATCAAGAATCATAAAATTGAAATTTGAAAAAAAAATTTTTTTTTTGATTAAAAAATTTTTTTAAAAATTATTCACTAGAAAATCTAACTTTTCTCTCCATGAACCGATTTTTATCGTTCTTGGACCATTTGATAAATCAAAAATTGCGATTAATGTTTGCTTCTGACGCTTTTTTTCTAGCCGCAAGTTAAACGGCTGAAAATAGCGAAATTCGAAAAAAAAACTTTTTTTCAAAAAAAAAATTTCAAAAATTCAAAAAATCACAAAAAAAATTCCAGAACACGGCGACGTCACTTGACAACTGGATGACAATGTTTTACACGTCGGACACGTGTCGAATGCAGTCCCAATTGGTCTACGACTTTCACGTGAAATCGTGGCACAACCACGTCACTTCTGCGCCCGGAAATGATGATCTACCGATAAAGAGGGAGATGTGATCTTATCATTTATCAGTCCATTTTGATATAAACTCCTCAGGAACCTATTCTCAAAATTATTGGATCAATAAATTCTCGTTTTCATTTTTTTTTCCATTTCTCTTTTCAAATTTGCACAATTTGGCTCAAAATGCTCCGTTCGAGTTGGGATTTGGACTGGAAATAGTTTAAGGGTCGATAGACCTCAAAAAGTGATCTACAATTATTCTGAGGTAATATCTGGGAATTTTCATTTTTTGCAGTTCCAAAGACTCCAGATCAATAACTATTTTATTTCAAAAAGTGTTTCGTCTTGAGAAAATTTCACAAAGTCCATCCCAGATTACTGTAATCCGTCGGATTGGCTTTGGCGAATTTCGTCGTCAATTCCTGCACTTTTGTCACAATTGTCGGCGTTTTTACGATCTGAAAAGAATTATCGATTTTTTTTTAATTGATAAAATTTTTTTTTTAATCACAAAAAAAATTTAATAAATATATAAAAATACTTTTATAATTTTTTTATTTTTATAAAAAAATTTAGAAACAAATTTTTTTTAAATTGAAAAAAAATAATATTAAAAAAATATTTTTTATCACTTTTCATGGTTTTTATAAATTTTTTTTGAAAACATTAATAAAAATTAAGAAATTTATAAAAATATGATATTTGAATTTGAAAAAAAATCAAAAAATTTTTAACTTTGAAAAAACTTTTGGAATTCTTACAAAACAAAGTTTTCAAAAAATGTTTTTTTTTAAATAAAAAATTTGAAACACGAATTTTCCTGACAAAAACAGCGTTTTTTACTTACCTTGGCGGAAGCCTCAGCCATGAATTGCTGACACGTGAGAGTGTAGTTGTTGTTTTGTTTGGCGTCAGCGGCCCAGAAAAGTGTTCGCATCTGGAAACAAGTAACCTTCGAAGCGTGCAAAATAAATTTGACCTAGAGAGGAATTGAACCAGTGACCTCGAAAACGAAGTCGCAGCACGTTACCTACTGCCACCGGTAAAATGCGGCACGCGTAATGTACGACTGCGATATGCCTCAGATAGGTCTGAGGGGTAACAGCGATTATATGACTTTGCGCGTATCATAGGCGTACCGCGAGCGGCCACGTGCAGCACGCACATCGCGGGCGGATTTCAGACGAATCGCGAGCGGTGTGATACGCGTATCCGCAGCTGCAACCGTTCGTTCTCGCTTCCTCCCTCATACCCACTATTGGTCCCGCTTTCTCTTCAATAGAACGATTGGATAGATTTCGTTTATTTAAAATTAAACTATTGAATACAACTGAAATCGGGAACAAAATAATAGGATAGCAAAAAGAGCGACAGTGATTGAGGATGGGTGAGAAAAATTAATAAGGATACGATGATGGGCAGGATAAATGGGTGAATTGATAGAATGTAGCGCTTGATGATCACTGGAGCATCCGGGTGTCTGTTCTTCGTAGCCGTCTCCGTTTTGATCTATTTGTTCGTGGTCGATGGGCTGCTTGGAGAGGATGTAGCTGTCGGCGGTGACCGGCGTGCCTTCCTCGCGCATCACGCTTCTCGGAAGAGAACCGCATACTGAAATTTTTTCATTGAATAACTAAATATTTATAAGTATAGTAGAAATCTCACTTTGCCGGTGTTCCATTCGACTGGATCGACGCTCTGAGCTCTTGTCCGGAGCGGTCCGGCGATGGTTGCATCTCGTGAGTTGTTCCTATTTTCTCAAACACGACTGAAAGGACTCATGAATTTATGTTTAACTGGGGGAGGTGTGCTTACCATTTAGTCGATAGTGAACGCCTTCTTGACACTTTTCTCGCTCAGGGGGCTTTATTCGGCAGAAGTCCTATTTGTGCTCGAGTTGAACTGTAACAACGTATTGCTTTTTTTTTTATAGTGTTTTTTTTTCTTACCAATTCGCACGGAGTGGCGAGTCGAGAAGCCAAATTTCGCAGTCTCCTCTCCGCGGCTACTGGCTTTTTCGGTTTCCTCCAGAAACACTCCAGAGTCGAATCGGAAAACTGAAAACGAATGGAAATTATATTATTGGAGCTTTTTTTTCACTCATTCATACCTCTAACTATCTTTTCGTGACCGCGACAGTTATCCGCTCACTTTTCCACCTTTTGTCGACGAAACGGCTACCCGCTATTTGTCCGATTTTCATCTTTCGGCTGAAAAACAGATTAAAATAAATAGAGAAATAATTAGAAACGTAATTTTCACAAAAATACGAGCAGAAACAAGCAGAAATGCGCCGAAAACAGAGTAAACTAAGGAAATTTAGGCGATGACGCAATACGAAATTTCCGGCGGACGCAATTGTGCGCCGCCGTGTACTTGCGTACTCTGTGGAAACCGTAGTCGGATGAAATATTTTTTGATGATGAAATCAAGCAATTTTCCTAAAATCCTCCTAATTGAAAGAGAAAAAAACTGTTATGAAAAAATTTTGACAGTTTTCGGATCAAATAATTATTTGGATGTGCGCCGATAAAAAATTTAATTCGAAGCGAATGTTGGGAAAACTGTTAATTTGGGATTGGTGAATATTCAACAGGTCCAAAATTCACTGGAAAACATTAAATGCATGGTACCCAAAAATTTTATTCAATTTATTATGTAGGATTTCACAAAATATCCGTTCCCTTACAAAATAACACTTCTAATTTCCATAATTTCCTTAATTTTTCAGCTGGAAGACGTTCTTTCATCACCTTAAATTTTACTTAAAAACTGAGAAGGAACCGAGAAATGGTGAATTTGCTCTTGTGCTTCGCGAGCCCGTGATAAGAAATCGCAAAAACGGGTTTTTCGAACTCAGCGACCTCAAAAGTACCGTTTAGGTATCTTAGAGACTCAAAATATTCCACGAAATCCACCATTTCTCGGTTCCTTATCGAGACTTTCTCGAGAACAAACCGAGACTTTTTGAGACCTAATTTTTTGAATTTTGGTCAGAAAGTATTTACAAAAAACAATCGGTCATGTTCAAAAAATGTAAAATAAATGCAAATAATGGTAAAACTCTCACGAGAAAATGACTTCGCCGCACTCACAAGTGCTGCCGCTCGCGATACGTCTCCGATTCGTCCGCGACTCACATCAGATACGTCTGCTATACGCATGGTGTTCGCGAATCATGCGAGCGATCGCGACTCGGCTGCGCGCGATACGCGTATATCACGCCTATTGTATACGAGCGCGTATAATACGCTTGCCGCATTTTACCGGTGTGCGCCACCAGTGACTCGCCTGCGCAGTGTCACCAGGGCGATGACAAGCGCGCTGCCGGCGCCCGCCGCCAAACTCACATTATCAGCCTCTGCCTTCGTCAAATACTTGGTACTGATTCCCTGATTGTAGAGGTAATTGATATACTTTTTGAGCGAGAACCTCATATCGATAAAGGAAAGTGCCTTCTTCTGCGCGTACGCTTGTTTCGAAAGCGGGTTCGAGGCGTCCACTTTGGCGCTGGCGTCTTTCTGAAAAAATTAGAAGGGGAAAATGAGGAAAATGGGGGAAAATTTTTTAGAAATAAGCTGAACGGGGAATATGAGAAATTCCTAATTATTCGATTTTTTTGATGATTTTTAAAGTACCGTATTTCATCGAAAAGTGCCGAAACGCTGCCGGAGAATCATTATATCTGGAGATTGATAAGAGATATCAAAAAGTTGTCAACAGCAAACTTGTAGTCCTAGTTTTGATCTACAAGTTTGCTGTTGATAACTTTTTGATATCTCTTATCAATCTCGAGATATAATGATTCTACGGCAGCGTATGAAAATCGAGGAAGCACGGTAAAATTTTCCGGTTTCAAAAAAATTCAAAAAAATTAAATGTATTTTTTTGTCGTTCCACGGTATCTTAGTATCTCAGATAAATCGATGAATTACTACAGTGATTCTCAACACTTTTTTTGTGAAAATTTAAAAAAAAAACATGATTTTGATATATTTTTTTCAATTTTTAATTTTTTTGAAAAATTCAAAAAATTGAATTTTTTCTTAATTTTTTTATCAGTTGATATCAAGGATTATCACAATAAAAAATTTGTGTGCCTGAAAAACTTCAATTTTATTTTTTTTTCTTAATTAAGAAAACAATTTTTTAAAAGTTCGAAATTTTGGAATTTTTTGAAATTTTTTTAAATATTTTTTTTCTAATTGAACAAAAATATATACAGTAGTCGACAGTAATTCTTGGTGAATATTTGGAGGGAAAAAATATTGAATGAAAATTTTAAATAAAAATTGTTAAAAAAGTAAAATTTCCGTTTCATTAGTTATTCAAAAATGCTTGTTTTTTCAAAATTACCGCTCGTTGCCCGACGAAACAAATTTTATTTTTTATTGATTGAAAAGTACAGTACAGGGTTACTGTACTTTCAAATCTACAGTAATCCCCTCGACTCACCCAATTTTTCGGAACCCAATTGGTCACCACCGTCTTCGTTTTGGGCTTTGTCGTCTCTTTGTTCACGTTGGTCGTCAGCTGAAAAATCAATCGATATTGATCGATTCATCCGGAATCAGAAATTTTTTTTTGAATTTTTAAAAAAAAAATTTTTTTCGAATTTTTCAAAAAAATTTTTTTTTCGAATTTTTCAAAAAAATTTTTTTCTAAAATAATTTTTGAATTTTTTTTAATATTAAAAAATTTGAAAAAATGATAAATTCAGTCTCTTATTCTATCCGGAATCCGGAGTAGTTGAATTTTTATTCCCGTTTTTTTTTTTCGAATTTTTCAAAAAAAAATTTTTTTTAAACAATTTTTGATTTTTTTAATCCTAAAAAAAATTGGAAAAAATCGCACGTACAGTTTTAACTTTGGCAGCAGCCGCATAGGGGAATATCTTCTGAAGGGCTCCAACGACCACTTGATCACACGAAACGAGCACAATTACAGAGGAGAACACAAGGAACAGCAGTACGGAGAGACGGGCGGCCATCTGGAAGTGATGACACTGCTAAACCGCTGGCGTGTACGCAGCGGACACGCTGCGTACACGCCGATCCGATTTTAGCCGCTGGGTACACACCAGCGGTTCATCAGTGGAGGGATGAATTTAAATGAGAGTTCCAAGTCATCAAATGAGAGAAAACACAGAAAATTTGCCAAATTTCTACCCAGCCGCATTTCTTTGGCCATATTTCGATCATTTTTTCCGTTTCCGGGTATTTTCTCCTCCCACGTTCTCTTGAACACGTAATAGTTTGTTTTCCAGCGGAGGGAAACTCGCACGCGATAGAGATAAGGTAAGAGAGAGAGACGAGAGGGAACGAGAGTTTAAAGGCGCACGTAGTTTGGCGACCGAAAGGTCTCGAGCGGAAGAGGAACCGCGAGGTTTGCACGGCGCGTATTAGGCCCACTCTACGCTGGTAGATTCTACCAAAATGCGCTAAAACAATAAAGCTGTAACATGAAACTGTCCCATCTGAATATACCCGAAGCGGGAAAACTTATTATCTTGAAACGTAGAGAAGAGATAATAAATAATAAATAATAATACAATTTTGCCCGAATCGTGCCGGCAAACGTGCCGATTCTGTGCCGTCGACAAGAGTTGGCGTGAGAGAATTTCGAATATTTATTTTGGATTCGGAGTGAAAACAGTAACTGGGAGAGTCAAAACTTGATTGATAGTGCCTACTAACGTCCCTCGTCAAGCGGATCCAAAAAGTACAGTACTTTGACACTTTCTCTCGAAAGTTCGGCTCTTTTCGGAAATTGCACTTTGAGAAAGGCGAGCTTGTCTGTAATTGTCTGTAATTCCAGCCAAGGGGGGCGGAGGCTCCCAAAATGTGGTGCATAAGTCTTGCAACTAATGTACCTACACAATTACAGCCCTCGAGGATCGCTTTGAAATCCTAGTGCCCTTTGTTCGAATTTTTGAAAAAATTTTCATGAAAAATTACTGCTGTTCCACAGAAATGGTATCATCTGACAAGGGAACCATTTTACCTTAGCTCTTTAGGATTGGCTACAAATTTGCATATAGATTCTTGAGGTGATTCTAAACAACTCTTCAGTTGAAAAAAGTTGCCCGTTCGGCCTCCCCTTCGAGATATTTGCGTTTGAAAATTGCTGAAATTTTGCACGGATTAACGTGGAAAACGGTGTGGGCGCCACCGCGCACATCAACCCACCTATCCACCACTGTCGACAGTGGGTCGGTGGCCGAGTGGGGTAGAGGCGCGGGTCGTGTGCGGCAGCTTGTTGGTTCGGTCCCCGCTGATGCTATACTTTTTTTGCTTTTTATTTCTGGTCACCTTTTGCTGAAAAAACCAAAGTCCGAAAATTTTTTCCAAAAATTTTTCATTTTTTTACAATTTTCTTTCTCTGATTGGGAGTTATAAAAAATCACCAAAAAACTTTTTCACACCAGCATAACAGTAGTCATCGTAATCACAAGAGAAATATGGACAAACGTGAGTTTTCCAAATGAAATGTCCACATGATCGCAGATTTCATTTCTTGGAATAAAAATGACAATTTGTCAAGAATGAATATTTGTGTCAGTCGTAGACAAAATTATGCTATGATGGTGTGAAGAAGTTTTTTGGTGATTTTTTATAACTCCCAATCAGAGAAAGAAAATTGTAAAAAAATGAAAAATTTTTGGAAAAAATTTTCGGACTTTGGTTTTTTCAGCAAAAGGTGACCAGAAATAAAAAGCCAAAAAAGTATAGCATCAGCGGGGACCGAACCAACAAGCTGCCGCACACGACCCGCGCCTCTACCCCACTCGGCCACCGACCCACTGTCGACAGTGGTGGATAGGTGGGTTGATGTGCGCGGTGGCGCCCACACCGTTTTCCACGTTAATCCGTGCAAAATTTCAGCAATTTTCAAACGCAAATATCTCGAAGGGGAGGCCGAACGGGCAACTTTTTTCAACTGAAGAGTTGTTTAGAATCACCTCAAGAATCTATATGCAAATTTGTAGCCAATCCTAAAGAGCTAAGGTAAAATGGTTCCCTTGTGAATCTCTTATGCAATACAATATCATTTGAATCATTGCATATCAGCTTATCACTGTATTGTAAGAGAACAATACAGTTTTTTGTGAGGAAAATAAATATATTTTTTTAAAAAATATATTTCAAAAATTTCCCATAACTTTTGATTTTTTTTTAAAACTAGGCGATAAGTTTTTACAGTAACAAATAATATAAAAATCAACTAAAATAAACGGTTAATTTGAAACCGAAAAAATTAAAATTTTCCAAAAAAAAAATTTTTGTCAAAAAAAAAAAAATAAAAAAACGCAAAAATTTCTGCAAACCGCCAAGTACATTCATTTAAATAGCGCCCCCGTCCAAAATCTACAGTACCCCGCCTATAATACCGTAATCCCATTAAATCCTTCACGTTCCTCTCGAAATTTGGTCCATTTATCCGTGTGAACTTTGGTTTTTTTTTTTGCGCGTTTCAATTCAAAAAACTCGAGTATTTGGTCATGTTTAGTGTCAATTTAGTTTGGATCGAGGAGAAACTACGAATTATGTGATCTACCTGTTTGAACACAAAGGGCGGAAGTGTGATGAGAGCGGATTATCTCTGCGAATATACCGAATGTTTGAACCAAATTAAAAAAACCGCCGAGAAATAGTGATCTACTATCGGATGTCATTGAAATGACCCCCTCCCCCCAAACGAGGAGAGCTCTGCCGGAGAATCAATATATCTCGTGGCTGATAAGAGATATCGAAAAGTTGTCAATTGCAAATGTGTAGATCATAAAAAGGACTATAAGTTTGCTGTTGACAACTTTCTGATATCTCTTATCAATCTCAAGATATAATGGTTCTCCGGCAGAGCTCTCTTCGGTTGCGGCGCCATGGCATCCGATAAACCGATGAACCAAATTCGAAAAAAAAAACCGCGTGGTTGCCGAGTGTCTAGCCAATGGGCATTGCTGAAACTGAAGTTTGTCTGATTTTCAGAACACGTGGCTAATTCTGAAATTCTCAAAGTAGTTCTGTAAGTTTGGGATAACATTTCTGCACTGCTAAACCGCTGGCGTGTACGCAGCAGACACGCAGCGGGTCCGCCTGTGATTGGCGGGTTGCCTGCGGACACGCAGCGGGTAACTTTCGGCCACTGCGTACCACCAGCGTGTACTCGGCGTACACGAAGGTAGAGTGCACGTTCACTGGAGATCTTCTTACTTTTCCCGGTGTTCCAGGACTTTCAGATTTTCAGATTGAATCCTTAAATCACCCTTATTTATTTATAGTCCTCATGACTGTTTCTAGTCCAAAGAGGAGCTCAAACGAAGCATTTTGAGCCAAGATATGCTCGTTTTGAACAATGTGCTGCTCACTTTTACATTATTTGAAAAAAATTGGAAATTTTCAAGAAAAAATTACCGTTATTTCTCGAATAGAGTGGCACCCGTCACAAGAACCATTATATCTCGAGACTGATAAGAGATATCAAAATGTTGTCAACAGCAAACTTGTAGATCAAAACTAGAACTACAAGTTTGCTGTTGATAACATTTTGATATCTCTTATCAATCTCGAGATATAATCATTCTCCGGCAGGAGTGTAGCTCTATTCGACGAAACACGGTATTAAAAATTCTAAAAAAAATTCAAAAATGCGAAAAACTTGTGATTAAATTCCGAATGCTGCAAAATAACATTCCAATTCATTATTTTATTCCAGAAAAAAAATTCCAGAACATAATGATCATTTTGAGCATATTCGCCCTAAATGCTCCAAATGCCTATTTTTAGCCCTATAATACACAAATAAACAGTGTCTCTCTATCAAAAATCAATAATTCTGAACTGATAACAGCGGGAACAAACAAAACAAAATACGCCTTATCACTTTATCAACATGACTCACAAACTGCGAGAATCGTCCATTTCTTCGTTTCGAATTTATCGATTTTTCTCCTCGAATTCCCTCTAAATGGTCCATCTGCTTATCAGGGTCAGTGATAAGAATGTCCTAATCAGTAGTAGATCATTTTCTCTCAGATCAGTCTATTTTTGGTGATTTTCCTGAAATGTTCGGCCGATTTGTTTGAGACAAGTGAGGAATGCAAGGATACAAGTGGAACTCCATTGAATTGTACGTTTTTGAAATTTTTTTTTTGATTTTTGAAATAATTTTTTTTTAATTTTGAAATGAGATTTGTGAAAAAAATAAAATTTTGAAAATGAGAAAAAAAAATTATTTTTTAATTTTCTCAAAAATTTCACTGAATTTATAGATATTTTTAATTTTTTTTCGAGGTTCTAAAAAAAATTTTGCAAAATAACATTGAAAATAAAAAAAATTTTAATAAAAAAATTTTTTTACATTTTTTTAATGTTGAAAAATCTTTCGTTTTAACAAAAAAAATTTTTAAAAACATTTCTTCTAATTTTCAGAAGCATTGAATAATGTTGGAAAATTTGAAAAATTTGTAAAATTAGGAGTTTCAGAAAAAAACTTTAATTTTCAAAAAATTTTTAATTCATAAAAAATATTTGAAAAAAATATGAATCCGAAAAAAAATGTTTTTTTATTTAAACAATTTTTGGAAGCTTTTCGGAAATTTGTAAAATTGGGAGTTTCAAAAAATTTTAAATTAATAAAAAAAACAAAAAAGATA
Organism: Caenorhabditis macrosperma; assembly: GCA_963932285.1. Taxonomy (NCBI): domain Eukaryota; kingdom Metazoa; phylum Nematoda; class Chromadorea; order Rhabditida; family Rhabditidae; genus Caenorhabditis; species Caenorhabditis macrosperma. The sequence goes on from OZ010620.1 coordinate 12,176,127, forward strand.
AAATTTTAAAAAAATGTGAATAAGAACAATTTTTTGAGAAGGTACGAAAAATTGAAAAAAAATACTGTTTCATAAATTTATTAATTTTTTTCTGAAAGTTGAAAAAAAAATTAGGTAGCAAAAATGCACTCGAAATTGAAATTTTGAAAATAGAGCAAACGCGCTCCATTGAAAAATCGAGATTTTGCGGTGGAGCGCGTTTGCATCGTTTTCTAGGTGAAAATTGAGAAGAATGCAGGTCCGAGCAACTTCATCTACTATTTCGAGTGTTGCGCCAATGAGTGTTGTCTTCGAACGCAGGTGAGCCCCCGGGGTTACTGTAGGAGGTGGTGACTGCGTACTTTCCAAGCTACAGTACCCCTTGAGGGATACTGTACCTTTGAATCTGCGCAAACACCAGGTCACTGTAGCTCGGCCAGTCCCAAAATACAATAATCATTAGGAACTATAGTATCTCAAAGGAATACGGTATCGTTGAAAGGATTACTGTAGCTTCAAATGTGTGCAAACACCGTCCTTTCTGCAGCTCGTCCCCGCCATCATCATCGCCATCATCGCCACCGTCATGACGGTATTCTGCCTCATTTCTTGTTTCGCCTACTGTTTTTGTGGCGAATAAAATGTTTTTTTTGTCAAAATGGAAAAAAAAAGTTTATGTTTCCGGAGGTTACTGTATCCTCGAAAATGCTTTTTAGAAGGTTACTGTAGCTCCAGATCTCTGCAAACACCAAATCTTCAGAACTACAGTAATCCAGAATCGCATTCTTTTCGATCACTGTCTGCATTTATCGGAACCCAATTCTGCATTTCATAGAACAAACGCTGCCGTAGAATCGTTATATCTCGAAATTGATAAGAGATATCAAAAAGTTGTTAACAGCATGCTTGTAGATCACAACTAGGACTACGATTTTGCTGTTGACAACTTTTTGATATCTCTTATCAATCTCGAGATATATCGATTCTACGGCAGCATTGTCACCCTAATCGACAAAATACTGTAAATAATGTTTTTTTTTTTGAAAAGAATGTTCAAATGGGCACTGTTTTGCCAAGTCTGCAATCACCTTCTGATCTACCGTGTTCAGCTGCAGATCCACACAGTTCCCAATCTACAGTAATCCGGAAGCATCCTGACGGTTACTGTAGCTTCGCAAGTCTGCAATCACCGGGAATCCACACAGCTATTATATATTTCAAAAATCTTGGAACCTGAGCAAACGCGCTACGCTGGACTCGTGTTGGTCTCGCCACGACTCTCGTCTGCGTCTCTCGTGGAACACACGAGGCAGAGACAATAGTCGTGGCGAGACCAACGCGAATCCAGCGGAGCGCGTTTGCGCAGGTTCCAAGATTTTTGAAATATATAATACCAATCTACAGTAATCCGGAAGCCCTGACGGTTACTGTAGCTTCGCAAGTCTGCAATCACCGGGAATCCACAGAGTTCCCAATCTACAGTAGTCCGGAAGCCTCCTGACGGTTACTGTAGCTTCGCAAGTCTGCAATCACCGGAAATCCACACAGTTACCAATCTACAGTAATCCGGAAGCCTCCTGACGGTTACTGTAGCTTCGCAAGTCTGCAATCACCGGAAATCCACACAGTTACCAATCTACAGTAATCCGGAAGCCTCCTGACGGTTACTGTAGCTTCGCAAGTCTGCAATCACCGGGAATCCACACAGTTACCAATCTACAGTAATCCGGAAGCCCCGACGGTTACTGTAGCTTCGCAAGTCTGCAATCACCGGGAATCCACACAGTTACCAATCTACAGTAATCCGGAAGCCTCCTGACGGTTACTGTAGCTTCGCAAGTCTGCAATCACCGGAAATCCACACAGTTACCAATCTACAGTAATCCGGAAGCCTCCTGACGGTTACTGTAGCTTCGCAAGTCTGCAATCACCGGGAATCCACACAGTTACCAATCTACAGTAATCCGGAAGCCCCGACGGTTACTGTAGCTTCGCAAGTCTGCAATCACCGGGAATCCACACAGTTCCCAATCTACAGTAATCCGGAAGCCTCCTGACGGTTACTGTAGCTTTACAAGTCTGCAATCACCGGGAATCCACACAGTTCCCAATCTACAGTAATCCGGAAGCCTCCTGACGGTTACTGTAGCTTTACAAGTCTGCAATCACCGGGAATCCACACAGTTCCCAATCTACAGTAATCCGGAAGCCTCCTGACGGTTACTGTAGCTTCGCAAGTCTGCAATCACTAGAATCCACACAGTTACCAATCTACAGTAGTCCGGAAGCCCTGACGGTTATTGTAGCTTCGCAAGTCTGCAATCACCGTGACTTCTGATCTCCCGTGTGTTTAGCCGCCTATTCAATTCGATTCTCATCTTCCCTCACTCTCTCTGCGTCTCTCTCTCGCCCACACTCTCTCTCGCCCATTCCCTCCGGCCAAATCGCATTTTTGTCTCTTTTTTCAGGGGGGAAGACACGTCTTCTTCTCTTCTTTTCACACTTTGAGCAACTTTTCTCTCTCTCTTTTTCCCTTCATTTCGCCACTCGTTTTTCGATTTCGACGCCTTCTTTTCGCCCTTCCGTCCGAAAGTTGTCAATGTGTTTTCGTGTGTTGTGGGGGTATGTCACACACGGCGGCCCTCTTCTCTTTCTCTTTCCCCCCCCCCAAGTCCAGTGATGACGTCATCTCATTTTTAGAGCTCTTTTTCCTCTTTTTTCCATTTTTTTTTTTGAATTTCTGGGAGATTTTTGAGGTTTTTGGTGAAGTTGGCTCAAAATGCTCCGATTCAGCCCGGGATTTTTTTTTGGATTGTGGGGGTGTCTAGGAATGTTTTTTGATTGTTTTTAGGGTGTTTGGAGAAAAATTGGAATTTTGAGCATTTTTTGAAAATTTGGAAAAAATCTTTTTTTTTTTTAATTTCCCACAATTTGCCTTAAAATTCTCTTTGAGAAGAGCTGAATTTTTTTCTAATTTTTTGATTTTGATTAACAGCTTGATTGACAGTTTGAACAAAAAAATTTTGAGAATTTTGTAGAGAATTTGAATTTTTTGAAAAAAAAAAATATTTTTTTGAAATTGTTCAAATTTGCTCAAGTTGGCTCAAAATGCTCCGATTCAGCTGGGGATTTTTTTTGGATTAAAGGAGTGTCTAGAAATGTATTTTGATTGTTTTTAGGGTGTTCGGAGGAAAATTGAATTTTTGAGATTTTTTGAAAATTTAGGAAAATTTATGGAATTTTTAAAAAAAATTTTCTACACTTTGCCTTAAAATGCTCTTTGCAAGCTGAAATTTGTTTCTCAACTAGGAAAAGTGATTCGAAACGTGAACAAGGATTTTTGAAAAATTTGGAGAGAATTGGAATTTTTTCGAAAAAAAAGTTTTTAAAAAAATTTTTCTCAAATGATCATTTTTTTTGGAATTTTAAAATGAATTTTTTGAATATTTTCAGGTATTGAAAATTGAATTTTTGGACATTTAAAAAAAAACATGAATAGGAATTTTCTCAACGTGGCCAATTTGTTTTTATTGTTTTTATTGGAAGTGTTCATAAATTTAATGGATTTTTTTTTGATAATTTTCGTGTTTCACCTCTTATTAACAAATTTGTTATCACTCGTTTCACTCATTTCGTTACCTTGTACACTTTTTTTGTGCTATTCAAAATTTTGGAAATGTTTTTTCCCAATCTGCACAAAATGACAATTGAATTAAAACAAATTTTGTTTTCAAAAAAAAAAAAAAAAAAAAAACCAGCATATTATTATTCCCATGGCTTTCCAGAGTTTTCAATGAAATTGCCCTTGGGCTATGCGGCGATGTTTAGTGTCTAGAGAGAACCCCCCTCGTGGAGTTGTTTCTGTTAGAAAATCTATAGAGGTCTAGAGAAAAAGAGCACAATTCGCTGCTCTGTTTGCTCTGTTTTAGCTCATCTTTGGACTGAAAATAGTCATGAGGACTATAAATGAATAGGGTTGATCCAAGGACTCAATCTGAAGAACTGAAACTGGGAGGTAGGCTGAAAATCGGTGGAAACTCTAAAATTCCCTCATCCTAGTCAAATGAGCATATCTTGGCTCAAAATGCTCCGTTCGAGCTCCTCTTTGGACTAGAAACAGTCATGAGAACTAGTACTCAATCTCTACAAACTCATTAGGAAATGTGAACTCTCAAAAAGTATCCGGATAGCGAGAGGGTAGAGCATTTTTGTTTGGAAAATGAACGGATTATGGGGGGTGAGATGACGGTGAAATTCGAGCTCTAAATGGACGGAAGGATGCGCCAGTTACACATTCGATTGAACCCCCCTAAAACACATATATCTCTGCTCATTCCCTTTCTTTCCTCTCTCTCTCCGCTCCCGTTTTTTTCCAAAAAAAAAAGCCTCAAATTACATGATGACGTCAGTATTATTTTGCATAGAACATAGAATAGTCAGAGGTTCCCTGGTTCTAACAGAATTTGAGACGGGGCCTCTGAACACTTGGTGATTCATGTCTAGTCCCCTTCGTCTTATCCGTTTCAAATTTGGGCTCACACGGAGCATTCTGAGCCGAGATATGCTCATTTGACTGGGATGAGGGAATTTCAGCGTTTCCTCCCAGTTTCAGTCATTCAGGTTCTACTCTTAAATGACTACTGCTCAGATCTAGCTCATTTGTCTGTTTTCAGTCGGAAGATGGGCTCAAAAAGAGCATTTTGAGCAAGATTACGCTCAAATTACACGATGACGTCAGTGTTGGTTTGGAATAAGTTTTGGCGAACTCGTCGATCGTTCGCCAAAATTTTACTGATATTCTTTCTGCGATTATGAGTTCGCCGCGAGCGTGGACTTTGTTTTTGGCGCGAAACGTTTTGAAATTGTCTGCGTCTCTGAAATTTACACACTGCCTCGCTCTTTCGTTGCGGGACCTTCACCGACTGCGGAGTCCACGCTTGCGACGAACTCATAATAAATGCCCATTTTCCTGTTTCAGGAGCTCGTTTTTGCCTTGAAAATAGAAAAAAGAGTCACTTTTATGTGTGCCCTCAATAAGAAAAAAGTCCAAAGTGCAGTCATTCAGCTCCAGTTCACCTGACTTCCCCCCTCATTTTGTTGTTGTCGAGAAGGCGAAAGAAACCACAGAAGAAGACACCCCCCCCCCCCCCCCCCCCAGTTGCCATGGGAGCCCACGAGACCTTATTCCAATGGAATCGTCACTATCAGGCTTGGTCGGAAAAAAGTCGGTAATTTTTTTCCGAGTTAAAATTTCCGAAAAAAAAAGTCGGAAGAAAAAGTTCCGACTTTTTTTCCGAAAATCGTTTTTTTCACTTCTTGAAGCGATTCTTTTTTTGTTTAAAAATGAGGGTTTCCGTAATTTTCGGGACAATTTCCGAAAAAAAAGTCGGAAAAGGTCGGAAATTTCGGAAATTTCGGTCGCAATCGCGGTGTCAGCGAAGGTCCCGCAACGAAATAGCGAGGCAGCGTGTAAATTTCAGAGACGCACACAAGTTCAGCACGTTTCACGTCAAAAATGAGGTCCACGCTTGCGGCGAACGCATAATAGTTCCGTTTCCGGTTCCGACTAAGCCAGATCACTATGATGCACGGGAGCTTCGGAGATGTGTGCGGTTTGAATTCCCGCGCAGCCGGACTGTTTGAATTTGGCTGCTTGCCTGAGTATTCAACGCTTAACCATAGGCGCTCTCGTAAATCGACACGAGCCACACGCTTTAACGTTGAATACTCAGGCAAGCAGCCAAATTTGAAAAATCCGCAGTCCGGCAGCGCGGGAATTCAAACAGCACACATTTCCGAAGCTCTCGTGTGATGTTCGATGGTTTCTATGGTTTTTCTGTTTTTTCGAAGAAAAATATGAATCCATTGTTCGTAGATAGTAGGGGTATTCGGTTATGTACATAGGAATTGAAAAAAAGACTTCTTGTTAGTTGTTTTCTTCTTTTTTCCCCGAACGAAAATGAGCCAATTGAACTGAAAACATTCTGTTTTCCAGGGAAATCCCCGTGGTTTTAAGACACCATAAAACCACCTCTCTAAACCCCCCAATTTCCCTGATTGGAAATATGGAAATGTTATTTTTAATATTTGTTAGAGGTGTTGGTTTCTGAGATTTTTGAAAAAAAATTTTTTTTTTTGGTTTCTCGCTAAATTTTTTTATCTTTTTACTTCGGCGAAAAAAATTTGTTTCTATTATTTTTTTTCTATTTATTTTTCATTTTTTGCCAAAGCTTTGACGACAAAAATTAGAAAAAGTCGCGCGGCGGCCGTAGATCACCACGAAATTTTGGAAAATTTCAAAAAAAATAAAACAGCCAAAAACCGTATTTTTGGAATAAGGATTACGGTAACATTCGTTGAGCTGTGTCCAAATCGTTTCGAGACCCATCCCACTCGCTCTTTGCCGAAAAGTACAGTAGCCGTCGTGGTGAGACCCACAATATCAACAGAGCGCATTTGCAATTGAGGTTCTGAAGTTCTAGAGGATAAAATGAAAAATAAAAAATAAAAATAAATAAAATAAAGTATTTCATGCCATTTCTTTTTTTTTGTCCTATTTTTTTCTCACCACGTTCTTCCTAGACGTAATAAAATAATAATAATAATAATAATTTTCTAATAAATAAAAAAAAAATTAAATTTGACACTCTTTTGTTTGTTGGTGCAATTCAAATAATTGGAAATCAAGATATCGGAACGATTTTCCGATTTTTTTCGAAAAATAAGACAGTTTTCTGAAAGAGCAAATTTTTGAAAAATTTTTGAAAAAATTTTGAAATTTTAATTGAAAATCAGTTTTGTTGAAATTTTTGTTCGATTTAAAAAAAATTTCCCGAAATTTGGCAGTTTTGGAAATTTAAAAAAATGTCCAAATTATCACTTTTTAACTTTTAAAAAATGGATTGAAATTTGAAAAAAAAAATTTTCGAAGAAATTTAAAAAAAAAATGCAAATGGCCCCTAAAAAATAATTTTTGGAAAAAAAGCGAAAAACAACCATTTCACCAGATGATAAAATTTCTTGACACCTGGATTCAAGAAAACACTCTTCGGAATTCCGGAAGTGTGAAAAACAGAGAGATAAAAAACACCAGAAAACTTCAAACATGCCTATTTCCTCGAATAGAGCAGCATGCTGCCGTAGAATCATTATATCTCGAGATTGATAAGAGATATCAAAAAGTGATCAACAGCAAAATTGTAGTCCTGATTATGATCTACAAGTTTGCTGTTGACAACTTTTTGATATCACTTATCAGTCTCGAGATATATCAATTTTCCGGCAGTAGTGCCGTTCTATTCGAGGATATCCGTGTGTTCCTCTCTGTTTTCCAGTTGTTTTTCACACGGAGCCGCCTGGACAGCGGCTAATCTCCCCCCTTCCCCCAATAAACAACCTTACTCTCTCCTGCAATTTGATCTACTGAACAACTGCCCCCCCCCTTCCGTCTTTCTCCCTCTCTCTTTTCCAATATGTTCATCTTTTTCTTCTGTTTTTTTTTCGAGTGTGTGTGTGTGTGCAACATTTTCACTACTACTATTATCGTTGTATTATCTCAAAATCGTAGATCACAATTTGAAATTTCAAACGCCCGCCACGATATCTCGCAACGAAAACATTTGTCAGCGCCGAAACATGCTGCGCCTTTAAAGCGGCGATACGGTAGTTGCGCATGAATTAATTTCGCTCTTTTTCCACTCGATTCCCCCAATTTCAGTGGTTTTTCAACCGTTTTTCGCGGTTTTTGCCGGTAAAAAAAGCACAAAAAGTGTATTTTTTGTGTTTCGTTTGCATATTTTCCAGTATTTTCCCGATTCTAAAGTCAAATTTTCAGGAAAACCAGCCAAAGTGACAGTTTTTCGGCAAAAAGCAAGAAAAATACCGCCGCCTGGAAATTTGACTTTAGAATCGGGAAAATATACAAACGACACGAAAAATACACTTTTCGTGCTTTTTTTAACCGAAAAAACCGCGAAAAACGGTTGAAAAACCCCGGCTAAAATTGAGGAAATCGAAAAACGGTAGACAGTAACCCAAAGTTTAAAGGCGCATGTCGATTTTTGAAAAAAGTTTTCTGTTCTCGTGGCGAGACCCCATTCCTCCCATTACGCCACATTCCAGGAAATATATATAATATTGTGAACTCGGATTTTGAGATAATTACCGTAAAAACTCTATTTTAACGGCACTAAAAAAATGAGGTTGAACAATTTAACGGTATGCCGTTAAAATAGAGTTTTTACGGTAAACGATAAAAAATCGAAACATTGATTTAAAAAATATTCTCCTTTCTTTCGAGAAAAAATGAGAAAATAAAAATACTTTTTCAGAAAATTATGAAAATTTTTTTCTCTATCTCGTTTACAATACTCGAGAAAAATTGTGAAGCCTTGTTATAAAAATATTATCTTTGTAATCCTTACAATTTTCAAGAAAATTTCTTTAGCCTTGTTAGAAATTTTTGAAATTTTCAAAATAAAAATTTTTTTTCTAAATCTCGTTCACAATACTCGAGAAAAATTCATTAGTCTTGTTAGAAATTTTTTAAATTTGTTATTTTCGTTAAATCTCAAAATCGGAGTCGACAAAAAAAAATTCAAACGCTCGCGCGCGATATCTCGCAGCGAAGAATCAAAATGTAAACGGCGAAGCGAGCTGCGCCTTTAAAGCCCGACTATGGTAGGTGCCGATAATTAATTTCGTCTTTTTCACTCGATTAACTCAATTTCAGCGGTTTTGCAACTGTTTTTCACGCAAAATACACTTTTTGTGTTATTTTTACAGGAAAAAGCGCGAAAAACGGTTGAAAAACTGCAGAAATTGAGTTAATCGAGTGAAAAAGACGAAATTAATTATCGGCACCTACCGTAGTCGGGCTTTAAAGGCGCAGCTCGCTTCGCCGTTTACATTTTGATTCTTCGCTGCGAGATATCTCACGCGCGCGTTTGAATTTTTTTTGTCGACTCCGATTTTGAGATTTAACGATAATAAATAAACAAATTTAAATTTAAAAATTTTATTTTTTCATTTTTTTTGGAAAACTCCTCCTCCCTGCAACATGTTCCTGTTTTTTCTCCTTTTTTCTCCTTTTTTTCATCCATTTTCCCCTGTTCTTTGTGTCCGTATCCCCTTCCTTCCCCCCGTAAATCTTCAGGGAATTCGGGGGGAATTCTGGGGGTCCAAACAAGTGCCAAAGTAGACACCCCTTTCCCATTGGCCCCTTGGACCACTTGGTTTTCCGCCGAAAATTCGATTGGATTATCCCCCATCCTTGCCCCATCCGCGCCTTTCGAGACACTTTGTCTTTTTTTTTTGTGTAGTTTTCAATTTTTTTTTTTTAACGATTTTTATGGGAAATGGAAATTTTCTGATTATCTAAAAGATATCGCTCAAAAGGTTATCAAAATTAAATACAATTTTTCTAAAAAAAATTTGAAATTTCAGTGAAACCGAAAAATTGAAATTTTAGCATTTTTTGTAGAATTTTTTTCTGATTTTCTGATTTTCGTATTTTAATTTAAAAATTTTCTTACAATTTAAAATAATATAGTTTAGGTTTCCTATTAATGTACTTTTTTTAAAACCAGACACCACATCAAACAAAAATTCAAAAATACATTATTTTTTTAAAAATTTAGTCCGAAAATTTTTTTCTAATTTTTTCTTTTTTTTTAAATGATAGTGTCATCATTTGAACAATCAAATATCCATTCTTTCCAAAGAATTTAAAATTTCAGTGAAACCGAAATATTATAATTTTTAAAAGAATTTTTTTTGAATTAAAAAAAAATTTCAAATTTTTTTCCCTCAGCGTTTTTCAAGTCCCTCATTGGAAATTCCAAATTTTTACCAAATTTTACAAAACGTTCTTTTTTTACAAAAGTGACATTTTTCCTTGTTTATAAAAATTTTGAAACAAAAATTTTTTTTCTGAAAAATGCTGGAAATGGTCCGTTCCAGCTGGGTCTTGGACAGGAGACAGTCAGACACTTTAGGAACACTATATCATTTTTCTGAAATTAAACCTTCAAAACTGAATGTCTGAAACTCGTCTGAAAATGAGAATCGGAAAAAAAAGTCGAAATTTTTTTTTCTTTTTTCGATGATTTTTTGTTTTTTTAAAGAAAATTTCTTTGAGTGCCAAGATATGTCTTAGGGTTAGTATAAAAATTAATTTCAACGTGAAAATACGAAAAAAAATTTATCGAAAATTTAGAAAATTTTCTGAAACAGATTTTTTTTTTTGGATTTTTTGAAAAAAAAATTATTTTTTTTTTTTTACAAAATTCTTAGGGAACAAAAGCGCATAGTGTAAGCGGAATAACTGGAACTGTAATTTTTAATTTAAAAAAGAACTTAAAAAAAACAAAAATAAAAAATTTTGTGAAACCGTCAAAAAAAAATTTCAAAAATGTTCCCTAAAAATGATATTGATCTGATTTTTGAAAAGAACATGTTTTTGAAAATAATATGAAAATCGAAACAAGAATTCGAAACCAAAAAAAATGTTTATTAAAAAAAAATTTTCAAATTAAAAAAATTTCAAAAATGTTCAGTTTCACCAAATCCGAAAAAGTTTTCCTGGGAAACCCTAAAAATGATATTCCTACGATAAGAGATTGATATGATCTTTTAAAAAAGTTTTAAAAAAAACGTTTTTAAAAATTATAACAAAATTGAAATTCGAAAAAAAATTTTTTTTTTAATTTTTTAAATTTTTTCTTCAAATTAAAAAAATTGAATTCTTTCCCTCCCTCATTCATTTATAATTATAATCCATGTTCCATTCATGTCCATTTTTTGTTGATATCTTGCAAGGCATAGGTACTCGTTCATTGGAGCTGCCATTTTTGAAAAAAAAAATGAAAATTTTGTGAAACCGCAAAAAAATTGTTTTTCAAAAATGTTCGTGAGAGAACCTAAAAATAATATTGCTATGATTTCAAAACAAGTTTTAAAAAAAATTTTAAATCAAAATTGAAACTCGTATTCGAAATCAGAAAAATTTTTAAAAAAAGTTAGAAAAAAAGAATTCAAAAAAAATTTTCAAATAAAAAAAAATCCCTTTAAAATTACAAACCATTAAAAAAAATCTTGCCTTAAAAATGATATTGATTTGATAATGATATGATTTTGAAAAAAATTAAAATTAGAAAAAAAAATAATATCAATACCAAAATTGAAATTCGAAACCAAAACTAAAAATATTCGTTTTTTTAAAAATTTTTTTAAAATTTAAGAAAAAGAGTGACAAAGTCAAAAATTCTCAAAAATGATATTAATATGACTTTGAAAAATTTTTTTAAAAAAATAATATAAAAATTTAAATTTCGAAAAAAAATTTTTTTAAACATTTTTTCTAATTGTTTTTTGAATCGATTTAAAATTATAATCCATGTTCCATTTATGTCAATTAAAACAAAAAAACATTTATGAACACTATAATAACAAATTGTCCATCCATCGAATCCAGTTCGAGTCCCCACCGATTAAATGCGTAATTGATGACGTCAGACACGGCCGTTTTCAGCCCCCCCCCAAATTACGTCCATTCCAGGCTTGGTCGGAAATTTTTTTTTCCGAAAAAAAAGGTCGAAAATTTTCAGAAATTCCGAATTTTTTCCAAATTCAAGGTTAACTAAATTTTTCTATTTAAAAAAAAAATCTTTAAATTCACCTGGAAATGCACAATTTTTCTGGAATCCTGTCGGAAATTTTTTTCCGAAAAAAAAATCGGAAATTTTCGGAAATTTCGGAAATTCCGAAAACTAGCCGAAACTGGGCCGAAACCTCAGGTGAAAAATATCCTGGAAATATCCTTAAGGAAATCAAAAATGTCCTCCGGGGATGCCCAGCAGTATCCCGCGGATATTTCCAGGATATTTTCTGAATATCGGCGTGTACTTTTGAGAAAAAAGAACCGTTGAGATGGTGAAAGAACATATTTACGCTACACCCGGCGCCATGAGCCATGGGAAGCAGGAGGTCCAAAAATACAGTAATCCGACGATCTCTCTTTCGAAAGGTCGGAATTTTCTATGAAAAGTCAAACATTTTGATCAAGTGACTTGAGGTACCTTTCCGCATGGACCGACATCTCGCGGGTTCCGCCCACCGTCGTAAAAACGACAGCGTCCCAGCGGATATTCCAGGATATTTCCAGGATACTTCCGGGACAGCGGATATTTTAGAGAGCCAAATATCCCGGGGATATTTCCAGGATATTTTTTATCCGCGGGATATTCCCGGATAGGAAAATATCCCGCGTCCTGGGAGTATCCAGGCTGTCCCTGGGATATTTCCAGGATATTTTTCACCTGAGACTGTTGAAAATGTTACAAATTATTCGGTTTTTCAGTCTTTTTGTCGAAAAAACCACCGAATCAACACATTTTTGTTGAAATATAATCATTTGGAAATTGTTTTTTTCCCTTCTCTGATCTAACTTTTTTCTGTTGAGAGAATGTGGTTTTCGGTTAATTTTCGGAAAAAAATCCGAAATGAAAAGTCGGAAAAATTTTCGTCTGAAATTATTTCCTCATTTTTCGGAAATTATTTTCGAAAATGGTTGGAAATTTCGGAAATTTCGGTAGTTCCGTTTCCGTTTCCGGTTCCGACCGAGCCTGGTCCATTTCCCCCATTTTTTCGTCCCCAACTGATAATTGATATATAATCTTCTTTCATTTTGATAAGAAAAAGACCACGAGGAGCATAAATAATGGGAGGAATGATGGGTGAGGAGGACAGGTGTTGATGCGGCTGAAAACGGCTGAAAATGGCTGAAAACATTCTGACGTTATTTATTTTTTTTGGCTATTTTTAATGCTATTTTTGACATGTTTTTGTGTGTGTCACGGCCGACTTGTTAGGACACTACGATTATTTTTTTTTTGGTTATTCAAAATTAAAATTATATTTCCAGTGCTGAACTCTTCGAAATGATCATAATCACCATAAAAACAGCAGAGAACAAAATTAAAAATTAAAAAAATTAAAAATTAAATTTTTTTTTTGAATTATACATCATCAAACAATCATTTTGAAAATATTAAAAAATTATAAAAATGATTTTGTGAAACGGAAAAAAAATTAAATTTTTTTTTGATAACGAAAAATTTTTTTTTTTTAAATAGCGTTTTTTTTTCTATTTTTCAGCTATTTTTCTAATCGAATCCTTTGTAACTTCGGACTGTCATTTTGAAGATTTTTCAATTTAATTAGAATGATTTTGTGAAAATTAAAAAAAAAATTTTTTTTGAATTCAAAATTTAAATTTTGTTGAATTAGAAATAAAAAATTATTTTTTTTAATTAGTGTTTTTTTGTTAATTTTTCAGCTATTTTTTAGAACTATTTTTTGTGATTTTGGAATAGCATCCTAAAATCTTTTTCAATTATTCAAAATGATTTTGTGAAACTGAAAAATTTTAAAAAAATTAAAAAAAAAAATTTGACAACAAAATTTTTTTATTTTAACGATCCATTATTATTTTTCATAATTAGTCAAAAAAATTTTCAATTCGGTGGAAGGAAAAATTATTTTTTGAAAAAAATTTTTTAAATGGATTTTTAAAAATATGAACGATCATTATTGTTTTGATGCTTATTTCTTTGGATTAAAATTTTACAAAAAAATATTTTTTATTTTTATTCCATCGAACTAATATTTTCCGGTTTCTTAAGGAAACTAAAAATTAATTGGTGAAACTGAAATTAAAAAAAAAATTTTTTTTTAGGATTTTGCATTTTTTTTGCATTCCTTTTTAAATTTTTTGAATTCTAAACACAGAAAGTTACCTTTTTTCGAATTTTGTGTGACTTCGGTGTAACATTTTGAAGATTTTTCGAATTAATTAAAATGATTTTGTGAAACTGGAAAATTTTTTTTGAAATTATTTTTTGACAACAAATTTTTTTGAATATTTGATTTTGGAGAAAAAAAATTATTCAACCATGCATTATTTTACGACCAAAGAAAATTACGAAAATCAAGTCGGTGGAACTGGAAATATTTTACGAAAAAAAACAAAAAATTCAAAATTCAAAAATTTCTGACAAAAAAAACTGAAAATATTTATAATTTTCAAAAAATTTTTTGAAATTTCGAAAACTATTCCGTTTATCCCCTTTTTTTTCCTGGTATTATCATCTAAATCTATTTATAACTCTATAAATTCTATTAATTAAAAAAAGATTTTTTTTTCGAAAAATAAGAAAAATAGAATTTTCCGGAAAAGTTCAAAAACTAGAAATTTTGAGAAATCGCTAAAAACCTCAATAAAGCAAAAAATTCAGTCGTCTCGTCAAGGCAACGATGATTTTCCAGAGAATAAAAACTATTGATAATAGCCAAATTAAAAAAAATGTTGAAACTGAAAAATATTTTTAAAATTCCCGAAATACCCGAAAATTTTGCAAATTTTTTTCAAAAGTTCTGAAATTCACAAATAGAGTGAAAAATTGTGAAACAGAAATGTTCTTTTTTTTTTCTCCTTATTTTTCTGTTCAAAAACAGCGACCAATGATGCTAAAAAACAGCTGTGAAAGAGATAGAGACGCCTCTCGGCCAGAAATACATGTCTAATTCGCATCCTTTTCACTCGAACAACTCTCTCTCCGTCCGTCCGTCCCGTTCCCCGTTCCCATGTTCAATGTCGTTATTTTTTTTCTTTGAGTCAAGAACGTAGATCACAAACACTTTTTTTCTGCTACTACTCTGAAGTTTTGATCTACCTTCCGTATATTTAACAATAATCAGAAACACGGGGGGGGGGCCAACACAGCCGATTTCGCTCCGTATCCCCGAGTCGCTACGCAGCGAATTTCGAAGCAAATTTTATCAAATTTTATTATCTTCTTTGTGACCGGAAAAAAAAAATAATTTTCGGTTTTCAGAAAACAAAATTCTCTCGTTATTTTTGTATGCATCACGATATCTCGCAACGAAAACATTTGTCATCGCCAAAACGTGCTGCGCCTTTAAATCGGCGATACGGTAGTTGCGCAATTATTATTCTTGAAAATGTGTTTCGCTCACTTGGAAGAGGAGGGGAAAACTCGGCCACCACGCTGATTGGCCTCTGCAACCAATCAGCAAGGCTGGATCCGCCCCATCGATACGAGACCCACGGGGGACTAGGTTTGGATTTCTCTTCCAAGTGAGCGAAAAAAATGTTAAGAATAATATTAATTTTCTCTTTTTCCAATCGATTTCCCTTAATTTCAGCGGTTTTTCAGGTAAAAAAAGCACAAAAAATGTATTTTTTGTGTTTATCTTGCAGATTTTCCTTTCTTCCCGATTCTAAAGTCAAATTTTCAGGAAAAACGGCCAAAATGACAGTTTTTCGGCAGAAAGCAAGAAAAATACCGCCGGAAAAGCCGGAAAACGACATTTTGAGTGAAAGTTGTCATTTTTGCCGTTTTCCCTGAAAATTTGACTTTAGAATCGGGAAAAACATGAAAATACAGGAAAATATGCAAACGAAACACGAAAAATTCACTTTTTGTGACTTTTTACCTGAAAAACCGCTGAAATTGGAGGAAATCGAGTGGAAAAAGAGGAAATTAATTATAGCGCAACTACCGTATCGCCACTTTAAAGGCGCAGCATGTTTGGGCACTGACAAATGTTTTCGTTGCGAGATATCGTGGCGCGCGTTTGAAATTTCAAATTGTGAACTCGCGATTTTGAGATATTTACATCGATATTATGTGTTTTTGGCGCAAAAGTATTAAAATTGTCTGCGTCTCTGAAATTTACACACTGCCTCGCTCTTTCGTTGCGGGACCTTTTCTCGCGGCGAACTCATAATAATATCTGTCAAAAAAAAAAAGAAATTTAAAAGAAATTTCAGTTTCACAAAATAATTTTAATCAATTTGAATTTTTTTTTTTTGAAATAATGAAAATCCAGAATGATTTATTACCTAAATCACCCAAATTCAATTCTTCGTATTCGTTTCGGAAATTACGGAAAACCTCAAACGGAGATTTCCGGTGGATTATTTCAACAAAAATGTGTTGATTGGGTGGTTTTTTTGACAAAAAGGACTGAAAAACCGAATAATTTGTAATATTTTCAACAGTTTCGGCCTTGTTTCGGCTCATTTTCGGAATATTTCCGACCAAGCCTGGACACGATTAATGCTGGTGTCCCCCCAATTGTACAAATAAGATGTTGACCATGTCTCTTTGAAAAATAAGCGAAAACTGAATGTTTCGTGTTTTTTCCCATATTCCTCTAACTCCTATGATCTACCCGCCGAAACAAAATCCTCGAAAAAGTTCCAAAGGTTCCTATTTATCATTATTATTATTATTGTTATTATTTCCCAAAAACAAACCGAAAATCCTGTCACTTATTGCCTTCATTCTTCCCCTCCCCATCCTCATCCTAATCCCTCTTTTCCCCCCTCCCCGTTTCCCATTTTTTCTCATTTTCCGTCCGTCCGTCAATCCAAAATCCCCCCTTTCCCCCCCACTTCCCATCATAATCTGTTCTCTGAAAATGGGGGGCTTGTGATCTACGCATCCAATAATGCCTCCCTGCTGCCCCCCCCCCCCCCCATTTCTGACATTTCCCCCCTATTTTCATTGCTTTTTTTTATTGGCTTCTTTTTTTATATTTTTGTCTCCCTGGGAGGATTTAGGGATTTACACATGGATTTTTCTCTATTTTTTTTCGATTTTTTACACGTTTTTCTGCTTTCCGCTTCGTTTTTTTCCCGAAATCCTGTGCACAATTTCTGATTTAAAAAAAATTTGAATTTTTTTGTAAAAATTGCGTTTTTTTTCTGGAACAAAATCTATAATTCTCAAGAATTTCTTAGTTTTTTCAGAATCCAACCGTTTTTTTTTCTGAAAAATCGAGAAAAATGTCAATTGATCGAGGACGTCAAGGGACTACGGAGCGGAGAAAGGTGGGTGTATTAGAAAAAATTTTTTTTAATTGAATTGATTTTTTTTTAGTTTTGAAAAAAAATTATTGAATTGAATTAATTTGTTTTACTTTTGAAAAAAAATTATTGAATTGAATTAATTTTTTTTTACTTTTGAAAAAAAATTATTGAATTGAATTAATTTTTTTTTGCTTTTGAAAAAAAATTATTGAATTGAATTAATTTTTTTTTACTTTTTAAAAAAAATTATTGAATTGAATTAATTTTTTTTACTTTTGAAAAAAAAATTATTGAATTGAATTAATTTTTTTTACTTTTGAAAAAAAAATTATTGAATTGAATTAATTTTTTTTACTTTTGAAAAAAAAATTATTGAATTGAATTAATTTTTTTTACTTTTGAAAAAAATTTTTTTTTAATTGAATTAATTTTTTTTCTTTTGAAAAATAATTTTTTTAAATGAATTAATTTTTTTAACTTTCGAAATAAAAATATTTTTTTTCAAAAATTGCAATTTTTTTACTGTTTCGAAATTTTTATCTATTTTTCCAAAGATTCATTGATATTATTATCTCAATCCCTTCATTATTAGAAATTCAAACAAAAATCAGAAAAAAATAGACAGAAATTTAAAAAAAAAAAAGCATTTTCTAAAAAATATTTTTTAAAAAAGTTTTCTCCAAAATTCAATTTGTTAAAAAAAAGATTCACTAAAATTTTTTTAAACACATTTTTCTGTCATTTAATAATTAAAAAAAAACGAATTTATATAAAAATTGTTCTTTGAAAGTATACTAGGATATCAATGGAGAAATGAATTTCGAAAATTTCTCAATTTTTTTTAAATTAAAAAAAATTTAATTAAAAAAAAATGTCTACGTTGAAAATATTGAAAAAATCAAAATGAAATTTAGAAAAATTCGATTTTATTCCAAAATGATTCGAAAAATAAATGTTCTAAAAATTTATAAAAATTAATAAAAATTTTAAAAAATTAACTAAAATTAATTAAAAAATTGCAGCGACTCCATGAACTGGTCGATTTACGCGAAGAGTTGAGAGATCTGCAGGCTAATTTGGTACGTTTTTATTTTTCGAAAATTTGAATTAAAAAATAGAAAAATGACATGAGAAAAAAGGAAATCAAATAATAATTTTCAAATTTGACACCGAGAAAATGAATGATTATATCTCGAGATTGATAAGAGATATCAAAAAGTTATCAACTGCAAACTTTTAGTCCTAGTTGTGATCTACAAGTTTGCTGTTGACAACTTTTTGATATCTCTTATCAATCTCGAGATATAATCATTCTCTCGAGCAGCATTGTCGCTCTATTCGAGGAAATACGGTAACTCGGCTCAAAATGGTCCGTTTGAGCTGGTCTTTGGATATGTTATAGCCAGAGACATTGGGACCATGCTCCAATTTTTCCAGAATAATACCTCAAAATCTGAATGTCTGAAATTAGTTTCTCTGAAAATATTCATAAAATGTGTTCTCAGACCTTTCAAAAAATCGGAAAAAATCGGAATAATTTTCTAACCAAAATATCTGTTTACAAGGTGTTTTTACCAACTCTAAAGCACATTTCGGCAGTCAAAACAAATTCTGAAAGTATTCTGAACCGGTTCGAAAAATAAAATTTTTTTTTGGACTTTCAAAATTTTTCAAAAAAATCAGTTTCAGACTAAATTCAGATTTTGATTTTGAGGTATGTTTTTAGAAAGATAGGGGCTTAATCCTAATGTTTCTAGCCATAACATATCCAAAGACCAGCTCAAACGGACCATTTTGAGCCGAGTTACCGTATTTCCTCGAATCGAGCGACAATGCTGTCGGAGAATCAATATATCTCGAGATTGATAAGAGATATCAAATAGTTGTCAATTGCAAACTTTTAGTTCTAGTTGTGATCTACAAATTTGCTGTTGATAACTTTTTGATATCTCGTATCATTCTCGAGATATATTGATTCTCCGGCGGCAGAGCTCTTCAAGTGCATCTTTGAAACCCAAAAACTCGACAATCGTTATCGTTATCACAATCAATTATCTGCAGGAACACGAAGAGATCCGTTTCGCAGACGCCGTCCACAAACGTTCGTCAATAATGAACCGAAACGAGCAGGACTCGGAGGACGAGGATCACTTTTTGGAGAGTTTGCGGATATCCGAAGAGAATATTGTAAGCCGAGGGCATTTTCAGCCATCTCAATCGCTATTTTCAGCACACCCACCGACAGAAAATACTCGAGATTCAGGCACAGATAATCGATAAGAAGGAGAGCATTCTGAGCCTCGAGATTCTCGTTAAAATGGACGAGAGTCGCTGATTTTCGCTGATTTTTCTGAAAATTCTAATCGTGGTACTTTAATGATTATTTTTGTGGAATTATTATAATAATAAACAAAAGAATTGAACATTGACGCTTTTCAAGTGCCTTGGCGCAGTCTCCATGTCATTGACGCACTTTCAGTGCCTTGGCGAATTTGCAGATTTCACGCACTTCTCACTATCCTAATGGTTTGGCGCCTTGTCGGTGCTCATTCTCTGCATTGACGCACTTTCAGTGCCTTGGCGCATTCACAGTGCATTCGGAAACTTTCTGAACACACACCGTGATTGCGCCAAGGCACTGAAAATACGTCAACGCAGTCTCCATGTCATTGACACACTTTCCGTGCGTTGGCACTTCAAATTTAATTTTTAAAAATTTTGGAAAAAGTTAATTTAATTTCAAAATTAATTTTTAAAAAATTCAACAAAAAAAAATTAATTTAACTTCAAATTTAATTTTCAAAAATTACTGTTTCGAGGAAAATGTTTTTTAATTTTCAAAAAAAGAGATCACTCCTTTTTCCATTGTTACCAGCTGCTATCAAATAATCGGGAATGCAGTGGGTAATCAGTGATAAGAGAATAGTGCTCTTGAAGGGTGGTATGGAGTTTCCAATTGCTTTGACGCATTCTCGGTGCCTTGACGCATTTCTTGATCTCCAAGAATTCATTCGTTTTCTAGCGGATTTTTACACGATTTCTAGCACTTCGAATGCTGACGCGTTTTCGGTGCTCCGAAAGATTCATGCCTTGGCGTGTTTCTTGTGCATTTGCGTTTTTACCGTGTCTACTTACTGATCTCCAGGAAACCAATTTTGCTTTACTCTCGAATAATTTTTCCTGTACTTTTCCTCTCCAATCCCCTCAGCGCACGTGTTGTTCGTCACTGACGCACTTTCAGTGCACTGGCGCTTCCCTAGTGTATTGACGCATTCACAGTGCACACAGAAGAGAAATGTCAGATTTGTCTTGTGAAACATTCCTGGCGCACTTGTCGATACTTGACGCATTTCTTCCTCCTTGGCGCTTTCTCGGTGCCTTGGCGCATCTTAAGGGCATGGCGCTTTCCCAGACAGCTGACGCATTTCGAGTGCCTTGGCGCATCTTAAAGGTATAGGTACTTTTTGCTATCCGTTGGCGCTTTCTCGGTGCCTTGACGCATTTCCAGACAGCTGACGCTTTCTTCGGTGCCTTGACGCATTTCCCGATGCCCCTGGTTGACACCTTCCAATTATAGTAATCCCCTCTGCGATTATAATCACTGATTATCAAAAGATAACCCAGAAAACAACTGAAAAATGGGAAATAGTGGAAAAAAAAGAAATCAGTGGGGGGAAAATGATAATTTGATATTTACCTCCCCCCGGAATGGCTCATTTCCAGCCAGTTCCTCTGATTTTCAGCCAATTTCCCATTTTCAGACGATTTCTGGTTTATGCCAAGAAAAGTGTGTTTTGAGATGGAGAAATTTTTCAAAATTTTTTCTCATTTCAAAAATCGGAAAAAAAAATTTATTTTGTAATTTTTTTCTTAAAATTTTGAAAAAAATTTTTTTTTTTTGAAATTGGTTCTTTTAGAACTTGAAAATTTGAAGAATTATTTTTGAAAAAATTCAAGGAATACTATTTTAGAAAGTATTGAGAAAGTAGGAAAAAATTTTTTTTTTTGGAAAAATGTTTTTTTTTAGAAAATTAGAAAATTAATTTCCTGAATTTGTAGTGAATTTTTTTAAAAATTTTTTAAATCTAAAATTTAAATTTTTAAAAATTTTTAAAAATTTAAAAATTTAAAATTTTTTTAATCAACTTTTTCTGGGAATAATTTTTTGAAAATTTGAAAGTTAATTCTTTGGATTAGGAAGCTAAAATTTTTTTTTTTAGAATCTTGAGTGATTTTTTTTTTAATTTTGAGAAAAAAAACCTTCGAAAAAAAAATAGTTTTCCAAAAACGCCCCAAACATCTCTCCTTCGGAACAGTTCCCAGACACCCCCTTTCCACTGACTTATTCCGCCACTTCCACCCCTCAAAAATCCCCCCAATTCGGTGTGAATTTGCATCTGTTTCCTCCCTCGTTCGTCAGAAGCAGCTGAACAGGAACACGAATTCCTCCGGTTCCAAACAGCAATTAGCGATGGAAAATGAGTCATTTGGAGCAAGAATCACTCATAATTCGGGTCTTTTTGGCGGATTTTGATGACTGTAATAATACGTTTAAAAGGAGACACTGAAACCAATCATTCAGCATTGTGCACACTTTCGGCGCATTTTTGGATCCTCCTATCCTTTGTGAGAACATTGACGCGTTTACAGTGTCCTGACGCATTTCTTGATCATACCCTGGCGCTTTTCTGAATACCGTACTTCCTCGAATAGAGCGGCAATGCTGTCGGAGAATCATCATATCTCGAAGTTGATAAGAGATATCAAAAAGTTATCAACAGCAAACTTGTAGATCACAACTAGGACTACAAGTTTGCAGTTGACAACTTTTTGATATCTCTTATCAATCTCGAGATATGATGATTCTCCGGCAGCATTGTCGCTCTCCTCGAGGAACTGCGGTATGCTTGGACCACTTATTTTTTGATTTTCTAAATGTTCCTGAAATGTTCTTGGCGCAATTCCGGAACATGTAAAACTCACCTTGACGCGCTTCCCGTGCCTTGGCGCAAATTCTGGATCCTGGATCGCTGGCGCTTTCCTGGTGCTCAAACGATTGTTCTTCCTTCTGGCGATTTGCGCGTTCCTTGGCACATCTCCCGTCCCTCTTGACGTTTTTCTGGTGTCTTTGCGATTCTTTACTTTATGCATCACTGGCGCCTTCCCGGTGCCTTGACGCACTTTCCGTGCATTAACGTAATCTTCGTTCAGTCCTGTGTTCTCCATTTCGCTACCTTGCGCATACACTCGCTGTTCTTGCGCTTTTCTGGTTCCAACACCACTGGCGCTTTTCCGGTGACCTTGCCCATATCTGGCGCGCTTGGCGCGTTCCCGGTGCCTTGACGCACTTCCCGTGCATTAACGCAATCTTCGTTCAATCGTGTGTTCTACACCTTGCGCATACACTCGGTGTCCTTGCGCTTTCCCCGATTCCATTGGCGCCTTTCCGGTGCCTTGACGCACTTCGCGTGCGTCTTCTTTCCGAAGATCTTGAACTAAAAACACGCTCAGATATGCCGAAAACCGCCGAAAGACGTGTAATTGATCAGTGGACGGCCGCCGAAAAGAACACTGACAATTTGTTCTTTTTTTCTTGTTTTTTTGTACATTTTTCTTCCGTTTTCATGGGTTTTCCCATTTATTTCGTTGTAAACATAGCTGAAACTCATGTAGTCACTATATAAACCATTTGGCTCATTTTCCAGGATCCCTGGAGGTTACAAGGGGTGTCTGGGGGTGTCTAGGCCACTTGGACACTATTCTGAGCTTCTTCACTGATTAATCAGTGATTAGAGCGATGTATCAGTTGTTCGTAATCATTTTCCTGTCTAGACCACGTTTTTGGAATTTTTTGAAATTTGATCATTTTGAAAGGAAGAAGAGGGAGTCTTATCAGCTTATCAGCGTAATTGATTGGATTTTTATAGAAAAAAAGAGAACAAATTGAAAAAAAAAAAAATTTTTTAAGAAAATTTTTTTTTTAATTTTCGAAATTTTATAGTTTCAGAAATTTTTCGACAATTCAAGAATTTGAAAAATTCAAATTGAAAAGTTGTTTTTGAGCATTTTTTACGGATTATGGACCATTGTGACGCAGCTCTGCATGCCGTGTTTCCTCGAATAGAGCCGCACCCCCAACGCTTCGGGAGAATCATTATATCTCGAGATTGATAAGAGATATCAAAAAGTTGTCAACAGCAATCTTGTAGTCCAAGTTTTGATCTACAAGTTTGCTGTTGACAACTTTTTGATATCTCTTATCAATCTCCAGATATATTGATTCTCCCAGAGCGTTGGGGGTGCCGCCTTATTCGAGGAAATAGTGGTAGATCGCTTAACAGATGGTTTTTTTTTGGAGAAGGTGATGCTGGAAATAGATAGTGTAAAACTGGTATATAGCTGGAAATTTTAAATAAGGATAAAAAGAAAAAACAATTTTTTGAAAATTAAAAAAACAATTTTTTTTTTCACTTTCAATAAATTTTCAAAAATCGAAAATCTCGATGGATTGTTCAATTTTTGATCCAGTAATTCGAATTTTCTCAATTTTCCCTTAAATCCTCTTCTGCTAGCACACCGAATACTACGCTATGTCTCTATTATCTCTTATCACTAATTATCACTAGATTTGACTCATTCTGATTGTCTGATTACTGATTACTGATTACGTACTGATTACGTACTGGTTACGCAACAAAACATACATAGAATCCAAAAAGTTCAAAATCCGGGTGGATTGAGGAGGCGTGGCTGATTGTGCTAGTGATAAGCTGATAAGATGATAAGGTGATAAGGTGATATCTTTTCTATATAAAACCCCCCCTCCAAAAAGCAGAATCACCTGTTCTCCCGATTCCCGGCCACACGTTTTCCCCCCTTTTCCCGTGTGGTTTCTCTGATTTGTTCCTCCTCTCCTTTTTGATCTACCTTCATAAGTCCCCCAGTTATCCGAAAATCGGAATGTCATGAGAGTTTCGGACTATCGCCAGACGGGGTACGTGACGTGGAGCCAAAGTGAACTATGCTTCCGAAAATGGCATTTCGAGGAGAAATTGACGTTTTCTGGGTTGGGATCACTGATTTTTCGGGATCCTTCCTCGAAAATGCTCCTATGGAGTGGCTGGTGGCTTGGAGACAAGATACTGCGCTTGTGCTTATTTTCAGCCGTGGCTAGTTTTCTGAAAACACCTTTTGTGGTTATTTGGCAGCTTTCTTAACTTTCTGGACTCGTTTGCCCGTATTCCGCATTGATTCCGGACAAAACTTCCGGAGAATCATTATATCTCGAGATTGATAAGAGATATCAAAAAGATGTCAACTGGAAACTTGTAGTCCTAGTTGTGATCTACAAGTTTGCTGTTGATAACTTTTTGATATCTCTTATCAATATCAAGATATAGTGGTTCTCCGGCAGCGTGTATCCTTGATTTTCAAAATGTTCCTGGAAAGTTGGCACAAGTTTGGTTATTATGTAAATTTCCACCTTGGCGCATGTTCAGTGCCTTGGCGCATTTCAGGATCCTGTTATCTTGGCGCTTTTCCGGTGCACTAGGGCCTTGACGCGCGATGTTCCTTTTTGGTGATTGGCGCATCTTCCGTCCATCATTGCGCTTTTCCGGTGACCTTGCGCATATCTGGTGCAGTTGGCACCATTTCGCATTAATCTTTGTTCAATTCCTGTATTCTACACCTTGCGCATCCCCCGATTCCACTGGCGCCTTCCCGGTGCCTTGACGCACTTCCTGTGCGTCGTCGTTGATATTCACCTTGATACATTTCTGAATCCTGTTGTCTTGGCGCTTTTCCGGTGCCCCCGGCCTTGACGCACTTTCAGTGCAGTCAACCAATATTGTTATTGAGATGAATTCTTTCGCAAAAAGAAATTAACACCCTGTTTTCTAGAACGAGAACTTCTAGGAATCATCCGGAATCCACATGTGTTATCCCCCTTTGGAATGTACACATGCTTTGTTTTGATGAGCTAACCAAACTTTAGACTCTCACTAATTGTCCAGTTTCCACATATTTCCAAGTGGCAGGTGCACTTGCGTAGATCAAAATCTAGACAAATCGGAGGGAATTGGAGGAAGTCTAGTGGGTGACAGGTGCTATTCCCTCTAGAGTTTGGAACCCATTTGAGACCTGGACTATTATAGGCTTTCGGATTTTATTCCCTCAAGTTTAAGCACTCTAGAGTTGGTCCAAAGCGTTCGAATCTCAACATCTGGCCTAATTGGATATAGCCATTTGCAACATGTAGATCATATTTTCTGCCTCCTCTATTATATCGCGATTGCCCGAGCGTGCGCGTTTGGGGGCGTGGCATGTCAAAAAAATTTCCGTGAGTTTGTTTGTGACAGCGATTATCTCAACTCCCACTGAACCGATTTTTCCCATTTTTGGCCCAGGGGTCAGAAAGGGTGACCGCATGATGCACGTCAATTTTCTAAGCGATCGGTTCAGTTTGACGGCTTCTGGAGAGTTTTTTGCGTCTTTTTCGGACGTTTTTCTCCAACACTTTGCCTCTGGGAAAGTGCGTCGACTCGATCTTCCCAGAGGCGAATTTCCCCAGAGGCGCACTCCGAGTGAACCAAGGTGTTCCTAATGTTGCGAGACGGCGAGGACATGACTGTCGACCAGGTCAGCGCAATCTGTTGACCCTGTGGCGCAGTGGTAGCGCGTTTACTTTTGGTTTTTTGGGTCCCAAGTTCATGGTCACTCTGTGACAAATGTTTTTTTCTTAGAAATGAAGATACTCATTCGACGTGGTAACAGGCCGCGAAGCGGCCTGAAGCAGGGAGCATCAGCTACCGCCGCAGCGTTAGCTGCGGAGGTAGCGTTAGCTCCCTGAGCCCCGCAGGGCTAGGGGATTCGGGCCGAAGGCCAAGAATCCCCTAGTCTTCTTTGTTCCAATGTTAACATTTCCCCATTACTCCTCACCGTTTTTAATGAGGTTTCCTAAGCGAATCCTCCTCATTATGCCGTGTTCTGGATCCAGCCCGGGAACTTTGGAAAGTGCGCGAAAACCGTTGGATCCAGACCGTATTTCGGTCGTTCACAGTAACCGTAATAATACGCAAACACCGAATCAGATATGCATCAATTCCCTTATAAGACAGGCAAAGTATAACGAAAAAAAATAGAAGGAGATATAATTCGAAACAAGTGTTCATGCAAAACATCGAAATTATGATTATTGGAATTCGGGTTTTGGGGTACATACCGTATTCATCTCGTGTACTTTGAACGCTGCATTCCACCGCTACCCAATTGTTAATCAATCAATAACAACTTCCCCTAATCGTTCCATTCAGGTCATTCCCGACCAAGCCTGGTTCCCTCCACTATTCGTTCTCTATGTCTGTTTCTCAAAATGCGGTCCAATTCGGTTCAGTTTCAGTTTCAGTTCTCAGATCCCTCCAGAGAATGGCTCTCGTGTTGTTCAACGTGAAGTTCTTCGTGTCGCTCGCCTACTGCGTGCCCTCGCTCGCCCTCTACACACTGCTCATCGTGATGCTCCTCCGCAACTGGAACAAGGACTTCAACAGCGCCTTCTTCCGCATCGTCGTCGCCGATTACTGCTTCGTGAGTACTCCTGGGCTCTCTGGAATTGGGGGGAATGATTGCAGAACATGCTCACTTATCTCAACTCCATCGTCACCCTCCGACTGCCGAATGGCACTTGCAGACAGTGCGTGATGGCGGATGTGTTCGGCGTGCTCGGCAGAGGCAACACTTACACCCAATCGTTCCTCTTCCTCAACTACTTCCTCCACTTTGGAAACGCCTACTTCCAGTATTCGATGGTCACTTTGATGTCTCTCAATCGCTTCACCTCCATCTTCTTCTTCTTCCTCAATGAGAAGGTGAGCAATGCCCCCCCCCCAATGCACTGGAAAGGCGTCAAGGCACTGAGAATGCGTCATTACACAAACGATGGAACAATCTTAGTCTTGTGCCCTCTATTCAAGACACTACATACGCACATGGGCGCCGAAAATGCGCCAAGGCCATGGCACCCTATCAAAGCGCTCAATGTGCGTCAGCAGCAACGCTAGGCACTAAGAATGCGCCAAGACACTAAGAATGCGCCAATGCACTGATAATGCGTCATTACACAAAGTATGCACCAATCATAGTTTCGTGTCCTCTATTCCAGACACCATATAAACGCATGAGCACGGAAAATGCGCCAAGGCGCTTGAACCGTATGAAAGCACGCAATGTGCGTCAGCAACAACGTAAGGCACCGAGAATGCGCCATGACACTAAAGAGGCGTCATACCACATTGAAAACGCGCAACGACACTGAAATTACGCCTATCACTGCAACTGCGTCAAGGCACCAGAAACACGTCAGCAAAATTTGCAGATCTGGAGGTTTCTCTTCCCCTCGGCCATCGCCTTCATGATCGTCACCTCTGTGTACTTCACGAGGACAATCCTCCAATCGTCGCCCTACTTCGCCTACAACGAAGCCCTCGACATGTACGCAATCACGGCTGATACGGTAGGACCTTATCAGTGATAAGGGTGCCTAATCAGTTGATTTAATCACTTCAGGACATCCGGCCCGCCTACTGGAACGTGATCCGCTACATGGCATTCGCAGTCGTCTCCTCGATCATTTTGAACTTTTTTTCGGTTGTCAAACTGAAAGTAATGCAACACAAACTGTCGTCGGTGGAGCGGAATCTTCTGTTCGCAACCATCGCTTCGTCCGTCGTTCAGAGTGTTGCCGCTGCGAATACGATATGTGATGACGTCATCGAGTCCAGATGGGGCGATTTGATTTTCCCCTAGAATTGCGCCAAGGGCCACGAGAAGCGCGTCAGGAGTCCACAAACTCATTTGTGCTCTCCTGGACAAACGAAGGTGTTTCTAGCGGAAATCGTGTGATTCCGAAACACAAGGAATGCGCTAAGGGATGCCTCTGATCTATGGGGGCACCAGAAGTGCGCCAACGTGACCTGGAGAGTCAATTCGAAGGCGATCTTTCCTAAAAGCACCGGAAACGCGTCAAGGCTTCTGCGCCAGCGCACGAGAATTGAGCCAAGGCACCATCAATCTCATCATTGAGCAATCGGAGTGGCACTGAAAGTGCGCCAAGGCACCGAAAACGCGTCAAACCAAGACCGAAGAAGAAGAAACGCGTCAACGCACGAGAAATGTGTCAAGGCATGGAAAATGCGTCATATTGCCTCAAGAACTCGTGAAACAAAAAAAAACGTCAAAACACTAGAAATCCGTCGAGGATCTAGAAACGCGCTAGGACACTGGAAATGCGCCAAGGCTCCGAAAACGCGTCAAACCAAAACCGCACGAGAAATGCGCCAGCGGATCAGAATTGAGCCAAAGCACGAACAATCTCAGCATTGAGCAATCGGAAAGGCACTGAAAGTGCGGCAAGGCACTGGAAGTGCGCTAGGACACTGGAAATGCGCCGAAGCACCGAAAGCGCGCCAAACCAAACTGCACGAGAAATGCGCCGAAGCACCAACAAGTAGAGCAATCGGCACGCACTGAAAACGCGCCAGCAACAACTGTGGCCAATTTGCAGTTCCTGCTCCAACTGGACATGACACGGACCAGTGTGATTGGCCAATTGGCGCAACTGATGCTGCCGTTCTCCAGCGACGCCCTCACCATCGGACAGCCATTCATCCTCATCTTCCTCAGCTCAAAAGTCTGAATTTTTATTTTTTTGAAAAAATAAAAATAAAAATCAAATTTCGCAGGTGAGAATGGGAATGATCGAAATGTACATTGGAAACGGAGGAGGATCGCAGGTGGGAGTGATTATCACGAAATCAAAGGGTTTGTAACATGTTTTTTCTGTTTAAAATGACTGAAACTTCCGTTTTCAGCAGCACAACGATCCGCATCGAGATCATCGCAGAATCGATTTTGATCTACTATTATTATTGATTTTCTTTAGAAATTTCTATTAGTTGAGAGCTTTGTCATTTATTTTATGACGGAAAATTTTTTATGAAATTGGAAAAAAACATTTCAAAAATTAAATAAAAAATTCCAAATTTTGAATTGAATTTTTTTTTTCAAAAATTTCTGAGTATTTAATTTTTTGAAGTATATATTTCAAAAAAAAAAGTTTTTTAAGACATTTAAAATTTTTCAAAAAAAATTTCCAGAACTGGATCATTAATTTTTCGGCATGTTTTTCAAATTTTTCCGGTTTCTTCGAAGTTTAAAACGAATTTCCGGTTTTTGACGAACAATTACAGAAAACTTCTTCGATGTAATTTCCCTATAAAGTTTTGAAAAAATTGTTCTTTTTTTTTATTTTTTGACTCTTAACGAATAGAGCACTACGCTGCCGGAGAATGATTATATCTGGAGATTGATAAGAGATATCGAAAAGTGATCAACAGGAAACTTGTAGTTCTAGTTATGATCTACAAGTTTGCTGTTGACAACTTTTTGATATCTCCTATCAATCTTGAGATATAATCATTCTCCGGGATAGCGTTCTGAAAGTTTTGAAAAATCTTCTATCCATTTTTTGCTTGAAAAATTGAAAACATTTCCGAATTTTATAAATTTATTAGTCACATCAATTTTTGAAATTCGAGAATTTTACGAATTAATTAGTAAGTTTTTGAAAAAATTTTCAAATTTTCAAATTATTCCAGTTTCTCGGAATTTTGAATAAAATTGAAAACATGATTTTCTAATAATAAAAGGAATAACACCAAAAACCAATTTCACTATAAAAGTTGCGTATGTGTTAGGAAAACATGTCTGCAAAGTCTCAGATTCTGAAAAAAATCCTGAATTTTAGGCACGTTTTCAAAGTGAAAGCTACCAAAACAGTCTCAATGAGAGCTCTGTCGGAGAATGATTATATCTCGAGATTGATAAGAGATATCAAAAAGTTGTCAACAGCAAATTTGTAGGTCACAACTAGGACTACAAGTTTGCTGTTGACAACTTTTGGATATCTCTTATCAATCTCGATATATATTGATTCTCCGGCAGCGTTTCGTGCAACTCGAGGAATTACGGTATTTGTATTGGCCTCCATTCTAATATTCCAATTTTTCCGAAACCCCGCCGCTATCATTCTGATTAGTGATATGTGATTCCCATCGTCTTATCTATTTTCCTCCACTACCTCACGTATTTGTCCCTCGACCAATATGCACTTTCCGCTTGAGTTCAGCCGACGTTCCGCCCTTTTTTCTCAGAATTCGCCTTTCAGTTGCAAATAGAGTGTCTAGAACTCTATTGTTTCAATGATCACACTGCTGAGAGTGATACGATCAGCAGCTCTTATCAAAGTCAAAAAAAATCCAGAAAAAATCCATTTCCGGGTCCATTCCGGATACCGTATTTCTTCGAAGGCACCCGCGACTAGAATCATTATATCTCAAGATTGATAAGATATATCAAAACGTTGTCAAGAGCAAATTTGTAGTCCTAGTTGTGATCTACAAGATTGCTGTTGATAACTTTTTGATATCTCTTATCAGTCTCGAGATATAATCATTCTCCGGCAGCGTTCGGAGTGCCGCTTTCTAGAACCCTCAATAGGTGCATTTTTAACGTAGTTTTTGATCCATTCCGTTCCGTGTCCATTCCGGATAACTCCGGCAGCACACAAACCATAATTTCCCTCATTTTTCCAATTTGAATCATTCCGGTTCAGGTGCAATATAATCCGTCTGCATAGTCATCACAAATCACCTGCCCCCCCCCCCCCTTATTCAGAAGGTCACCTCTCAATCTCATTTCCTGACTCATTTCCTAGACGGGGCTGATATCTGCAATCGCGCCCCATTGCTAACCTCGCTCCAATGCAATGGAGCGCACTTGCATCATCCCACCCACCTTCGCCCTAATTGAACTCTCAGCAGTTCCACCCGTTCCTTATCACCTTATCAGCCCCCCACCCCTCACGTCTAGACCAATTGAAACTACATTCAGTGGAAAATTGGTCGAAATTGGCTGGGAAAGGGCGGATTGCTCCATTGTTCTCTCTGTCCGTCTCAAAATTCAGTCCAACTCTTTACAGTTCTCAGATCCCTCCAGAGAATGGCTCTCGTGTTGTTCAACGTGAAGTTCTTCGTGTCGCTCGCCTACTGCGTGCCCTCGCTCGCCCTCTACACACTGCTCATCGTGATGCTTCTCCGCAACTGGAACAAGGACTTCAACAGCGCCTTCTTCCGCATCGTCGTCGCCGATTACTGCTTCGTGAGTACTCCTGGGCTCTCTGGAATTGGGGGGGGGAATGATTGCAGAACATGCTCACTTATCTCAACTCCATCGTCACCCTCCGACTGCCGAATGGCACTTGCAGACAGTGCGTGATGGCGGATGTGTTCGGCGTGCTCGGCAGAGGCAACACTTACACCCAATCGTTCCTCTTCCTCAACTACTTCCTCCACTTTGGGAACGCCTACTTCCAGTATTCGATGGTCACTTTGATGTCTCTCAATCGCTTCACCTCCATCTTCTTCTTCTTCCTCAATGAGAAGGTGAGCAATGCCCCCCCCCAATGCACTGGAAAGGCGTCAAGGCACTGAAAATGCGCCAAGGCACTGATAAGCCGCCAATGCACTCGAAACGCACCAAGACACTGAGAAATGTTTCAAGGCACTGAAAATGCGTCAAGACACTGAGTGTGCGTCAAGGCACTGAGTATGCGTCAAGGCACTGAGTATGCGTCAAGGCACTGAGAATGCGCCAACGCACTAGAATGGTGTCAGCAAGCCGGACTGGATCCAATGAGATTAGCGCCAAGGCACTGGAAATGCGTCAATGACGGAATAGGGGTAGAGCATTTGGGAAGCGTCAGGAATGCGTCAAGGCACTGAGAATGCGCCATTGTTCTAGAAAGGCGCTAATAATCTAGGAAAACGTCAATGATCTAGAAATGCGCTAAGGCACTGGAAATGCACCAATACACGAGAAACGCGCCAACGCATGAAAAAATTTGTGCCCCAGGAAA
This sequence comes from Caenorhabditis macrosperma, assembly GCA_963932285.1. Classification (NCBI taxonomy): domain Eukaryota; kingdom Metazoa; phylum Nematoda; class Chromadorea; order Rhabditida; family Rhabditidae; genus Caenorhabditis; species Caenorhabditis macrosperma. Next base: position 12,207,974 of record OZ010620.1, read on the forward strand.
GCGCCAGGGAACTAGAAATGCGCCAGCAACACCAAAACCACGTCAACGGCTCGCCAATCTTCTAGATCTGGACCTTCGTCCTCCCAATCTCCATCGGTCTTATCATCCTTATCACTGTCTACTTCACCCGAACCGTTCTGAAATCCACCCCGTATTTCCTCTACAATGAGGCGCTGGACATGTACGCAATCAAATCCGACACGGTAACAGCTTATCAGTGATAAGAGATATCTCCATATCGATCCGCAGAACATCCTCTCCGCCTACAACAACGTGATCTACTTCATGGCGTTCGCCGTCTCCGCCTCGATCGTCCTCAACATTTTGTCGGTGATCCGTCTCAAAACGATACAAAACAAGATATCGGCGGTGGAGAGGAACCTCCTTCTAGTCACCATATTCTCCTCTCTCGTGCAGTGTGTCGCCGCGATGAATACGGTAAGTGTGCACTGGGAATGCGCCAGCATGCGTTTTCTCCAAGACACGAGATAAGCGTCAAGGGTCTAGGAATAGGTGAGAGTGAACATTAGAAATGCGTCAAGGATTTAGAAAAGCGCCAGGGCACTAGAAATGCGTCAAGGATGTAGAAATGCTCCAAGACACCAAAAATAATCCATTGACTCAAAACCAGGAAAGCGCCAAGGCACTAAAAATGCGTCAAGGATCTAGAAAAGCGCCAGAACACTGGAAATGCGCCAAGGCACCAGGAAAACGCCAAGACATAAGAAATGCGTCAAAGATCTAGAAAAGCGCCAGAACACTGGAAATGCGCCAAGGCACCAGTAAAGCGCCAAGACACCAAAGATACGTCATTGACTCGAAACCAGGAAAGCGCCAAGACACTAGAAAAGCGCTAGGACACTGGAAATGCGTCAAAACACGAGAATTGTGTCAATGCATGGGAAATGCGCCATATTGACTCAAAAACTCGTGAACCAAAAAAGCGACGAAACACTAGAAATGCGTCAAGGATCTAGAAAAGCGCTAAGGCACTAGAAATGCGTCAAGGATCTAGAAAAACGCCAGAACAGTGGAAATGCGCCAAGGCATCAGGAAAGCGCCAAGACACTAGAAAAGCGTCAGAACACTGGAAATGCGCCAAGGCACCGTCACCACGTCCCCACGATTGGCTCATTTTGCAGTTCCTGCTGCAACTGGACATGACACGGACCAGTGTGATTGGCCAATTGGCGCAACTGATGCTGCCGTTCTCCAGCGACGCCCTCACCATCGGACAGCCATTCATCCTCATCTTCCTCAGCTCAAAAGTGGGTATTTGGACTGCCGATCCGATGAATTGTCTGATTTGACAGGTCCGTCACGGTTTCCTGGACATGTACTTTGGCAAGTGGACGAAAGGCGCCAAAGTGGACGGAGTGGTGTTCACGAAGACCAACGGACCGACTTCCACTTCGAGATCCTCACACGTCACGCGGTTTTGATCTACTTTATTGGAGAAACATATGTAATTGTATTAAGTTTCCATGTACATTGACGAAAGATCGCAAAGCTTACTGTAGCTAATGATTACGGTACAATTGAAGGATTACTGTATTTCAAATTAAAAAAAAACCGATGAGTGAAGAAGGATTACTGTAGAGAAGGGTTGCGGTAGATCAGTGACTACAGTATGGTCGGGTTACTGTAGGTATTGTGAAACTGAGAATCAGTGATAAGGGATTGAGGACACTGTCGTTTTTTTTAAAGGAAACGGTTGGAAATGGTAGGATTACGGAAGATAGGACTACTGTGGGACGTGGTTGGGTACTGTAGATTACTGTAGGGCACTGTAGGTATGGATTACGGTATGAGATACGGTACAAAGCAAAGGATTACTGTAGGTTACGGTTTCGAAGTTTTCCATAGGGTCGGAAGGAAATTGGAGGATTACTGTATCGAGATATTACTGTAGATTGAAGTGGAGGAGAAAGGTATACTGTAGGTGGGGTTACTGTAGTTGACAATGGAAGATGACGCCTTCGGAGTACTGTAAGTTTCCCTGGGTTACTGTAGGTCAGGGAGTTTAGGGTTACGATACCTGGATGATTCGAAATCTGAAGATACTTCGAAGCTTCTCTCTGGATACGGTAGATCAGAATGTGAAGACGTAGAGCAAAATCATGGCGGATTACTGTAGATCGAAATTTGAAGCACCCCACCCAATACCCAAACGCTGTCTCGGAGAATCATTATATCTCGAGATTGATAAGTGATATCAAAAAGTTATCAACAGCAAACTTGTAGTCCTTTTCATGATCTACAATTTTCCCGTTGACAACATTTTGATATCTTTTATCAATCTCGAGATATAATAATTCTCCGCACTCACCTACTGCCCACCCGCGTGCAACCCCCGAATGTGCTCCTCGAGCCGCCAAATGTGCTCCTCCAACTGGCGGATCGTGCGGCCGAGCACCTCGTGAGTCTGCCGAACGGCGAGCAGTTGGCGGCCGATCTGCTCGTGCGCGAACGTGTAGTTGACGACGGCGACGCGCACGTCCCACTGCATCCGAGCCATCTCCGCGTGTCTGTCCTTGAGCTCCGCCACAGCCGCCGTCGCTTCTTCCAGTGTCGCCGCCATTTTAAAAGAGAAGGAAATGGACAGTTGGGGGGTAATAGGGGGGAGAATGATCTCTCGGAAGCTCCGAGATGTGTTGGGGGCGGGGCTTGGCGGCCCCGAAAGAGACTGTTTATGGCCGTGTAACCGGACACCTCCCCCCCGACGCGGCACCTCCTTTGCCGCATCCCCGCCCCGCGCACTTTTGATTTACAACTGTTTATGGACACCCGCGACTCCGATTGGGAATCGGCTTCCGGATTAAGACGGCTAGGTTGCAAACGCGCTCCACTGACGACGTCTCGTGTACTTCTCGTGGAGAAGGCGCGAAGTCATTATTACGGGACAATGAGCACAAATTAAGAGTGTGGGAAAATGGGGACGGGGAATTTTTTAAAAATTTTTTCAGGAACATTGAGAAATTTTGATTTATTATGCGTCTTTCTTCTTCTTCAAAAAAAAAATCTGTTCAAGTTCCTGAAAATGAAGCGCGAGGATGCGAGAAATTTGGGCAGGGGGGAAAGAATTGTGGACACAAAAGAAACGGGGGCGAAAAAAAGGAGGACGAAAGCGTTTTCGGGGGGTTTTGATTAGGTATATATACAAAAATTACAGTGGGGGGGGGGCGAGTGGTTTTTTTTCCAAGAGGTAACGAAATTTTACAAAATTTGGTGATTTACAATTTTTACAAAATTGTTGTTTTGTACAATTCACACTATACAAATGAAGAGCTAGACGAGTGGGGCGACTATCCGGGGGGATTACTGTAGTTTAGGCACGGGAGCGAAGTTGAGCACGAAGGTGTCCGCGTTTCGAGAGCCAGTCGTCCGACGCGCCAAAGTGCGACGGCTTTCTCGACGGTTTCGGGTGACTGGGTTCTGGAAGAAAAGAAAAGGATTACTGTAGGCTGCTTTCGGGATTACTGTAGTTGGGCGCTTTGCACGGCAGTGGTGCCTTGTAGGCGATGTGTTTGCGGCGCGGGGTGTACTTGGAGAAGTGACGCGATTCGCATTGATCGGTTTGCTTCGAGACGACTCTCATCGATTGACTGGCTTTCTGCAAAAATTTGAGTCGCTTTTTTGAACATTTTTTGAGAATGTGTTAAGGATGGAACAATATAATTAAAAAAAGAAAATTGTGAAAAAATTTTTGAAAATTTTTGAAACAGGAATTTTTATTTTCTTCAGTTTTTTTTCAAATTTTCAAATTTACTCCTTCTGAATAATTTTTTATTAATTTTCTAACAAGTATTATCATCTGTCCTGGGAACGTTGCAACTTCTGCGCCAACCGCGACGCAGCCGCGACGCGTCAGGGTCTCGCTGAGAAAAAACAACTCGTTCTACCGTACTTTTCTGGGCGCGCGCGGCTGACAATTGTCATTGTTTTCCTTTTTAGAATTTAAAATTTCAATGAGAAACAGAAAAAAAATTCTTCTCACAATCAATTTAAAAAAAGTGTTTTATTTTCTTTTTTGCTATTCTGGTACTAGTGATAAAATAAGTGAAACAAGTTTAATATTTTTCAGAACAGAGAAAAATTAAAAACATTTGGAAGTTTTGCATTTTATTGTGAAAATTAAAGAAAGTAGGTTTTTAAATTTTGTATTTGAAAAAAAAAATTTTCTGAAATAGTGATCGTCTCGGAAACAATTTGTATTCAAAATCTCTTCATTTTCGCATTTTTTGTGTATTTTCTAAATCGAAAATGTCCCTCACCTTTCCGCAAATCTCGTGCTTCTTGCCCGCCTTGCGCTGCTTGTAATCTCCTCCGGTCCGTCCGCTCTTCTTCCACTTTTTGACGAGATGAGTGTGCGAATGCGCGTAGATCACCGCCGGCACGTTCTTCTGACACGTCCACTTGCTCTCGTTGACGTGCACAAGACACGGTTGATGACGTGGAATCCACTTCTTCTGCTGGCGACGAGGGGTGAACGGAGCCGGTGGGATTGGAGCCAGGGAGGAGGATGATGGCTCCAAGAGTGGCGAGGTCTCGTAGGAGCACTCGGGGAGGGTGATCGTGGAGTTGGAAGGCAGTCCCTCCTCCTCCTCCTCCTCGTATGGATCGACGGGGTAGTCGAGGGGGGAGTCCGAGTGCTCGAAAGGAACCTCGAAGAGCTCTGGGACAATAGTCTCGTAGATAGCTCTAACATCATCGGAAAGGTTCGTGTTGTAGATCACTTTCTGGTTCTTCCGATCGATTTTGATCTTGCCATAGTCCTCCAGAATCGACAACTTTTCCAGTTTTTGCTTCAGAGTCTTGTATTGAGGACGCCAGTGCTGAAAATTTGAACATTGAAAATTAGAATCACAGTTGTTACATTTTATTTTATTATTTTCGAAAGATTCAAAAAATATATCATAAAAAACTGAATAGCTTCCTTAAAAAGTGATATCTAATATGAGAAAATCTCGGTTTCAGTTGTTTTCGAAAAATTTTTGGGAAATTGTGAGAATATTTTTTTAAAGTTAATGGCTCCTAATATTCTTTTTTTCAATTTTTCAAAAATCTAACAAATAAGAAGAATTAATATTTCAGCGGTTAGATTTTGAATTTTTCTTTTGAAAATAGTACAGAGCTCATGTCTGAAAAACTTTTTTAAAGAAAAAGTGTTTTTTCCTATTTTATGAAAAAAAAAAATCCGTTTCAGCTGTAAGTTTTCAAATATGCTCTCAAATATTTACAATCTGTGATTGCCAAAAATTTGGTTTTTTTTTTTGAAAAGCTGATTTACTGAGAAATTTAGTAAAAAAGTGTTTTATAGGGGGGAATTGGAAATGTCTGACTTTTTAAATTAATTTAAATTAAAACAAATCCACTTTAGAAAATAATTGCCAGGCGTTCATTTTCAAATGTTTACAGTTTCACAATTTTCCTTAAACATCCCCTAACTTTCCAATTCAATTTGGTAGAAGTTTGGCGAATGGAAATAAATAAATAATTTTCAGGAAATGGGAGATAAATAATGGAACGATAACGTTTTTAGGCAATTTTGGAAAATTTCGAAAAATTTTTTTAGAGAGGAAATTAAAAATTCTTGATATTTTTTAATTGACTAATCGATTTTAGAAAAAAAAATTCCAGATAAAAATCCCAAATTTGCCCTCAGTGAAAAACTCACATCGTCCTTCTCCTCCTTCTTCGCCACCTCAACTCCGTATCGGCCGACTCTGTTCGAGTCATAGCGCTGCTGGCTATAACCGTCGTAGAAGAAGGCGCTGGAGCTGTCCGGGTCGTGGATTTGGAGCTGATCGATCAGATAGGCAGTGTAGCGATCGGCGGCGACGAAGAACGCGAAAAGGAAGGCGAGAGCGATGACGAATGGGATTGGCTTGAAGTCGGGAACTTCTCCGTCCTCTTGATCCTCCTGATCCTCCTCCTCGTCGTCGCTCCAATCCTCCTCCTTGCACTTTCTCACCGCCTTCTTCTGCTCCTCGGTCAACTCGATTTCCTCCTCCTCCTCTTCCAATCCTTCCTCCTCTTGAATCTCTAGATCAGATTCCTCCTCCTCCTCCTCATCTTCCGAAACGTCCTCCTCATTCACATCGAACGCGGACTTCTCCGATTGACAGTCGGAATCCGAATCCGTATCATCAGAGTCCGAATCGCAATCCGAGTCCGAATCCGAACAATCCGAGTTCTCCGAAGCCGTGTCCTCGTCGGAAGTCGGCGGCTCCTCGATGATTGGCTCTTCCTGATTCTCGTCTCCCTCTTCCTCTTCGGTCGAATGGACGGAGATGTCGTCTTCCAGGTGGTCTTCTGGAAAATATGAGCATAGTTAGGCATTTTGATAGCGTGGTGGCCGAGTTTTCCCCTCCTCCAAGTGAGCGAATAAAAATTTTAAAAAAATATATTTGCAGAAACATTCTCCAATTTTCTTCTTTTTTCCCAAATGTCGTTGCGAGACCTTTTTCCCAAATGCCATTTTTTTTCAAAAAAATTCTAAATTTTCCGTACAGGTGTGGTCTCCTCACGACTTTCGTCTCTGTCTAGTGGATTACATGGATGGTTTTCACGAGACCAACAAAATCCAGCGGATTTGGGGTCAATTCCCTAAAAAAGGCTTCAATTCCGTCTCATCCAGAAATCGCCGTTTCAAGACCGCCGGATAAAATTTAATTTTAAATTTCAGATCATTTAAAATGATTCAAAAGAAAAAGAAGTTCACATGGAAATGACTATATTCTGGGCCCTAGCTCAATTGACACGCATTTTCAGAAGAAAAAAGAGCTCGGGAAAAGTCTAAAATATTGGATGGCGTGGCTTTGAAGAAAATAATGTTTCAAGAAACTTATAATACGAATTCGAACGTATTTTCAACAATTTCAACGCGTGAATGAATTTGAAATATACAGTCATCTTAATTACATGTTGCTTCTGGAATTCGGGTTAATAATTATAAGAAACTGTCTTCCTGAGCCATTTGATTTTTCAAAAATTCAAATTACGGCTGTTATGAAGATTTTTCACGTATTTATCCTTTCTAGATCATGACGTGGGGCGTCTGAAATTTCTCCTATCATCCTATCACTACTATCGGTCAACTTCTAGATCACTAAACTCTCTCTAGTCCAAAATTAATTTTAGCCCAATCAAGCCATTTTCGAGACAACTCACCCTCAACAAGCGACCACGAGTCGGTGGAAGTTTCGCTGTCCCGCCGGACACGTCGAGTGGCCATCACTACCCAAGTCGAATGGATCGGTGCAAATTGGATGATAATCGGTGGGCGGGTGGGGGCAGCTGAAAGAGAAGAGAATAGATATCAGCGAAGAAGGCGAAGAATGGCGACGGAGAGATGGTCATTTATACGAAAAATTCTCGGGGCGGATGGGGGAAGAGAGTGTAATACTTGTATTAGCTGCGTGTTGGCTGCTGCTGCTGGCGGGGTGTGTGTTGGAGGACGACGAAATGGACGGTCATGTGATGCATTTTTTGAAAAAGGTCAGACACCCCCTGACGCCTTTATGCGCGGCGGCGGACTGGTTTAGCTGTCTCTCGCACCACGGGGTCATGTGAGAAGACGAAATGGCAGCGAGGAGAGAATCAGGTGATGATGGCAGCGGGGACAATGGGAAGCGGCGGCGGGGACAGTGAAAGTAGAGGGGGGGGGGGGGGGGGAGGACAATGCAACTGTTGAACACTGGAACACAGGTGATTACGCAATGATGATGGGGGGATTGGTTCAACGGTTTTATTGGTTTTTCTCTGGAAATTGTCAATTTCAGCAATATGATTTATGCCTTATATATATTTTTTTTTTAAATTTTATGTAAAAAAAACGATCACGATATTTCTAAGTTGCATCGAACGTAGTTATTCGGTCGGCTGTTAAATATTACTAACAAATATTTTTTTGGAAAATTTAAGTAATTATTTAGGGACGAAACTGACGGAGAGATGGTTTTTTCGATTTTTACATCTTTTTTCCGGTTTCATTGGTGCTTGATAAAAATTTTAAATTTTAAAATAATATTGTGAGATTGAATCGACGAATCGGCCAATCTGGGAAAAGCTAAAAATCTGGGAATTTCGAAAAAAGTTCTAACCCACATGAAATTATAATTTTTTTCAAAATTTATATTTCAAAAAACAGGTTTCAGAAATTCACAGCAATAATTCCAGCCTTTTTTTGAAAAAAAGTATTCTTGGTATTATGAGATTATTCTGGAACTATTTTTAAAAAATCTAGTTCAACATTCCGCGGAACATTTTACGCGGCTTTTGTTCTGGAAACATATTCGAACTGAAACAGAAAAATTTAAAAAAAAACTTTTTCCTGTTTCGCCTCCTATTGTTAATTTCTCAGTCTGTATGGTCAAAGTTTATGCGAAAAATCCAGAAAATTACCTTTCAAATGTCCCATCGAATTGAACGTTCTCTGGACGGTCAGTGAACTTTGAAACGTCGGGTTTGTCCACTTACTAGTTGGTATTTACAATAAAATTGTTTAAAAAATTTAATTTAATACAAAAAACTAAACCTGAGAATTATTAGGATTTTTTTCTTGAAAAAAAATGTTCAAAAATATTAAAATATACAGAAATTTTTTCAAAAAATCAAAATATACTTTTTTAGGCTAGTTTTGGAGAAAGAAAAATTTTTTAAAAATCAGCGGCTTAAGAATAAATTTTTTGAATATGAATGGGAAAATCTTCCTGATTTTATGTGATCACTGAAACACGAAATTTGATACGTTTCCCGTGATTTTCGAAAAATTTCTCTTCGAAAGTAACCGGAAACTTTGCAAAAATAACACTTCCGGCCAAATTTTACACCGGAAAAAATTCAGGAAGGTGACAGGGTTTTTACCTGAACAGTCTTGGTCAGTTTTTTTTTTAAATTTCTGATTTAAATTTTTTAAAATTGAATTTTTGAAAAATCGAAAAGAATTTAACATCAATTACCGCAATAAAGCCGTTTTTTGGACAAGGAAAAATGGCAAAACTCACGTGACCGATGGTTTTGTGAACAGCGATCGGACAGAAAACTTCCGTTTCGCTCGCTTCGAAAAATCTCTGACCGTGCGGCTGCCAATGACATTGGCAGGTCAAACAACACAGAAACAGGCCGTGTGTTCGTTATTATTTTGTGGTGGCGGTGGGGGGAAGAAAGGGAAAATGAAAGGAAGTGGTGGGGAGAAGTGACTATCGGATGGACTGGGGGGCTGGTAGATCAAAACATAAACAACTGGGAAGTGAGTGGGGGAAGGGGGGAGTGATGTCATGTGACCATGGCGCGTCCGATGACCAACCCCTCCACCTGAGCAGTGATTAAGGAAAATGAGAAATTACTGAGGATTTTACGATTTTCGAGCGAAAAACCTTCGAAAAATCCGAAAAAATTACAATTTTAAGAATAATATTATTCTTATAATTTTTTTCCGAAATTCCCAGATTTGGTCATACCAACGATTCGTTCTAACAATTTTATTTGAAAATTTCACAATTTTATCAAATACCAATGAAACCGGAAAAAAAATGTAAAAATCGAAAAAACCATCTCTCCATCAGTTTCGTCCCTTAAATAATTACTTAAATTTTTCCAAAAAATATTCGTTTGTATTTATTTAACAGCCGTCTGAATAACCACCTTCAGGCAACTTTGATATCGTGTTCATTTTTTAAAATAAAATTAAAATTTTTTTCAAGCTCAAAAATATCACGATTTTTCATAAAATCTACACATTTTCGCAAAATTTCCTTTCTAGTTCAGGATTTTTTCTAGAAGCGAATATTTCTGTTCTTTTTCTAGAAAATGAAAATTTAAAAAAAAAAGTTTTTTTTTTGAAAATGAATTTTGATGATTTTCTGCGATTTATTCGCACTGAATTTTTTCTCCGAAATTGCTAGTGAATTTTAGAGAATATTGAATTGGAAACGATTTTTGGTGATTTTTCGTATCCATAGCACCCAAGTTAACGAAGCACTTTTGGAAGCGAAAGAAATGTTTTCCTCCTGTGAAACAGTGATGATTTTAGAAAAAAAAAATTTAAAAAAGCTTGAAAGAGTACTAGGAAGCAAAGGAAATGTGAGCAGAAGGGGCTTTATAAACAAAACAGGGGAGGAAAAAATAAACAAAGCAATTTTTCAAAACCGGAAAACCCATCAATCTCACAGCATGACCTTTCGGAAAATGGGAAAATTGGAATTTTTGGATTTTTTTGTGAGAATTTTTGTACCACGGAAATAGGGAACACATCACTTTTTTGAAAAATTAAAAAAAGAAAAAAAAAACCTACGAAACAGGAAAAAATTGAAAATTCGTTTTTTTAAATGGAAATAGACACGCATTTAATTTTTCTTTTTTTTACTTTTTTCGAACTATTTTTCGCCAAAACTCGATCGTACCGAGACCTATTCGCCGTTTTCAAGAATGCGCCTTTAATTTCTCTGCGGATTCTCAATTATTACGTATTTTTCCTAGATTAATAGTTCAGAACGGTCTTTTCTCAAGCGCTTCCACGGTTTTCTAATTTTTTGAGCTTGTGATTCCGGAAAAAAGAGTGAAAAATCTGAGTGAACTTTTAAAGGCGCGAATATTTAAATGACGGAAGGGTCTCGCAACGAGCGATTTTTGTTGCAATTTTCTGCCATTTTTTGCTGCGAAAAAACAGTTCGAAAAAAGGAAAAAAATGCATAGGACCATAAAGAAAGATTAGATTCAAGAAAAAACTTGAATTCGTAATTATTTGAACAAGGATTTTCTCGGAAATGTTGTTAAAACAAAGCGAAACTCAGAAATCCCCCGGGAAAAATTGGAAAATTCAAAAAAATTAAAAATCGCTTTCAAAATGAAAAAAAAAGTGTGATTCTCGTTTTCCTTTGTCACAAGGCCGCAAGTTTTGTGGTGGGGCAGCAGAAGAATGGAAAAGTGTGTGTGTGTGTGTGGCAAATGCCAAAGTTTCTTCTTCTTCTGGAGGCTCTCGAACCGGTCGCGGGGCGCCGCGCAAGCAAACACCGAGAGAGCCAGCGATCCGTGGAGACGCAGGGAGAGAGAGACAGTGCAAAAAGTCATGTGATTCTCGAGGATTTAACTATATGTACCTGCAGAGACTGGTTAAACACTCACGTTTTCAAGAGCAATCGGTTCTGGAACGAAAATCTGGAAATGGGGGGAGAGAGCCCGAACAATGGGGCGAATGGGAGCAAAAAACAGAAAAATAAGGAAAAGAAGGGAGAAATTCAGTGTGTGGGGGGCGTCTGGACCCGGCAGTCAGCTGAGCGACACCAGCGGCTCTCTTTCTCTGCGCCCCTCCGCGAATGGCGCACTCTCTCGGCCGCCGACGGCTTAGATATCGAGCGCGTGGCCCTGGAAATAGTGTGGAAAGGCGGCGAAACGCAGAGAAACATTTGGAGAAAGAGGAATTGTTTCAGGGGAGAGACGCCCTCGCTCCCTCTCTCTCTTGAGGGAAAAAGAGCAAATGATCGGAAATCGGAGCAACGTTACAGCGATTTTACGAATGCCACCTGGTGTAAACTGAGGTTTGAGAGGATTTTTACCGGAAAATTACTGGAAAATTGGGGAAAATTTGGAAAAACTGGGAAAAAATGGGAAAAACAGTGAAAAAAAGAAGAGAAAAACAAACAAAACAATTTTCGAAACTCATGCGCCTTTAAATAAAAGGGTACGGTGGTTATTTCCTATTTACAGCTGAAATTCAACAAACTTCCGAAAAAATTTGCATTTTTTGACGAAAGGTGTAATAGTAATTTAATTAGCACAACTTCATCCGGAAAAAATCGAATTTCTTTCCACAAACAACGTTTTTTTTCATAAAATTTGTTTTTCGTTGCAAGACCTGCTGACAAAATACCCTATGCGCCTTTAAGCTCCCTGGGTGTACTGTAGCCCGCGGCTCGCAATTTTTTGTCATTTTCAACTTGATTTTGACCATTTTCCCTCATTTTCATGCAAATTCCCGCTGCAAAAGTGCGTTTTCTGTCGAATTACCGTCAAAACCTGTCAATTCCAACTTTGATTCCAATATGCCATTCACAAAATTGACACAATTGACGATTTTTCGATTTTGGCGATAAAAATCGAAAAACTGTGAGTTGTTTGCTTCAAATATTTGTTTTTTGCGTTAGATATGTTGCTTTTTGAGTGATTTATTCGTATTTTCACGTTTATTTGTCTTTAAAACGATCGGAATTTCAAAATTTCCGTCACAAGGGACTGGGACACGTCGCACTAGTTATTTCGTAAGTTTTTCGCATTTTGATGTTTAAAAATGTTTAAAAACCAAAAATCTGTGTTTTGAAGTCGAAAATAAACATGTTTTTGGTCTCGAAACATCGGAAAAACATCGTTCTGTTTGTTTTGGGAAGAAGAATTTTTTATTTTATTCGGTCTGAAAAATATTTTTCAAAATTTATTTATTTTTCTAATTAAAAGAAACAATTTTTTTTTTGAGTTTTCAAACAATTAAAAATAATATTTTCTTTAAAAAACCCTCAAAAATTCAATTTAAAAAATCAAAATTAAATTTTTTGAATTACAAAAAAATTCAAAAAAAGTGTTGATAAACAATTCATCATAATTTTTGCTTTTTTTAAATTAAAAATATTAAATCCTATGTTCAGAAATTTTCAAAAACTTGATGAAAATGTATGAAAAATATTCAGTTTTTTTTTGATTAAATAAATATTACTGTTTCAAACATTTTTAAGTAAAATTCATCTTAAAAACGAAAATTGCTTATCGTAGTGTTCGTTTCGAGAATTCGTTCTAAAACTGATATTTGTTTCGCTCAATTCCGCTAAATAATCATTTATCGATAGGCGATTTTTTTTCAGATAAAAAAAAGAACCTATCGGCAAAAAATAGTTTTTTAAAATCTATTTTTTGCTATTTTTGCCGCCATAGCTTTGGAACACAATGAGAAAAAAAGAAAGAAAAATATTTTTTGCAATTTTTTCCAGAGTTTTCAAAGATTTCTTTCAGATTCCTCAAACGTACGGGCTTTCCTCGTACATTTTCATAATATTATTATAAAATGTTCCTCATTGAAATTTCCGGTCGATAAGCGGTGGGGGGGGTGTCCCGTGTTTCGGCCCCGTGTCTTTCTCTGTTTACTTCCCACTTCTCGTCGCTCTCTTTCTCTCGCACCCTCCCCCCGTCGCCCACTCTCTCGCCTCGCCGCCTTCTTCCCCCTCTGACCTCCTTTTCATTATATTCCTCTCGATTTCTTTTTCTCATTTTAGATCGTCTCTCGTCGCATTCAAAAAGTCACCCGCCTTCAACTGTTTTTATCATTTTTTTCAGACCCAATTGCCCTATTTTTGTGTTTTTCTGCTCCTTTGGTGGGTTGTTTTTGAACGAAAAATCGATCGAAAAACGAATGTCTCTGTTTTTATGAAAACGAATTTATTCTTGAAGGATTTAAAAAAGAAGTATTCGGAATTTTAGGATTTTCCTGAAATTACGAATATTTCATACAAAGCTCCAGGTTATTTTTCGAAAAATGACGAAACAATTAGCAAAAATAGGTAAAATTCATATTTCTATACAAAAAGTTATAATAATCGTCGGAAAAAATCACACAAAAATAATAAATTTTCGTTTTTTTTTAAATTGAAAATCCTTATTTAAAAAAAAAAAACATTACGTAGTTTTCTATTTATTGAAATCAAATTTAACTCGATTTTTCTAAAAGTATTCTGGAAAATTCTAAAAGTAAAAAACAGATTTTTCGTACAAAAAAAACGCTCATTTTCCGCATTCTTGACTCATAAAAAAGCAACAAAACCAACGGGAAAAAGCAATTTTTCTCTCGATTCTTCTCTTTTTCGTTTTCTCATTTTCCCCCCGGAACAGTTGTGCGCCCCCTCGTTCTCTCGATTTTTTGCAGTTTTTCGGTTTCAAAAATTTTGTAAAAATCGCAACAATTTTTGTAACATGATGATTCCACGGATTGCTAAATTATCAGAATGACAATAATCGCTCATTTTTCTTCGCATTTTTCCATAAATTCAATTTTAAAGTTAATTTTCTGATTTTCAGTGCCAAAAACAATGGAGACCGCTCAACAAGCATCGGAAGAGGTGTTGCCGCACTCGGGACAAATCGAAGACGTCCTCCTGACGCCACAGGCCGTCAGAATCGTCGAAGTCGTCGAGGACACCGACCACTCGTTCGAGCTCAACACGGAGCTCCTCGAACGCATCCTTCTCAACCCGAAAGTCGCCGATAAAAAGGTAATCTTTGATGATTCGAGGATTATTGATTTTCTGGGAGGGAAAAAACGAAGAAAAACTACCTAATGTCGGTATTTTCAAAAATATTAGCGTTTCAAAAATTCATTAGGTAGAAATAATCGGTTTCGAGTGTCGCTCTGTTGACATTCAGCTTTTGAACCGTTTAGAAAAAAACGTTTTCTCAAATGCGCGAAAATCCGAAAAAATCACTAAAAACTGTTTTTCACGGGAGCTTCGCAGATGTGCGGTTTGAATTCCCGCGCTGCCGGATTGCAAATTTTTCGAATTTGGCTGCGAGCGTGTTGCCTGAGTATTCAACGCTTAACCATATGCGCTCTCGTAAATCGTCCCGAATCACACACTTTAACGTTGATTACTCAGGCAACGGCGTCGCAGCCAAATTTGAGAAATTTGCAGTCCGACAGCGCGGGAATTCAAATCACACATCTCCGAAGCTTCCGTGTTTTTAGCTCAAAATCACCCGGAATTCACTTTAAAACTTGGAAAAAAAAATTAGAAAATTATATTCGCGAATTCGAAAACGAATCAATTTCAGAAAACTCCCTGAAAAAAATCAAAGCTAATTCCTCTATTGTTTGCAGTTTCTGCCGGTCTAGAACAGTTTCGTAATTTCCTCAAAAATAAACGCCGAAACGCGCTGCGTCTTTAAAGCGGCGCTAGACGTTTCGGCGTTTACAATGCTCTTTTTACTGCGAGATATCTCACGTGAGCGTTTGAATTTTTATTGTCAACTCCTATTTTGAGATACAACGATAATAGAAAGTCTGTATAAAATTGCAGTATTAAGAAAATCCGAAAAACCATTTTTTTTCCAGGTAGCAGTGATCGGAGTGGCTGGTGCGTATCGTAAAGGAAAATCGTTCCTCCTCAACTTCTTCCTTCGCTATTTGACATGGAGAGAGAAGGCGGCCAAGGTTATGGGAGGTAATTTGTCAAAATTTTCTCGAACGTCTTCTAATCGCCCTTTTTCGATTCTGTTCCAGAAATCGACGCGTTCCAAGAGGAGAAATGGATGACACCCAACTCGCCACTGTCGGGATTCTCGTGGCGCGGAGGCAGCGAACGCGACACGAACGGAATTCTCATCTGGAGCGAACCGTTCATTCTCAAGGATAGAAATGGAGAGGAGGTGAGAGAAAGAGGGGGAGAGATGGGGAATTAGATTAAAAAAATAACGTTTTTCGATTCGAACGAGTGTGTTGCAATTGGAGCCAGTGTTCTAGAGAACTCTGCGAAACAGAAAATTTAATAATTAGTTCCAATGTTACAATGTGGGCAGCACTTTCGAATCCGGGAGTTTCCAGGAATTCAAATATTATAACTAAAAATGAATTTTTCGAAATAAATTTTTTCGGATAGTCCACACCGATAAGTCTACAGTGCTCCACATAATGATACGACACCCCCCAAATTTTCGAAAAACTCGAAAACGAGGGAAATTCAGAATTCGGAGTGTCTTGAGAAATTGAGCACATTTATTAGTAGTTCAAGTACCGAAACTTTAAATCCAGCTATAACGTCTGTAAAATAAGAAAATTCAATTTTTTCGAAAAATGAGAAAAAATTTTTCCACAAAATGATACGACACCCTGACAAAAACGTTGAAAAAAGTGGAAAAAGACCAACATTTTGAGTCCAATTGCTCAGTGGACGTTTATTTATGTGAAAAACATCAGAAGCTAGCGAATCCGCTGAGAAATAGTGAATATCCAACTGTTAGTGACCCATTTGGAGCAAATCGTCGATGATGGCACCCTTGAGCCCCGGAACAATGCCTAATCTTCTGATTTTGGCGCAAATCAATGGAAACATGGATTTCCCATTGTTTTCAATGAATTTCGTGAAAGATTGACACACCGGCACTCCATAACATAGGCTTCTCTGTCACTCATCCACTGGATCGTTCTACGAGAACAAGGAAATGGACCAATATCTCGTTGGTATGTCTGATTTCTGGATCGGTTTCGTCAGAACATTGACGTACGGACACGTCTTATCACTTATCTTCTGTCAGAGACCATTGATTTTCTCTGAAACGCAGCCTAATTTGACTTGTCTCTGAGCGCAGATCACTCGCCAGACCATCATTCCTCGAGCCTGGAAATTGCGACGAGACTATCGCATTTTATCTTTCCACATATGGTTCCAGTTATCAGAATAACTAATCGGCGCACCCAAATCACAGTTTTATTCTCAGTGGAGATGATTTCGAATGAAAACTTGAAGATCTGAGGAATGATGGTCTGGCGAGTGATCTGCGCTCAGAGACAAGTCAAATTAGGCTGCGTTTCAGAGAAAATCAATGGTCTCTGACAGAAGATAAGTGATAAGACGTGTCCGTACGTCAATGTTCTGACGAAACCGATCCAGAAATCAGACATACCAACGAGATATTGGTCCATTTCCTTGTTCTCGTAGAACGATCCAGTGGATGAGTGACAGAGAAGCCTATGTTATGGAGTGCCGGTGTGTCAATCTTTCACGAAATTCATTGAAAACAATGGGAAATCCATGTTTCCATTGATTTGCGCCAAAATCAGAAGATTAGGCATTGTTCCGGGGCTCAAGGGTGCCATCATCGACGATTTGCTCCAAATGGGTCAGTAACAGTTGGATATTCACTATTTCTCAGCGGATTCGCTAG
The DNA here is from genome assembly GCA_963932285.1 of Caenorhabditis macrosperma. Taxonomy (NCBI): domain Eukaryota; kingdom Metazoa; phylum Nematoda; class Chromadorea; order Rhabditida; family Rhabditidae; genus Caenorhabditis; species Caenorhabditis macrosperma. Next base: position 12,224,894 of record OZ010620.1, read on the forward strand.
CTTCTGATGTTTTTCACATAAATAAACGTCCACTGAGCAATTGGACTCAAAATGTTGGTCTTTTTCCACTTTTCTCAACGCTTTTGTCAGGGTGTCGTATCATTTTGTGGAAAAAATTTTCCTCATTTTTCGAAAAAATTGAATTTTCTTTTTTAGCAGACGTTATAGCTGGATTTAAAGTTTCGGTACTTAAACTACTAATAAATGTGCTCAATTTCTCAAGAGACTCCAAATTCTGAATTTCCCTCGTTTTCGAGTTTTTCGAAAATTTGGGGGTGTCGTATCATTATGTGGAGCACTGTATTTTCAACGGGTTTTCTCTCGAAAAAAAATCTAGCTGGATTTTGCGTTTGAAAAACGCACTCCTCAAAATATAAGGAAGATATTTACAAAAAATAATCAATCGCTTATTTCCGTTAAAATTATTACCACCGTAGTCACAATACTTCCGAAAAATCGAAATTCTAAATGTAGCTTGAGTGAAACTGAAAATTTTCGGGAAAAGTTTTCTGAAATTGTTCAAACAGCCAATTTGACAAAATTGTTTTTAAAAAGTCAATTTTCTCATTTAAGAACGTAAGGATCATCTGAAATTTCTGATCTGGAAAAGTATTTATTCTCTAAAAATTTTCAATCAATTTCAGTTTTCAAAAAACTTGGAGTTTGATAAAAAAAATTTTATTTTTTTTTTGTGTTTCGCAGTCGAAAAAAATATTTAAACTATGGAAAAACATTCGTTTTTTTTATTCGTCCATTTCACGTTTTGACCGAAAATAGGCAATTTTCCCTAATTTGCAGGTCGCCGTCCTCCTCATGGACACCCAGGGAGCCTTCGACTCGCAATCGACCGTCAAAGACTGTGCCACCATTTTCGCCCTCTCCACTATGATTTCCAGTGTTCAGGTGCCTATCCAATCGAATTTGTTCATAAATTTCCGCGAATTTCAGATCTACAATCTCTCGCAAAACATCCAAGAAGACGACCTGCAACACCTGCAACTCTTCACCGAATACGGACGTCTGGCGCTGGAGGACTCGAACGCCAAACCCTTCCAATCGCTGCTCTTCCTCGTCCGCGACTGGTCGTTCCCCTACGAGGCCGAATTCGGATTTCTCGGAGGACAACGCATTTTGGATAAGAGGCTCGAGGTGAGGAAGAGGGTATTAAAAACACCAAATTCCCATTTTCCGAATGATTGCCCAAATCTAGCGCTATTACAAAAAATCTGAATTTTCTGGCAACAAGTTTGCGAATTTTCATAAAATCGTAATTTTGGAATATTTGAGAAAATCCTAAGTTTTTGAATTTTTTTTTTCAAAAAGCTCCGTATGAGATGAGTTATGTGATTTGAAATGAACTGCATATTCAGATTATTGAATATGTTCAGAATTTTGACACGAACTGAAAAAAGAAGCTATTTTTAGAAAATTGATTGTGAGATACCACTGTACAAACACGATTTCAGTGATTTCAGTCCAAACCAAACGCCGAAACGTGCTGCACCTTTAAAGCGGCGCTACGGTATTGCGTCATAATTAATTTCTCGTTTTTCACTCGATTTACTCAATTTCAACCGTTTCTCGCGCTTTTTCCAGTGAAAAAAAGCACAAAAAGTGTATTTTTCATGAAAAATGGCTGAAATTGAGTAAATCGAGTCAAGAGTACGAAATCAATTTTCACGCAACTACTATTGAAATTGCACGAAGTGGCGTAGCGGAAGGGAGAAACGCGAGTGGGCGGGACTTTGAGTCCTGCCGCGAAGAGACGTTTACGTGTCGATTTACGGCAGCAGCGGCGCCGCGGCAGCTTTCGAAATTTTCGGTGAATTCCGAAAACGACGCATTTTATTCATTTTCATCGAATTTTTACCATTTTTTTTGCATTAAAATTGTGAAATCAAGTCTCTGCAACGATTATTTATTCTTTCTCTCTCATTTCCCACGTTTTCACCAGCATATTTGAGTGTTTCAGGCGAAAAACACAACGCGACGTCGAAAGGAGTGGAAAGGAGGAGACAGTCGAGGAGAAATCGATAAAAACAATTGGAAAATGGAACAGCTGAGTTATGTCATCCATAATTTCACTGTGTTTAAGCAAAAATGTTGCAGGAAAACCGAAAAATGCGGAAATTATTTGAAAAATGGAGCGGCGCCAGTGGAAACGTCGACGAAACGAGCGGCAACCGGAAAAACTGATCCAAACAGTGAGTATTACGATTGTTATGCAATTAAATGAGTTAATAATTAGAAAATAGTCAAAAATATTGCAGAACGCCGTCGCTGAAAGGAGAACGCCGTCGCCCAGTGCAACTCGTCGCCGCACAGTGCAAATCGTCGACGACCAGTGGAAAGCGTTGGTCGGTTTCGAATTGGAAACGCGGGAGGAGTTGTATCGAAAGAAGGTGAAGTCAATTTCATATATATTTCGTGTTCAGCTTCCAATTTTGCAGCACCCTCTCCACAATTGGTCGTCACTCACCCGCGCCCGAATGACACGAACCAAACAGTAGGACGATCAATGAGGTTATGCAATAACTAAACAGCTTGTTAGTTTAAGCGTGGAATTTTCAGAAGACACGACTGCTATTCGAAGTCACGGGGACACCTTCTGCTCGAGAATCGACTGAAATCGACGGAATTTTAAATTTTTCACGATTTTCTGAATAAAAAAGCGAGTTCATGCAATAAGCAAACAAGATGAAGAGTTGAAGAAGCGTACTATTCGACTGTCAATTGTCCGCACCGTCGGAGCTGGTCTCGGAGTCCGTGAGAACGATTTGGAGCTGGTTCGTCAGCGCATTCTGCGCATCAAGCTCTTTGGCGATCGCGTCTTCAGTGGCCACAATATGCGCGATGGTAGCAGCTGCAGAAGTTGCCGGATACTGCCTGAGCCATGCTAGCGCTCGATCTCGAACAACGTGAAGTTTGTCGGTCGACTTCCCGACCGATCTGAGGTACTGTTTGAGCTCATGCCATATGAACTCGATGGCACTCAAATGACAATGGTAAGGCGGCATCCTCATAACCAAGACTCCTAGACTCTCGGCGAAGTCATCCAGCCAGTACTTTGTCAACGCGCGGCGGCCGCCCATTTGTTGGATCCACATTTTTGTCAATGTGAGCAATTCGGGGCGCTTCTCGTTGGAAAATGGGACTCCGCGGCTTCTCAAGAAGTCTTGGAGTTCCGACTTTCTTGCTGTGGATGTCGGAAGCTGAAAAACGGAACAGAGGAATACACATCGCTTCGCAATTGCAAACCTTGTTCAGAGCTCGATTATGGTAGGGAGCGTTGTCCACTACCAAGACGGCCTTCATCCCTTTGCTGGTGGCGTGCTGAGCTATCAGCGGGATCACGTTCTCCATGTAGGCCTCGAGAGTGGCGCTGTTCATTTCCGAGTGATAATCTTCTTTCTGCTCAGATGCCGGCAGGCCGGAGATGTACACCCGTTCCGAATCAGCAACAATTCCGTCTGGTCCGAAGACCGCGAGCACAATCGCTCGAGGACCTTTGGTATTCCCCTTGACTGGACCGGGAAAGACGTCTTTGACAGCGCCATTTCGAGCAGTGGCGTATGGTGTGTTGGAGTCCAGAGGACACCAACCGTAAACGGGATTAATACCCCCGTATACCCACGTTTCGTCGAAGTAGTAGACGATGTGGCCACTCTGTCGTAGATCTCGAATCTTCGGAATGTACAGCTCTCGCCATCGAACGATCTCGGCTTTGCTGTTGAGGAGGGGGTTGTAGGTCTTTTTCTTGTGTGAGAAACCGAGTGATTTCATCACACGACCAAGAGTAGAGTTGCTGATCTCGTAATCGAACTCTTCCTCCAACCATTCGCGGATGAAATCCAACGTCACGTTTCGCTCCTCCTTCCACCACTGATGGATTTCTGCGCAGATCGCTTCTGGGATCCCTTCCGGTAGTCCGTTTAGCGAAGCTTCGTTGATCTCTCTCTTGCTCTTCGGTCTTCTCCTCTTATTCTTCCTTTTTTCAGCTACCTCTTCCACCAACTCATCACCGGTTTTGGAGCAACTTCGGACAATTGTCCGCAAGCTGATGCCGGTCATCGAAGCGAGTAACTTCGTCGGACTCTCGAAAATTGTGTTTTTGCCGCCGACACACTTCTTAATGTGTTCCAATCCCTTCAACACATTCCGGAGGATCAGTTGCGATTTCGGATCGAGCTGACCGCCAGCTGTGACTGGTGCGAAATCCTCTAATTTGAGGTATTTCAGAGGGTTTTCTAGAGGTTTCGGCTCTGGTTTCTCCTGAATAATCACTCATTTGATTCACTTCGGTGTCAGTCAATTTACTTTTTTTTCCTCATTTGTCTGAGCAGCTCTGTGCTCTTTTGGAAACTCGTCCGTCTGCACCTCGATACACCGATTGTCAACGCAATCTACTGGTAGACAATAGTACCCGTCAGCGGTTCTTTTCATTCCGGCTAAAAGTACATCAATCACTAATAAACCCGTAACAGTTACCTAAATGTTCCTTAGAGAGACTCGATCGTTCTCTTTTCTCAGTTCGACCGGTCGCCCAGCGGCACTTTATGAGCAATGGCTCTTGAATCTTTTGGCTCATCTGAAGCCGTAACATCAGAACAGTTTCCTTATCAACTGTTTCTTTTAATGAAAAATGGGACGGCGCCCTTAACGAACTAAAAACAAGTTTTCTTCCAATTTTTACAACAGTTTATTCAGAAAATCGTGAAAAATTTAAAATTCCGTCGATTTCAGTCGATTCTCGAGCAGAAGGTGTCCCCGTGACTTCGAATAGCAGTCGTGTCTTCTGAAAATTCCACGCTTAAACTAACAAGCTGTTTAGTTATTGCATAACCTCATTGATCGTCCTACTGTTTGGTTCGTGTCATTCGGGCGCGGGTGAGTGACGACCAATTGTGGAGAGGGTGCTGCAAAATTGGAAGCTGAACACGAAATATATATGAAATTGACTTCACCTTCTTTCGATACAACTCCTCCCGCGTTTCCAATTCGAAACCGACCAACGCTTTCCACTGGTCGTCGACGATTTGCACTGTGCGGCGACGAGTTGCACTGGGCGACGGCGTTCTCCTTTCAGCGACGGCGTTCTGCAATATTTTTGACTATTTTCTAATTATTAACTCATTTAATTGCATAACAATCGTAATACTCACTGTTTGGATCAGTTTTTCCGGTTGCCGCTCGTTTCGTCGACGTTTCCACTGGCGCCGCTCCATTTTTCAAATAATTTCCGCATTTTTCGGTTTTCCTGCAACATTTTTGCTTAAACACAGTGAAATTATGGATGACATAACTCAGCTGTTCCATTTTCCAATTGTTTTTATCGATTTCTCCTCGACTGTCTCCTCCTTTCCACTCCTTTCGACGTCGCGTTGTGTTTTTCGCCTGAAACACTCAAATATGCTGGTGAAAACGTGGGAAATGAGAGAGAAAGAATAAATAATCGTTGCAGAGACTTGATTTCACAATTTTAATGCAAAAAAAATGGTAAAAATTCGATGAAAATGAATAAAATGCGTCGTTTTCGGAATTCACCGAAAATTTCGAAAGCTGCCGCGGCGCCGCTGCTGCCGTAAATCGACACGTAAACGTCTCTTCGCGGCAGGACTCAAAGTCCCGCCCACTCGCGTTTCTCCCTTCCGCTACGCCACTTCGTGCAATTTCAATAGTACCGTAGCGCCGCTTTAAAGGCGCAGCACGTTTCGGAGCTGTTTCGTTGCGAGATATCTCACGCGAGCGTTTGAATTTCTGTTGACAACTCCGATTTTGAGAAACAACGATAATAACGTGTTGAGTACTTTTATTTAAAATTTCAAAGTCGATTCCCACATGTTTCGCCAGAATCACAGCAAAATGCGATGAATGCGAACTCACTTTCGGTCCCAGTGTTATTTGAATTCTGGAATTTTATTCGAAATTTCGCTGAAACCGAAAAAAAAAATGTTCAGGTATCCGAGAAGCAGCACTCGGAGCTTCAACAGCTCCGCCAGCACATCCGCTCGTGCTTCGAGGACATTCGCTGCTTCCTGATGCCCCATCCCGGACTCAAGGTGGCCACCAACCCGGAATTCGATGGAAAACTCGTTGGTAAGCCATTTAAACTTGTTTCGCAAGCTATTCACTCCCATTCTACAGACATTGAATCGGAATTCCAACAACAGCTCGCCGTGCTGGTGCCACGCCTCCTCGACCCATTCGCTCTGGTTCACAAGGAGATCAACGGACAGAAAATGACGTGCAGAGAGCTTCTCGAGTACTTCAAGGCCTACATGCGCATTTTCAAGGGTACGTTTCATTTTTTAGAAAAAAAATCCTCAAAGGGGGAACATAAAAACAACTTTGCTTCAAAAGTTGCGGACAAGTTGGGCGGTCATGTCTGCAAACCCCCAGATTCTAAAAAAAATTCCTGAATTTTCGGTGATTTTTTAAGTGAAAGCTATCTGTATTGGCCTATCTTTCTCGGGATCGGTGAACCTAGGCCACGGCGGCGAGACTACGTCGCGCAGAGTTCGGCTGCAGTTTTCTTTCTTGTCTGCCTTTTAGTATTCGTCCTTCCCAGTATATGCTCTCAATTGCTCGCAAAATTATTCGAAAAGACACAAAATATTCACAAATCCACCAAACAACTCGCGCGACGCCGCGGCGTATTCTCGCCGCAAAAGAGAAAGTTAGGCCAATACAGATAGCGTTCACTTTAAAAATCACCAAAAATTTGAGAATTTTTTTCAGATTCTGGGACTTTGCAGGCATGACCCCCTCCCACTCATACCCAACTTTTGAAGCAAAATTGTTCTTTGGTGACAGTCCCCCTTTAAGAAAATTACCTAAATTAACCCAGAAGCTGTGGTTGAACAAAATGTTTGGAATTTCTGTGAATACACATGTTTTTCAAATTTTGGATGATTTTCAGAAGTTCTTGTTTTCTGACTCTGCCACAATTTTTTCTCGGATTCAAAAATCCGCTAAAAACAAAATGCCCCATTATCTGGAATTCTGATAGGCAATAAAAGCAATTAATGATGATTTTTTGTAGAATGACACTGAAAATTGGGACTGTGAAAAATTGCAAATGGATTTATGCAATGGTGTAAAATTAACCGAATTCGGTTAATTTTCCCAATGCATTTCATGTAAAATTGTCCGAGTTTTGTCGGAAATTCAACGAATTTCGACAGTTGAAAAATCCGATCGCTGTGAGATATTTCCTGTGAATAACCCCATGCGCCTTTAAGATCCGAAATTTTTCAGTGTAAATTAAAGGCGCATGGGGTTATTCGCAGGAAATATCTCACAGCGATCGGCTTTTTCAACTGTCGAAATTCGTTGAATTTCCGACAAAACTCGGATAATTTTACATGAAATGCATTGGGAAAATTAACCGAATTCGGTTAATTTTACACAATTGCATAACTCCAAAAAAGGAAAGGGAATTTTTCTAGTGTTTTTGCGGTTATTTTGAGAAATTCGACAAAAATTCCGCATCGCAATATGTACATCAGAGCAAAATGAGCTGAACGGAAATTGCGGAAAAATTGAACGTGAAACAGTGATAATGATTCTATTTTGAACTTTCTATTAAATAGCACGAACTTATTTATAATCAGCCAAGCTTTCAAAAGTTTTAACTTCTAAAAAATCGAATTTTGCAGGCCAAGATCTCCCGGAGCCGAAATCGATGCTCATGGCGACAGCGGAGGCGAACAACCTTGCCGCCGTCGCATCCGCACGTGCAGTCTATCAGAAGCTGATGGAGGAGGTGTGCGGGGGAGACACGCCGTACATGTCGACGAACGAGCTGCTCGACGAGCACGAACGGTGCAAGACGGAGGCTATCCGCGAGTTCCGAAACGCTCGCAAGATGGGCGGTGTCGAGTTCTCGCTGACTTTCTTGGACAAGTTGGAGAGCGATTTGCAAGTGAGTTCTTTCTTTGTTTCATATAAATTTAGAAGAGAATGGAAAGAGTCTAACCTTTTGCCACAACAGGACCAATCTCTGCGAAAATGTTTTAAAAAAACATTCCGCATTCCGTTTTCCGCGAATCCCATTTTTTCCGGAATTTTTCCCCGCGGTAAATTTTTCTAGAATAGCGAATTGTTTTTTTTTGAAAAACTCATTTTTTGAAAAAAAAATAAGACCGATTTTTATAAAATTTCTAGTTATTGGGGTGATTTCGAGCGAAAAATTAGTTTTAAAAATCCAATATTTGCAACATTTTCCGTTTTCCGCATTCCGTTTTTTATTTTTCGGGAAAAAATTTTCTTTCCGTTCTCCGGATTCTGAAATCACAATGTTTCGTTCCGCCCAACTCTGTTCGCTGGTTCGAATTCTTTCCTCTACCTCCAGGTTCACCCAGACCCATCTGAGCAGTAGCTTCGTCTGCGCAAGCGAACGTTAAACTAGAACGGATCCCCCTAGAATATGAAAATTACAATTTCAGTTTTCTTTAGAAACATCGAATGCATCAAAAACGATTTTTTAGAATACTGTTCATGGAAACTGAAAAAAATCTCCAGCTTGATTTGTTTTTGCTACAAACTCACCCTCTCTCTGTCATTATGAATGTTTGGAACTTCAAAGACAATTATTACATATTTCAAAAATCTTGGAGCCTGCGCAAACGCGCTCCGCTAGACCTGTGTTGGTCTCGCCACGACTCGTGTCTGCGTCTCTCGTGGAATACACAAGACAGAGACAATATTCGTCGCGAGACCAATACGAATCCAGCGGAGCGCGTTTGCGCAGGCACTTTTTGAAATATATAAAAAGTAAGAAATATAGACTTGTCAACTCAAAGAACCATTGTTTCCCTCGCACTCACAAAGAAAAACTAGTTTTTCTGAAACTGAAAAGTTTAGATTAAATTAATCTCACCCCTCTCTCCATCCCAATCCGCCATTTGCAGGACTCGTACGAGAACTACCTGAAGGTGAACAACGGCAAGAACCTGTTCAAATCGATGCGCACGCCGGCCGTCCTCGTCTCGTTGATGATCATCGACTACATCATGCAAGAGTTCTTCCAGTTGCTCGGTCTCGATGGCATCGCTGGTGAGTGCCTTCAAAATTGGTATTCGATCGGGCCCCAACGTTTGATTATTCACGACAGTGTTGATACTGCCATTTTCATGAAAACCATCTAAAAAATGCTGGAAATATTTCAGCTGTGTCAAATTTTTTCAGATTTTTTTAATTGAAAAGAAACGAATTTAGAGAAACACCGAAACAAACGAACTAGATGCAAATTTCAAAAAATGAGTTATATTTTTTTCCAGGAATCTTCTCCTCGATTCTGTGCATCGTCATTGGCGCACTCGGCGTCTGGGCCTATTCGCGTTATTCGGGACACTTGAGAGAGGCTGGCGGATATGTGAGTTTTATATTCGAATTATAAATGTGATACCAACGGCAACATTGCAGAAGAAACATTTCAAAACTAGTGAAACGGTGAAAATTTCGCGTTTTTCAAAAATAAACACTGCTATTATATATTTCCATCGAAGCGGCGCGAGAGCGACGCGTGGGAGGAATCGGGTCCCGCCACGAGAACATGAAATTTTTCGAAAATCCACATGCGCCTTTAAAGAAACTACGGTAGACAGTACCTCAAAGTTCAAAGGCGAATGTCAAATTTCGAAAAATTTTATGTTCTCGTGGCGAGACCTGATTCCTCCCACGCGTCGCTGTCGCGCCACTTCGCTGGAAATATATAATAATTACCGTTTTTATTATAGGTTATTGTTTTTTTTGCGCCTGCTAGAGAGATTTTTTCATAATTTCGCTGACAGACGCGCTGCGAAAATTTTTTTTTGTAAATTTTCTGCGAAAATTCGGCCAAGTTGCCGGAATTCTAGGCCAGTGGCCTAGGAATTATGCGGCCGCCGCCATTTTAAAGGCTGCGTATCATTTTAAAGTTGAGCAGTAAGAGATGCAATTCATAAATATCTGTAGTGTTGCAGAACGCACTGTTAAAGAATTAATGAAAATGCTTTTCTCATTCACTTAAAACAGGAATTTTTCTACAAAAATTGCAAATTGACAACTCGATAAATTAAATAATTTTCACAGAGAACAGCTGATTTATCAAACTCATATTAGATTTTGGAACAATTTTTATCTGAAAATGAAGCTGGATTATATGTTTTTTTTTTGAAGGGCAAAATCAGCTTACGCCGAATATTGGGATAAATTGCAGTTTTTGAGAAAAATTTTGACGTTAAGGCTTTCATTTTTGCGCGACACCTCACAAAACCATAAATGGAATCATTCGGAGATAAACTGGCTTTATTTTTGAATTTTATTAAAAACGGCTCAATTTATTGCCATTTTCCAAAAAATCAGAAAACCCCTATTTCCAGATCGATGACGCTGTGACGTACGTGTGGACGAACTTCATCTCTCCGAACGCGAACCACTTGGGACCACTCGGAGGAGCGATTCAGTTGGGAGAAGCCGTCGGTGGAGGCAACCGGACCACCAACTCGACGAGAACCAGCGCCGAGGGATTCAAAAAGAGAAACTGATTCGGAAGACCAACGGTAATTCCACCACCTGTCCCCTTACCCTTTTTCACCAATTTTTTGTATTTAGAGTGTCAAAAAAGCAACAACCGTAGATTATTTTCGTAAATATTATCGCATTATCATTATTATTGTTTCGACCAAATATTATCCAAACTATCTTCTCATTCTTCTCTTTCTTTCCCACTCCCCTTTTCCCTCCTCATCCTTTTTTCTTTATTCATGTGAGATTTTCTTTGAATTCGTTTCCTTTTGATTTGGAATAATTTCTGCTCATTTCTCGGCTGAGCCCTCAGTCTCTTGCAACTAAAATCGAGGTTATCAGCACTTATCACCAAACATTATCGAAATTGATGTATCTCCAACTCCAGTACAACTTTCTCCTCGTCTCCGCATCGAAATTGAGCTCGTAGTAGATCAGTGAGATCTTGCGAGACGCCGGAGCCCTCTCGAGCCACTTGTCGGCGAATTTGAGCCGTGTGCACACGAAATCACTGCCGCACGACTCGTCCGCATCCCAGAATTGGTATTTTAGCTGGAAATGGTAAGTTTTTACTTGAATTTTGAAAAAAAAGGATTTCGAAGAAAAATGGAAATTTGAAAAGTTTTGAAAGTTGAAAATTTTTTAAAACCAGTTAGTTAAATTATTTTCCATTAATAAACTCTTTAAGAATTTTATTAAAAATGAAATTTTTTTTGAAATTAATTTTTGGAGAATTCGGATATTTTTATTCCAAATTGACAAGTTGTAAGAAAAAAAAAACTTGGTATTTAAAAAAAAATGGAAAAATAAACCTAATGAATGAAAAATGAAAAAATAAACCTAACAAATTTAAAGATTTTTTTAGAAACTGACAATTTTTCGAAATTGTGATTTTTTTCAAAAAGAAACAAAAAAAACGTCATTTTCAAAATTTTCATATTCAATTTTTCGAAATTAGTTCAAAATTATTAGAAGCTTCTTCTGCCTATAAAAAAAAATTTTTTTTAAATGTTTTTTTAATTTTCAAAAATTCAATTAAAATAAAAAAGCTCACCCAAAATCCGTCCTTGCGGCTGAACAATCCACTCGTCTCACTGCCATTCACCACCTGATTCACATATTTTTTCAATGTTCTCCGATGCTCCAAAAATGCTCCGCCACGCAGTTTCGCACACTCTCTGAACGCAATCGACAGATTCTCGGCTGTCGAAACGGAGGACGTGTTCTTGCACACGTAGTACGCCTCGTTCTGGACCGAATTTCGAGTTGTTCCTTTTTGCGAATTAAATTTAATATTTAAAAAAAAAGTTTTGCTAAAAAAATAAAAAAATCATTGAATTGTAAGTAGAGGAAACATTTGTTAAAACAAAAAAAAAGAAAAAAATACAATAATAAATTTCTACTTAAATATTTAAAAAAAATTTTCATCCAATAAATATATTTTTTTGAATGAAAAATTAAAATATTTGAAAAAATTCTTAACTTTGTTCATCTTTTTTTCCAAAAGAAGAAAACATTTCAGTTTCAACCAAGCGTCAAAATTTTCAAAAAATCGATATTTTTCATTGAGAAGAAAACTCGTCGTTAATCAAAATTCTTAACTACAAATTATTTAAAAAAATCAAAATATTGTGTTTTTCATTTTTCAAAAAAAAGTTTACGTTTTAGAAAATCAAAAAATCCAATTGAAAAACTATCTTTGAGAACAAATTTTCGGAAAACTTTAGTTTTTCGACTCGAAAAAAATGTTGAAAAAATGTTTTTTGAAAAAAATTTCTGTTTCAGATAAATTTTTATACTAAATTATCTTAAAAATTCCAGTGGTACGGTCTTCCTACTTTCCCCCAAAAAATGAACGCACCCCTCTCTTCGGCGCAATCAGAAACGTGTCCGGGAAGCGGGTGTCGTTGTACGTGTGGAACGTCTCAATTTCCGAATCGTCCGTTAGATTCTGGAATTAGGCTGTAATTTCAGTGTAATTCTAGACCACTTGACTGGTTACAGTTCAAAAATGAGCTCAAACGGAGCATTTCGAGCCGAGAAATGCTCATTTGACTGGGAAGAAGGCGTTTTTAGAAATTTCTTCGACTTTCAGCATAATTTTCAGTTCAAACTTTTCAGATTTAGTCATAGAACTGATAGTGATCAAGTTCATCCATTTTGGCTAATTTCAGTTCAAAAATGAGCTGGAACAGAGCAATTTTCAATTTTCAGAGCACTTTTCTGTTTCAAACTCTTTAAATATGCTCATTCGGCTAGGATGAGGGATTTCGAATCAATCCGAATTTCAGGACTTTCAGCCAACCTCCCAGTTTCAGATTTTCAGATTAGGAGCCCAATATCAATTACCTTTACCACTTTCAGTCTGAAGATGAGCTCAAATGGAGCAGTTTGAGCCGAAATACTAAAGCTCTGCTGGAAAATGATTATATCTGGAGATTGATAAGAGATATCAAAGAATTGTCAATTGCAAACTTGTAGATCAAAACTAGGACTACAAATTTGCTGTTGACAACTTTTTGATATCTCTTATCAATCTCGAGATATAGTGATTTTCCAGGAGAGCTTCCCTCGGTTGCGGGGCAATGGCATCCGATAGTGTTATCAACTGAACTTTTTCCTAACTTTATCACTAAATAACTGCTCAGTCACACTCCAAACACCCTTAACATGCTCCATTGAGCCAATTTCCCCAAAACACTCACCCAATTCTCGTCCACAAACTTCCACATCCTCGCCTTCGCCGTCTCCGTGTCATTTTGTCGATTCAACATTCGAGTTAGCTAAAAATTACAAAAACCTCCTCAAATCCCCCCGTTTTCCTCACCAAAGACACCCCGGACTCGTTGATTCTCGGGAATATGCCTCCGATAGCGAACGTACTGATCTGATCCCATCCGGAGCTCTCGGAGCACAAAATTGAGAGGAGGAGCAGGCGAATCGAATGAAATGGACACTTGGTGACCATTTTTAGAGGGAAAATACAGAGAAAAATGATCGAAAAGAAAAGACCACCGTGAGCGGATTATCGCGGTAATCTTGGTGTTTGAGAACCATAACACGGATCAAACTAGAAACACTGGCTGGTTGTTCATTTGTTGAACCCCCCGTGTTTCCAAGGGATCAGGTTCTCCCAGTTACGATGGCGATGGCTTCGAAACAGTTTCAATGTGATCTCAGGTCATTTCAGTATATTCTGTCCAAAGATGAGCTCGAACAGAGCATTTTGAGCCGAGATATGCTCATTTCCCTAGATTGAGACATTTCCAGAACTTTCCTCGACTTTCAGCCAACCTCTCAGTTCGTGGTGATATGATAGGATTATAGGTGCTAAATCTCAATTGCTTAGGCTACTTTCAGTCCAAGGATGAGCTTAAACAGAGCATTTCGAGCCGAGATATGCTCATTTGACTAGGAAACAGTATTTTCAGAACTTTCTTCGACTTTCAGCTATTCTCCGAGTCTCAGAAGTTCAGATTAGACTCTAGAACTAGTAGTGATTGATTTCAGTCGTCTTGCCTCCTCTCTAGTCCAAAAATGAGCTTAATCGGTGAATTTTGAGCCGAGATATGCTTTTAGTCAATTTTCAGATCACTTTTCTGTTTCAAACTTTTTAAATCACCTCTGCTAAACGTTTTAACAACCGATCCTTCATCCGTTGCGCGAATAACGTTTCACTTTTCATTGATCTCGAGGATTTCCCCCACAAAATTTGAATTCGCGCCGTCGGCGTCAAAGATTACGCACAAATGCAGATTGGAAGCTCTGGACGTCGGGGCTTATATTTGTCCTTCTGGACTACTTCTGGTAGATCAAACTTTGGAGCTGTGCTATGGTTGCTAGGAATTGCCAAGGACAAAATGGTTATTCATTGAATTATTTATTCACTTTTCTCACATTTCACATCAACATTTACACATTTCATCCGGTACATCCTCCAGTCCGCAGTGCTCTTCATACTTTCCGTCGTTGCTCTGTCCACCTGAAATCATAATTATAATTATTCCCAATTAACCCCTCTCTGACTCACTTTTCAGCTTGTCCAATAGACGCAAGTCCACAAAACTTTGCATGTTTGCATGGAAATTCTCCCAATTTCCAGTCCGAACTTGCGACTTGAACCAGTTAGCCTCGGGGACTCGGTTTGCCAAAAGCCACCCGATATGGCAATTGTGTCTTCCGGAGTGTGGACACAATGCAGAAGTCTCTCCAGCTCTCGCTCACTTCGTACTTTTGAACACTTTCTGGCCCTGAAATGGATTTTATTGAATTTCTTTGGGGAAAATAAACTAATTATCATACCTTGACTACGTGGAAGTATACAGATGTTGCAGAGAGGTCTATGTGCACATCTGTGAGGATTCCTTTGACAGACATTATCCTGAAAAATAGAATTGATTGGAACTGTTGAATTAACAACCACTCACTTTCTACATTCACAGTTTTGAGTTCCAGTGAGGGACACGGTTTCTGGAATGCCGTTGAGCACCATTGTTATGAGAAAAGGCGCACTTTTGAACGAATTGAAACCATCGGCTTTCGATCCAGTGTTGAAGGTTCCATTGGTTGGAGAAGTGATCTGCAAAGTGAATCGATTCAAATGGGACTTTACGAAACTCTCACTTACCTTTAAATCCATCTCCAGTGTTACCGGTAATCAATTGGAAATTCAGGTGGTAATCGGTGAAAAGAGCCCAGATCAGGGCTCTTGGAGAGGGGGAATAGTGGAGATTCGGTGGGAAATCATAGAAGAGCCCATATCAGGGCTCTAAAATATAGGAGATAGTGGAGATTCAGGAGTAATCGGAGGATAAGAATAGATCCCATATCAGGGGTCTCAGAGGGGGAGAACAGGACAGACCATCAGAATTCCTCTCGAGAGTCTGAAGATTCCGAAGAATCCCCGAAGGGACTCGAGAGGGGAAGACTGAATACTGACTGTGAGAATGACGTCCAACGGGCTCCTTATATACTGCTCCGTGAAGAGGTGTAGCACTTTGAGGGGGAGAAGGGGCGGGGGCTCCAGGAGTATACTGTGGAGATACTATGAAAGGTGCGAATGTGATGAACGGAAAGGTGCCATATTGTGAATCTGGGGATGGATTGGATGGGATGGAGGGAGAGATGGTATGATAGTGATAAAGAGCAATTAGAGGAACTGACAAGCAGTTGGTGACATTGTGAATGTGGAAAAAGTAGAATGCGAGATCTTCCATACATAGAGAAAGTGAGTAGATTCCTAAAGTCAACGGCTCAACGGCGGTGCGAAGCCCGTTTTAGGGGATTCACCAAGGAATCGTAATGGCCATCGTCGTCACCGGATTTGAATCCGCAGGAACATGTCATTTGAGGACACCTTCAATTATGTGTCTGTGTTTGCCCTCGCGCCAATTTGAAGTAGTTGGAAACTGATCTGGTGAAAGTGTGGGAGGATCTCGACGGGAACTAGCTGCGTACAGCGAACTATGCTTACCCACCCGCGCCTTCTCAAGGATGCCATCGAAAATCAAGAAGGAAGAATCGAAAAGTGACAATACAGATTTGTTTTATGCCTATTCAATAAAGTTTTGGTTGAATCCGGTGGCGTTTTCATTTTTTTCAACCGAGTTACATCGGTTTTTCGATGCACCTATACTTTTGCGCCACCAGACTATTGAAATGATTAGTTTATTTTTAAAAGTTTGAAATCATCAAGAACTGAGGAAGGACAACATGGGTCCCCCTGAAACATTGAGAGGGTTTTGAAACTTTTCATTCCCACATTTGGTGCAAAGAGTAGTTCGGCGGGTATCAAATCATTCCTTGTCGCTTGATATCATGACCAAATCAATGCGGACTATGGGTTGTCGACGAAGTTGAATGTTCCGGATGAATATTAACAGATACCGTAAAAACTCTATTTTAACGGCATGCCGTTAAGACACGTTCTCTGAGATTTTCGAAAAGTGGAGGGCACTAGAAATTCAAAGTGGCCCAATATCGTTATAAATTTTTGTGTGTGTAGGCACATTAGTTGTAAGTCACATGTGACATGTTTTGGGAGGCTCCGCCCCCTTTGGCTGGAATTACAGACAAGAAAAGTTGAAAATGTAACTTTTTTCTCCCTGAACCGAATCAGATAATTCTTTGACCATTCGATAGAGCACACTTTTTCATGCATTTTTTATGTTCACAGCCTAATTTTAGCTCCATTTTGAAGTACTGAAAAAATGGATTTAATGTCTGAAAATTTATATTTGCTCCATTTTCATTACCCCCAATGTTTTAAGCCAAACATGTAAAAACGGTTTAGTGTAGTATTTTGAGTGGCCTTTCCGATGCAATTATCATCTAGATAAAAATCGACTGGGTAATCAGTCAAAAATTAATATCAATGTTATCAGCTGATAAAAATGTTTTCCAATCCAGTGCACTTTGACAGTTCTTGAGGCCACATCCAGAATTGTCACGTACTCTATCTGAACAGAATTCCGATTGAAAACGCCATTAAAATGAGACAACTCACATCCCATTGCACACCGTTCTCATCTACTGCGCAGTGTATTCAATTATGAATTCCCCTTTGGCCACATTCTGCTCGAGAAACAGACCGTTGCCTTTGAGACTCCGACAGCCGCTGGTTTCTGCACGATCCTCCGGCTCCGCAGTTGCAACTCCGGCATGTTCGCGGGTCGCACTCCCTAAAATCACTCCTGTTGGAGTAGTTTCCTTGGGCTTTTCTCCAAGTACCCTGGGGTAGGATCTTCTATACTCCCGGGGAGAGCGTTCTTCTCATGGAGAAGAAGAATGAGAGGGTGATCCTCTGAAAGATCGGGAACTCGATGATGAGGATCTGGATGATCCTTTCGAGCTCGACGATCGGCTCTCGTCTCGGTCCCGCCTAGGTGGTGAATCCGGAGAGCGTCTTGTACGGGACGATCCTGATGGGCGGCTTCTTCCGGTGGTGTCTGCTGCTGACGGGCTTCTTCTGGAGCTGCGGGATGCAGAACGGCTTCACAGTTTTCTGTTCCGCATTGACCGCGCCCGCACTGACATCCTTGGAAGCGCATCTCAAAATCCGCTGAGCATTCGCAGCTAGAGTGGGGGCAGAATCCATCGTTGAAGAGGGTGATGGGCACCTTTCTGAAATAAAAACCAATTCTCATGATCATGGAATCAAGGACTCTCACCCTTCATTCACGAACTTCTCTTCGTTTTCTAGGAAATCCTTTGAGCCGAACTTGAGCTTGTACAGCTTTTGCACGAATTGCTCTGGATGAACGTCGGTGGGCGCGGATATGTTCTGAAAATGATCAAACTCTTCGTCAAACAACTTTCCAGACGATCAACTCACCGTCAAAATGACACATTCAACTCCATTGTTGCCAGTAATCGTTTGGTAATTCAGGGGGGAATCGGGGGAAGAGCACCAGGTCAGGGCTCTAATAGATGGGAGAACAGGGGGGAATCATCTCCGTTGAAACAAGAGCCGTTTTCCGAACGTTAACAACCCAATGGCATAGTCCCAGGAACAAGGACTCTGAGTGACATGCAAATATGGATGTTGATTGTTCCAGACTTGCTTCCACAGAAGAGAACTCCGATGGAATGATACTGATAAACACTATCGGAGTAACTTGTACATTGCGCGATTTTGAGGAGTAATTTGGTGCTGGAAAGCAATTGAATGATCAAATCAAACGTTTCATTGCTCAAATAAGCATTTTGGGTCGCCGGAAATCGATGGCGAACGAGAAGAACTTGCGGACGATCGCCTTCACCATCTCCGAATCCAATTGCTCGTGTCGCACTGTCTCCTCTTTCAGCTCTTCCACACTCTTCACCGTTTTCAGCACTCGCTTCTGAAGCCAATGACTATCTGATAATGAAACTGAACCCTACCAAGTCAATATGGGTGAATCTGCTGTTCACGTGATTGCCTCCACAACTGTCCAGGCGAAGAAGGACATTGTGCATTTCGAATTGCGTAGCGTATTGGAAGATGGCCATCGGATCGAAGACTGGCTCATTTACCCCGTGGAACAGCTGAAGGAACAAATGGAAGTTGTCTCCGGCGCCATCTTCCGCATGGAAAAATAAAAACTCCTCCTCTCCAGCGGCGATTTGCTCCGCGAGCAAACAAGATGCGCGCGTGACAATCTGGAATTGTGTGTGGATTGGGAGTATCTGTGATTGTCACCGACCTCCTTCTTCACGTAGAACGTCTCCTCACTGTCCAGCTGCTTGAACCGCACATATCCGTCGAATGGATCGGAGAAGTTGAATCGTCGGATTCGTCCCGTAGTAGTAACGAAGAGAACTCGAACTTCCACGTGCACAGTGAATGTTCCGTTGACCAAGAATCCACTGTCCTCCTCTAGAAGATCGTCCATTCGGAAGAACCTTTTCGTACCGTGGAAACGATCCGGACGCATGTCACGTGGACCAGTGATAAGACAATAGCACGTATCGTCCGGGTTCTGATTTCGCACTGAATACTGATAAATGACATGAACGTTCTTCAACTTGATTGGTAGACTGAGAGTATTTGACGTACGTGCCCAAGTAGTCCACTCCATCTTCCGTAATTTTGTCTAGATTGAACCACCTGAAGATGTACACAACTACTTGAAGACATCCTCTCCCTCTCAACTAACCATTCGAGGCCGGCCGCATTCGAAAGTCGCAAATCCAAACCATCGTCAAAGTCATCTAATGTCGATTCAGAAAAGTCATCGACTGTGACAGTCGATAGAACGCTGTCTGGAATGGACCAGTTGGGATGTCTCAGTGAAAGTGTACCTTTTATCTTTCTCTCTGGCTGGCTCATTTCCGAGAATCGATTGGAATAAAGAATTCGGTTTTTGATTTTAAAAAAGTGATTGGATATCGATTATTTCGCTCTCCATCCAGAAAACAAAACACGTCAACATGGTCACGTTCGGGAAGTGTGTTTTTTAGAAAATGCTAAGAAAGAGATCACAGGTACAGGGAATTGGCTTTGCTTATCGGGTGATAAGAAAACTGCTGATAATCGGACTAAGGGCCCTTCATATTCTATCCGTTGACTCCTGGCAGCAAAATGGATAGAGGAAGAGGGAAAAGAGACAAAATGGCACAGGTTCACAAAATTGAATCAACGGTTCCACCAATACCAGTCCGATTCTTTTATGAAACTGAGAACTCTCTCAAGTTGAACCAATTTTTCTCTATCCTGGCTTGTTTTGAGCAAGAGCTCCAAAGAGCCGATAAGCCAATTTTTCTGGATTTTTAAAAGTCAAAATGAGATCTCTGTTTCTCGAATAGAGCGGCACCCGCCACGAGAATCATTGTATCTCGAGATTGATAAGAGATATCAAAAAGTTGTCAACTGCTAACTTGTAGATCATAACTAGGACTACAAGTTTGCTGTTGACAACTTTTTGATATCTCTTTATCAATCTCGAGATGTAATGACTTTCAACGCTGACAACCGGAAAAACATCAATTTTCGTGTAACACAATCATTTATTTGTCCATTATTCCAACAACTTCAATTCCAGTACATTTTCCCATCGCGAACTGCCATTTCCTTGCTCTCGAACTTCTTCGGAATGTTTTCAGTTCCTCCTTCCAACTTCCACATCAAACCTTCCCGCACCCAATCAGTATCCACAAAAACCGCTCCGATAACCATCAGTTTCTGCTCGATGGACGAAGAGTTCCTCTTCGAATTTTCAAATGTCTTCGATGTTTTTTTGAAAAACCGTGGTCCAGTGCAACGGAAGTAGTTGTTGCACTCGGTGTCCACCTTCCAGTACAATCGGCGCATCTGCAAGAATTTCGATCATTTTGGCAGTGGAAATGAAATCGGCAGGCGATGAGGATTGATTTGATACCCATATTGTCAGGTTTCTGCTCATGTCCCAATGTCCCCGCCAATAGTCTTCCAGTAGTAAATATGGTCATTTTTGGTGTCAAAATGCTCCAAATTGACTGGAGAATTTACACATGAATTCATTAACCCTTTTGGATCGTTCAAGAATCAAAAGCACACAATCGAAAAAAAAGATCTTCTACGTTTCTCTGAAACTGACAGTAGAAGTGAATAATTCTAATTATTGCCGGTAGAAATCACCAGAGCAAGTGATACGGATCAATTTGATACCCATAATGGCCACATACAGATGTTTTTGTCCTATGTCTCAGTGTCCCCGCCAAAAATCTTTTTTTCTCGAGTATGGCCAATATGGGTGTCAAACTACTCCAAATTGGATGAAGAATTAGTAAAAAAAATTTGTCAAACTATCGTATTTCCTCGAAATGAACGGCACCCCAAACGCTGCCGGAAAATCATTATATCTTGAGATTGATAAGAGGTATCAAAAAGTTGTCAACGGCAAACTTGTAGATCATAACTAGGACTAGAAATTTGCTGTTGACAATTTTTCGATATCTCTTATCAATCTCGAGATATAGAGATTCCCCAGGACGCTGCTGTATGCGAGGAAAAACGGTACATGAAATACCTGTTTGGCCTCCTTCTCCGAGAATAATTTGTCATTTTGAAGAGTCTCCATGCATCTCCGAATGAAGAGCCTCACATATCTCCGATGTTCTAAGAACGTATATGCTTCGTGTCTGGCGAATCCCTTATCAGAAAGGTCTCGAAACTCGAACAAGTATGTCTCATTCGATTTTCGCGGCTCACGGACCATTTCCGATTCGGGTTTTGTGATTTGAACCCAGTTCTCTTCAATCCACGGAAAAAGGATCCTCCATTGGTGTAGAATGTCTTTTTGTTGGTTCAGTTGGATAGTAAACTGGAAAATGAAAGGGTTTCGATTATCACTGATAAACCAATTTCAAGTTTAGCTCGATAACTCAAAAACCGTGAGAGCTACTGAAAAGTTGTCAACTAAACAAAACAAGAGCACACAATTTGCAGCATTTCTTTAGTTGACAACATTTTGATAAACCTTATGATTACCGAGATATCAAGGTGATAAGTGATTGAAACGGTTTTCAGTTTTGAACAATGCAAGTTTTCCTCTATATCTCGAAATCCGAGAGAATTCGTGAAACGTTGTCAACGGAGAAATTGATCAGTGTCAAGTTTCCAATGTTTTCTCAGTAGATCACTTTTCCATAAGTCTCACAGGTTTCGAGATATAAGGGGAACAAAACCTTCTTCACAGTCCAAAGCTTCACATAGGGGAATATCGCACGAAGTGTCTCCGGCTGAATGTTCTCTTCTTTCGCTAAGATGCCGTCCAGGGAGAACAGTAGGAGGCCAAGTATCAAGAGGGAGTTCGGGTTCATGAGTGAGCGGAAAAATATATAAATGCGTAATCCAGTGTGAACCTTCGAAGAGATCAAAAGATCACATGGGTGTCA
The DNA here is from genome assembly GCA_963932285.1 of Caenorhabditis macrosperma. Classification (NCBI taxonomy): domain Eukaryota; kingdom Metazoa; phylum Nematoda; class Chromadorea; order Rhabditida; family Rhabditidae; genus Caenorhabditis; species Caenorhabditis macrosperma. Next base: position 12,246,758 of record OZ010620.1, read on the forward strand.
GAATAGAGATTATCCACTGTTGATCCGCAACATTCAGTATGTTTCATAAAATTAAAACATTCAAAAGAATAATCCACTGTTGATCCTGTTGACACATAGACATTCGAAAGATGAGAAGAGCAAATACGATTCATGGCTGTTTTTTGTGCTGATTTTTTTTAAAATTGTAGACACAATGAAGAATAGTTGTGCACAAACATGTTCCTGAAAAACGGAAAGAATGATTTCTCTCAAATTGTTGAAATTTTCAAAAATTTCACGGTGATCTACGGAAGAAATCCTCCAATTCGGCCTCAACATTCTCAAAAAATTCTCAAAAAATATCCAGTGGTTCCAGAGTTACAACCGTTTTTGAGTGACCCTGCACAATCAGCAGTGTGCCATTCATCGAACATTCATCAAAGGGATTTATGAGCAGGCTCCGCCCATTTTGGTCGCGGCGAAATTTGAGGATATCCTGAAAAAGTGCCAAAATACAGTTGTCATCTACCTGTCAGTTCCCAAAAAGACGTTCCAAACTGTTCTACAGAGCATCTATCAATTAACAGTTTGTATCATAATGTGCTCATTGAAACTGTAATCAGTGATACAAAAGGACTGGCGTTTACTCGATTCGGCACTGTGCATTTTTCCGTGAGAGTGTCCACACCACACTTGACGCTGCATTGCACAACCCTCCTCTCGACTAGGTGCGTATTTTTCCTCGTTTTCTCCGTTTTCCTTCATTATTTTCTGTAAAAATCGACTCGATTTGAAAGAAATATGGTCTCCAAGAGATCGAGGATAGGGGTGCACACCTGGAGCGGCTCAGTGGGCGGCGGATTAGCATACGCCGACGCCCGACAGTCATAACACTTTGAAGATGCCCCGGGATCCCGAACACAGCGGGAGACGGAGAGCAGGGTCACACTCCAACGGGGCAGTGGATGGATGGACGATTGGGAGGAAGAGACCCAGGTGAATGAAATACTGGCGAGCCGAAGAATAGCACCAATATACACGCTCTTTGAGGCTCAATATAGATCAAAATGGAACGGATCCGGAGGCGAATCGGAAGAGCTACCACAGTGTTCTGCGCGAGTTTGCACTAAGTTTTATTTGAACATGTTTATCTTTTTCTCTTTTTTCTCTTTTCACCACGTCATCAATTTAACACGGACTCCCGCCGGGCATTAGCAAGGAACATGTAGACAGGAAAGATTCGAACAGGAGTTAACATTTCTCTAATGTTCAATTTTCAGAGCACTTTTCTGTTTCAAACTCTTTAAATCACCTCTGCTAAAAGTTTCATCAACCGATCCTTCATGCGTTGCGCGAATAACGTTTCACTTTTCATTGATCTCGAAGATTTCCCCCCACAAAAGTTGAATTCGCGCCGTCGGCGTCAAAGATTACGCGCAAATTTATTTATTTATTAAAATACGCACTCGAGGAACGTGGAGGTGGGGACAAATATTACAGTACTAAAACAGTTGGGGGTTAGGGAATAGGGGGAGAGAGGGAGGGGACAACCTGAGGCTGAGCCTGACCTGCGTTGGTTTGTTTAGCCTGTTTGGTCAGTGCTGAAAGAGTGCGGTGAACGAAGTAATTCTACCTATGGTAGGTTTTTGGCGTCTTCCAGTGGGAAGATGTTTTAGATTTGCGATTATTAGAGTGGTTGATAGTGAAGAGATCGGTGGTGGGGATGTCTATTTTGCCGATAAGCAGTTTTCTAAGAAATTTCCTGTCTAGCACAGTTCTACGCACTACGCACGCAGTTCTACGCACGGCACAGTTCAAATGCAGATTGGAAGCTGTGGACTAAGTGAAAGTTACAGTCATCAGTGAACTCAATGCGCGATAAAAATGAACAATTCGCGCCGTCGGCGTCAAAGATTACGCGCAAATGCGGATTGGAAGCTCTGGACGTCGTAGGGGCTTATATTGGGGACTGGTCATCTATTGTCCTTTTGGACCACTTCTGGTAGATCAAACTTTGTAGATGTGCTATGGTTTCTAGGCATTGCCAAGAACAAAATGATCATTTATCAAATTATTTATTCACTTTTCTCACATTTCATATCAACATTTACACATTTCATCCGGTACATCCTCCAGTCCGCAGTGCTCTCCATACTTTCCGTCGTTGCTCGATCCACCTGAAATCATAATTATAATTATTCCCAATCAAGACCTCTCTGACTCACTTTTCAGCTTGTCCAGTAGACGCAAGTCCACAAAACTCTGCATGTTTGCATGGAAATTCTCCCAATTTCCAGTCCGAACTTGCGGCTTGAACCAGTTAGCCGTGGGGACTCGGTTTGCCAAAAGCCACCCGATATGGCAATTGTGTCTTCTCTTCCGGAGTGTGGACACAATGCAGAAGTCTCTCCAGCGCTCGCACACTTCGTACTTCTGAACACTTTCTGACCCTGAAATGGATTTTATTGAATTTCTTTGGGAAAATAAACTAATTATCATACCTTGACTACGTGGAAGTATACAGATGTTGCAGATGTGCACATCTGTGAGGCTTCCTTTCACTGACATCATCCTGAAAAATAGAAATGATTGGAACTGTTGAATTAACAACCACTCACTTTCTACATTCACAGTTTTCAGTTCCAGCGAGGGACACGGTTTCTGGAATGCCGTTGAGCACCATGATCTCGTCGTTATGATGAAAACGGGCACTTTTGAACAATTTCCGAATGAAAGGCAGTTCCAATCCAGTGTAGAAGCTTCCATTGGTTGGAAAAGTGATCTGCAAAGTAAATCGATTCGAATGAGACTTCACAAAACTCTCGCTTACCTTTAAATCCATCTCCAGTGTTACAGGTAATCAATTGGAAATTCAGGTGGTAATCGGTGATAAGAGCCCATATCAGGGCTCTAGGAGAGGGGAGATAGTGGTGATTCGGTGGGAAATCATAGAAGAGCCCATGTCAGGGCTCTAAAATATAGGAGATAGTGGGGATTCAGGAGTAATCGGAGGATAAAGATAGATCCCATATCAGGGATCTCGGAAGGGGAGAGAAGGGGACAGTGCATCAGAATTCCCCAAGAGTCTCGAGATTCCGAAGAATCCCCGAAGGAACTCGAGAGGGGAAGACTGAATACTGACTGTGAGAATGACGTCCAACGGGCTCCTTATATACTGCTCCGTGAGGAGGTGTAGCACTTTGAGGGGGAGAAGGGGCGGGGGCTCAAGGAGTATACTGTGGAGGTGCTATGAAGGGTGCGAATGTGATGAAAAGGTGCCATATTGTGAATGTGGTGGTGGATTGGATGGGATGGAGGGAGAGATGGTATGATAGTGATAAAGAGCAATTAGAGGAACTGACAAGCAGTTGGTGACATTGTGAATGTGGAAAAAGTAGAATGCGAGATCTTCCATACATAGAGAAAGTGAGTAGATTCCTAAAGTCAACGGCTCAACGGCGGTGCGAAGCCCGTTTTAGGGGATTCACCAAGGAATCGTAATGGCCATCGTCGTCACCGGATTTGAATCTGCTGGAACATGTCATTTGAGGACACCTTCAATTATGTGTCTGTGTTCGTCTTCACGCCAATTTGAAGTAGTTGGAAACTGATCTGGTGAAAGCGTAGGACGATCTCGACATGGACTAGCTGCGTACAGCGAACTATGCTCACCCGCGCCTTCTCAAGGATGCCATCGAAAAGTGACAATGTAGTTTTGTTTAAGACCTATTCAATAAAGTATTGGTTGAATCCGGTGTCGTTTTCATTTTTTTCAACCGAGTTACATCGGTTTTTCGATGCACCTATACTTTTGCGCCACCCTGTACACTATTGGAGTGATTGGTCACTTTTTAAAGTTTGAAATCATCAAGAACTGAGGAAGGACAAGATGGGCCCCCTGAAACATTGAGAGGGTTTTGAAACCTTTCATTCCCACATTTGGTGCAAAGAGAACTTGGGCGGGGACACTGGGACATCAACTACAACTTTACATTGAGTGTAATTATCGCTTGATATCATGACCAAATCAATGCGGAATATGGGTTGTCGATGAAGTTGAATGTTCCGGATGAATATTAACAGATAACTGATAATGAACATTTTTTTTGTGATTATTTGATAAAGGATTTGGGAATCAACTCACTTTCGCATTCACAACGTCACCAACTGTTTATCAGTTCCTCTAATTGCTCTTTATCACTATCATACCATCTCTCCCTCCAACCCATCCAATCCATCCCCAGATTCACAGTATGGCACCTTTCCGTTCATCACATTCGCACCCTTCATAGCACCTCTACAGTATACTCCTTGAGCCCCCGCCCCTTCTCCCCCTCAAAGTGCTACACCTCCCCAGGGAGCAGTATATAAGGAGCCCGTTGGACGTCATTCTCACAGTCAGTATTCAGTCTTCCCCTCTCGAGTCCCTTCGGGGGTTCTTCGGAATCTCCAGACTCTCGAGAGGAATTCTGATGGTCTGTCCTGTTCTCCCCCTCTGAGACCCCTGATATGGGATCTATTCTTATCCTCCGATTACTCCTGAATCTCCACTATCTCCTATATTTTAGAGCCCTGATATGGGCTCTTCTCTGATTTCCCACCGAATCCCCACTATCTCCCCTCTTCAAGAGCCCTGATCTGGGCTCTTATCACCGATTACCACCTGAATTTCCAATTGATTACCGGTAACACCGGAGATGGATTTAAAGGTAAGTGAGAGTTTTGTAAAGTCTCATTTGAATCGATTCACATTGCAGATCACTTCTCCAACCAATGGAACCTTCTACACTGGATCGAAAGCCGATCGTTTCAATTCGTTCGAAAGTGCGCCTTTTCTCATAACGACGAGATCATGGTTCTCAACTGCATCCCAGAAACCGTTCCAATCATTTCTATTTTTCAGGATAATGTCTGTCAAAGGAAGCCTCACAGATGTGCACATAGACCTCTCTGCAACATCTGTATACTTCCACGTAGTCAAGGTATAATAATTAATTCATTTTCTGAAGAAATTCAATAAAATCCATTTCAGGGCCAGAAAGTGTTCAAAAGTACGAAGTGAGCGAGAGCTGGAGAGACATCTGCATTGTGTCCACACTCCGGAAGACACAATTGCCATATCGGGTGGCTTTTGGCAAACCGAGTCCCCGAGGAAAACTGGTTCAAGTCGCAAGTTCGGACTGGAAATTGGGAGAATTTCCATGCAAACATGCAGAGTTTTGTGGACTTGCGTCTACTGGACAAGCTGAAAAGTGAGTCAGAGAGGTCTTGATTGGGAATAATTGTAATTATGATTTCAGGTGGATAGAGCAACGACGGAAAGTATGAAGAGCACTGCGAATATGGATGACTGGTCGAGCAGGAGGTGTAGCGGATTGGAGGATGTACCGGATGAAATGTGTAAATGTTGATGTGAAATGTGAGAAAAGTGAATAAATAATTTGATAAATGACCATTTTGTTCTTATTCCTAGCAACCACAGCAATGACCATGTCTCCAAATTTTGATCTACCAGAAGTGGTCCAAAAGGACAATAGATGACCAGTCCCCAATATAAGCTCCTACGACGTCCAGAGCTTCCAATCTGCATTTGCGCGTAATCTTTGACGCCGACGGCGCGAATTCAACTTTTGTGGGGTCTGAGGGTGTCCGTGTCCTCGCTGTTTTCAGGGGTTCCACGGCACTGATAATTTTTATCGCGCAGTGAGTTCACTGATGACTGCAACTTTCACCTTTCGAAAAACGGCCGCACTCTCTGTTATTCTCTGTTACTCTCTGTCTCTGTTATGTTATTGACTCTGTTAGTTGAAGTTGAAGCATTTTTAGCTCAAGGTCTGTTAACGGGTTCAAAAAGGATAAACGTGAAATTTACTTAAAATAACGTTTAAGCGTATAATTGTGGTTTGGGAAAAAGCTTACGAAACGAATAAAACTGCGGAGCCCAGCCTCGAATTGGCTGGTGACTATTAATCGGTGAGGTGTGGCATCAAAGAGATTGCGAAAGTGAGAATAAAGATTTATTGGGTACTAGAGAAAGAGTTACAAGTAGTAGGGGGAAATAAGTGAGCTACCACTAATCGTATCCGAAGTCGTAGGTTTCAAGTTCAACATCCGGATAAGGATTCTTTCTGAAAACCACTCCCATCTTCTGGTACTCAAGACAGGAGTGGCCTTCGGGAAAAACGGCGATCGTCATCTTCAACTACGGAATGTAGTGGGCTTCCAGTGCACTTCGACAGTTCTTGTGGCCACATCCAGAATTGTCACGTACTCTATCTGAACAGAATTCCGATTGAAAACGCCATTGAAATAAGACAACTCACATCCCACTGCACACCGTTCTCATCTACTGCGCAGTGTATTCAATTATGAATTCCCCTTTGGCCACATCCTGCTCGAGAAACAGACCGTTGCCTTTGAGACTCCGACCCTGAGAGCCTTTGGTCTTCCTCCAGTCAGCCGCTGGTTTCTGCACGATCCTCCGGCTCCGCAGTTGCAACTCCGGCATGTTCGCGGGTCGCACTCCCTAAAATCACTCCTGTTGGAGTAGTTTCCTTGGGCTTTTCTCCAAGTACCCTGGGGTAGGATCTTCTATACTCCTGGGGAGAGCGTTCTTCTCATGGAGAAGAAGAATGAGAGGGTGATCCTCTGAAAGATCGGGAACTCGATGATGAGGATCTGGATGATCCTTTCGAGCTCGACGATCGGCTCTCGTCTCGGTCCCGCCTAAGTGGTGAATCCGGAGAGCGGCTTGCACGGGACGATCCTGATGGGCGGCTTCTTCCGGTGGTGTCTGCTGCTGACGGGCTTCTTCTGGAGCTGCGGGATGCAGAACGGCTTCACAGTTTTTTGTTCCGCATTGACTGCGCCCGCACTGACATCCTTGGAAGCGCATCTCAAAATCCGCTGAGCATTCGCAGCTAGAGTGGGGGCAGAATCCATCGTTGAAGAGGGTGATGGGCACCTTTCTGAAATAAAAACCAATTCTCATGATCATGGAATCAAGGACTCTTACCCTTCATTCACGAACTTCTCTTCGTTTTCTAGACAATCCTTTGAGCCGAACTTGAGCTTGTACAGCTTTTGCACGAATTGCTCTGGATGAACGTCGGTGGGCGCGGATATGTTCTGAAAATGATAAAACTCTTCGTCAAACAACTTTCCAGACGATCAACTCACCGTCACAATGACACAATCAACTCCATTGTTGCCAGTAATCGTTTGGTAATTCAGGGGGGAATCGGGGGAAGAGCACCAGGTCAGGGCTCTAATAGAAGGGAGAACAGGGGGGAATCATCTCCGTTCGAAAGGAGAGAGACAGTCAACCCATATCAGGGGACTCGGGGGAGGGGGAGAATGAGGGAACACGTGTCACCTAGGGGTCTTTTATACCCAGGTGAGCAGATGGTCAGAAGGTGAACGCCCCCTGGAGGACCGCCCCTGGTGGCCGGGGGGAGGGGAGGGGAAAGGGTGGCGGGCGGCGGATTAGCATTCGCCGACACCCGACAGTCAGAACACTTTGAAGATGTCGGGATGCCGATCACAGCGGGAGAGGGAGAACAGAGTCACACTCCAAGAAGTGCCACTGGGCGATTGGAAGGAAGAGAGCAGTCGCCGTGCAATGAAGAATAGAGGAATCAAACAAGAACCGTTTTCCGAACGTTAACAACCCAATGGCATAGTCCCAGGAACAAGGACTCTGAGTGACATGCAAATATGGATGTTCATTGTTCCAGACGTGCTTCCACTGAAGAGAACTGCGATGGAATGATACTCATAACCACTACCGGAATACACCATGGAACACTCCTTGCTAGTCGATGATGCCCACTGTGAGCAGCTGATCCTTGGAATCGTTAACTTTTACATTGCACGATTTTGAGGAGTAATTCGGTGCTGGAAGGCAATTGAATGATCAAATCAAACGTTTCATTTCTCAAATAAGCATTTTGGGTCTGCGGAAATCGACGGCGAACGAAAAGAACTTGCGGACGATCGCTTTCACCATCTCCGAATCCAATTGCTCGTGTCGCACTGTCTCCTCTTTCAGCTCTTCCACACTCTTCGCCGTTTTCAGCACTCGCTTTTGAAGCCAATGACTATCTGATAATGAAACTGAACCCTACCGAGTCAATGTGTGTGAATCTGTTGGGCACGTGACTGCCTCCACAACTGTCCAGGCGAAGAAGGACATTGTGCATTTCGAATTGCGTAGCAAAGACTAGACACACACACACAAACAAACCAAACTTCTTCCAAAAACTGAGCAGTTCTTCAACGTGACCGAGTTGACGTGTCTTGTTTTGAAGATTAAGGGAACAGGGATCAGTTTCTTTCATTTCAAATCTTCTCCCGACTGCCTTCATTTCTCTCTCTGTTGATCTCTGAAATGAATCATATTCCTCCACGGAGATTGATCAAAGGTATTCTTTCAATGTAATTTTAGATCTCCACACTGTTCCATTTCAGATAGCGTGTTATCAGTTGTGATAATTGATAACTTTGTTGAAAATGTGCTTTCGGGGGTTGGTCGCATGATATATCTCTCGCCCGCTGCCAATCTACAATGGTCAGTTGAAAAAGAGCACTTTCAAGTGGACAATAGGAGATTTCAGGTCGCTTGAAGTCAAGAAGAGTACTGTAGACGGAATCGAATACTTGAGCTTACACATTAGATTGAGAGGATTCCAGTATTGGAAGTATTCCACCTTAGTTGGCATCTCTCTGATAAATGACAACTCGATTGATACGGAAACGGTCACATTCAGAAGAGACTACTCGACCAACGATTCTTGGGGTTCCCGGTTCATTGAAATGAGTGAGGTGCTCGCCGAGAACAGTGGGTTTCTGATTGACGGAGCACTGACTGTACAGTGTGAGGTACGGGTGGATGTTATCACTGATAACTATGGAATCCGTCGATTCAACTTCCACGATCCATTCGAGGGATGTGTGAGTTTCAAGCATGGAGAGAGAGAGAAGACGTTCTTCGTGAAGAAAGAGGTCAGTTGGAATGCTTACGGTAACCCCTAATCTTCAAAATTTCCCAGATGGTCAATCGCTACTTCACCGTGCTCGCCGAGCAAATTGCGACCGGAAAGGAGGAGTTTTCATATGACGGTGGCCAAGATCACGACGGAAGCTACTTCGATGATTTTCTCCAAGTTCTCCATGGTGTGCCTCACAAAATAAGTTACTCCTACTACATCCTCGAGTACGCTACACAATTCTGCTCTATCGGCGTCAATCGCTGTCTCGAGACTGTTCTTTTATACACCTCAATTCATGGTGGAATCCCCTCACAAAATTTATTCCTCTTTGTGTCTCCCAGGATCGTGCGCAACGAATTGGTTAGGTGACATTGATATAGTGTTCAGTGACGTCAAAAGGGATTCAGAAGCGACTTTTGAAATCAGTGAAAACACTGGAAGAGCTGAAAGAGGTGACGCAGAAGTACCAGATATATTGGTCGAATTCGGAGATGTTGAAGACGATTGCTGGCAAATTCTTCTCGTTCGCAGTCGGTTTTCGAAGATTGAAGGGCGTCTAGAATATCTTCGAATTTGGTTTCTTTTTTTGTGAAATGTGACGTGTTCATTCTCGAATAATAAATTACCCCCTGATTGAGGGAATTTCGATGATTTTCGTGGATGAAGTCAGCACACGAAACGCTGCCGGAGAATGATAATATCTCGAGACTGATAAGGGATATCAAAAAGTTATCAACAGCAAACTTGTAGACCATAACTAGGACTACAACTATGCAGTTGGCAACTTGTTGATATCTCTTATCAATCTCCAGATATAATGATTCTCCCGAAGCGTTCGGGGCTTTCAACGCTGACAACTGGACAAACATTGATTTTTGTGCAACACATTCATTGTCCATTATTCCAACCACTTCAATTCCAATACATTTTCCCATCGCGAACTGTCATTTCCTTGCTCTCGAACTTCTTCGGAATGTTTTCAGTTCCTCCTTCCAACTTCCACATCAAGCCTTCCCGCGCCCATTCTGGATCTACGAAAATCGGCCCGATAACCATCAGTTTCTGCTCGATGGACGAAGAGTTCCTCTTTGAATTTGCGAATGTATTCGATGTTTTTTCGAAAAACCGTGGTCCAGTGCAACGGAAGTAGTTGTTGCACTCGGTGTCCACTTTCCAGTACAATTGACGCATCTGCAACGATTTCGATGATTTTCGCGGATGAAAACAGCACCCAAAACGCTGCCGGAGAACCATTATATCTCAAAATTGATAAGAGATATCAAAGAGTTGTCAACAGAACACTTGTAGTCCCAATAATGGTCTACAAGTTTTCAGTTGGCAACTTTTTGATATCTCTTATCAATCTCGAGATATAATGATTCCTACGGCAGCATTTGGGGTGCAGCTCATGAAATCCATGAAAATACAAATGTATGTACCTGTTCGGTTTCGTTTGCCGAGAAGAAATTGTGGTCTTGAACAAAAAGCAAACATTGCAGAATGAAGAGCTTCACATATCTCCGATGTTCTAGGAACTTGTACGCTTCGTGTCTGGCGAATCCCTTATCAGAAAGGTCTCGAAACTTGAACTTGTTTCTCCCATTCGACTTTTGCGGCTCACGGACCATTTCCGATTCGGGTTTAGTGACTTTAACCCAGTTCTCTTCAATCCACGGAGAAAGGATGCTCCATTGGTGTAGAAGGTCTCTTTGTTGGTTCAGTCGGATGGCCACCTGGAAATTAGCTCGATAACTCAAAAACCGTGGGAACTATTGAAAAGTTGTCAACTAAACACAACAAGAGCACACAATTTGCAGCATTTCTTTAGTTGACAACATTTTGATAAACCCGATGATTATCAAGATATCAAGGTGATAAGTGATTGAAACGGTATTTTACTTTGAACAATGCGAGTTTTCCTCTATATCTCGAAATATGAAAGTAATCGTGAAACGTTGTCAACTGAGAAATTGATCAGTGTGAAATTTCCAATGTTTTCTCAGTAGATCACTTTTCCATAAGTCTCACAGGTTTCGAGATATAAGGGGAACAAAACCTTCTTCACAATCCAAAGCTTCACATAGGGGAATATTGCACGAAGTGTCTCCGGCTGAATTTTCTCTTCTTCCGCTATGATGCCGTCCAGGGAGAACAGTAGGAGGCCAAATATCAAGAGGGAGTTCGGGTTCATGAGTGAGCGGAAAAATATATAAATGCGTAATCCAGTGTGAACCTTCGAAGAGATCAAAAGATCAGATGGGTGTCAAAATAGAGATAATCCACTGTTGATCCGCAACGTTCAGTACGTTTCATAGAAACAAAACATTAAAAAGATGATACAAATTACTTCTTCTGGTCATCTCCATCTTTCCAATTTGGCTTTTTCCATCGTGCAGAATCCCTTCTGGATCCCCTCCATTTTGATCTACATATTGAGCCTCAAAGAACATGTATATTGCTGCTAGACTTCAGCTATTCTTCGGCTCATAGATCGGCTCGCCAGTATACCATTTAACTGGGTCTCTTCCTCCCAATCGCCCATGGCCCCCTGGAGTGTCCCGCTGTGATCGGCATCCCGACACCTTCAAAGTGTTCCGACTGTCGGGTGTCGGCGAATGCTAATCCGCCGCCGTTTGCCCAGCCGCTCCAGGTGTGCACCCCTTCCTCCCTCCCCCCGGCCACCTCTCCTTATTGTATAATGAGAGAAAGAGAGTCTCGATCTCTATGGAGGGAAAGAGAACACAATCGAGTCAGATTCAGGTGTGATTGTTATCGTAATTGTAAAGAGAAGCTATATGTAGAAGATGTCTATTTTCCGATCCTCAATCTTTTGGAGACCATATTTCTTTCAAATCGAGTTGATTTTTACAGAGAATAATGAAAAAGAACGGGGAAAACAAGGAGAAATACGCACAAACATAATCAATGACCTCTCTTTATTTATAGTCGACGTGGCACATAATGATAAAAGATATCAAAAAGTTGTCAACAGCAAACTTGTAGATTATAACTAGGACTACAAGTTTGCAGTTGACAACTTTTTGATATCTCTTATCAGCCTCGAGATATAAGGATTCTCGTCGCGGGTGCCGCTCTATCCGAGAAACAGAGATATCATTTCAACTTTAAAAAATACAGAAAAATTGGCTCTTTGGAGCTCTTGCTCAAAATAAGACCATGATAGGGAAAAACTGGTTCAACTTGAGAGAGTTCTCAGTTTCATAAAAGAATCGGACTGGAATTGATGGAACTGCTAATTCTAATTTTATGACCCTGTGTCATTTTGTCTCTTTTCCCTCTTCCTCTCTCCATTTTGCTTCGAGGAGTCAACGGATTGAATGTGAAGGGACCATAGTCCGGTTATCAACAGTTTTCTCATCACCCGATAAGCAAAGCCATTTCCCTGTACCTGTGATCTCTTTCTTAGCATTTTCTAAAAAACACACTTCCTGACAAGGGAACCATTTAAGTCAAGGTTACAACTTTGGAAAACGGACTTTATAGGTTGAAAGAGGACCTTTAGTAGGTCATAAATCCGTTTTCAAAACCTGCTAAATATTATTTTGAAGTACTGGAAATTCGGTCTGAAACGCCATTTTCATGCCTTACGGGTCACTGTGCACCCTCTGGTTCGTGTCCGCTGTTTGAAATTTTGATTTTTCCTTATCTTTCTGCCATTTTTTATGGTTTTTACAAGTGAAAGTCTGAAAAAAAAGTTTTCGGGAGAAATTTTGAAAATCAGACACGAACCAGAGGGTGCACAGTGACCCGTAAGCCCTGAAAATGGCGTTGCAGACCGAATTTCCAGCAGTTCAAAATAATATTTAGCAGGTTTTGAAAACGGATTTATGATCTACTAAAGGTCCCCTTTCAACCTATAAAGTCCGTTTTCCAAAGTTGTAACCTTGACTTAAAAGCTTCCCTTGTGAACGTGACCATGTTGACGTGTTTTGTTTTCTGGATGGAGAGCGAAATAATCGATATCGAATCACTTTTTTAAAATCAAAAACCAAATTCTTTATTCCAATCGATTCTCGGAAATGAGCCAGCCAGAGAGAAAGATAAAAGGTACACTTTCACTGAGACATCCCAACTGGTCCATTCCAGACAGCGTTCTATCGACTGTCACAGTCGATGACTTCTCTGAAGAGACATTAGATGACTTTGACGATGGTTTGGATTTGCGACTTTCGAATGCGGCCGGCCTCGAATGGTTAGTTGAGAGAGGATGTCTTCAAGTAGTAGTGTACATCTTCAGGTGGTTCAATCTAGACAAAATGACGGAAGATGGAGTGGACTACTTGGGCACGTACGTCAAATACTCTCAGTCTACCAATGAACAGTTGAAGAACGTTCATGTCATTTATCAGTATTCAGTGCGAAATCAGAACCCGGACGATACGTGCTATTGTCTTATAACTGGTCCACGTGACATGCGTCCGGATCGCTTCCACGGTACGAAAATGTTCTTCCGAATGGACGATCTTCTAGAGGAGGACAGTGGATTCTTGGTCAACGGAACACTCACTGTGCACGTGGAAGTTCGAGTTCTCTTCGTTACTACTAGCGGAGGAATCAGACGATTCAACTTCTCCGATCCATTCGACGGATGTGTACGGTTCAAGCAGCTGGACAGTGAGGAGACGTTCTACGTGAAGAAGGAGGTCGGTGACAATCACAGATACTCCCAGTGCACACACACAATTCCAGATTGTCATGCGCGCATCTTGTTTGCTCGCCGAGCAAATCGCCGCTGGAGAGGAGGAGTTTCTATTTTTCGATGCGGAAGATGGCGCCGGAGACAACTTCCATTTGTTCCTTCAGCTGCTCCACGGGGTAAATGAGCCAGTCTTCGATCCGATGGCCATCTTCCAATACGCAACCCAATTCGAAATGCACAATGTCCTTCTTCGCCTGGACAGTTGTGGAGGCAATCACGTGAACAGCAGATTCACCCATATTGACTTGGTAGGGTTCAGTTTCATTATCAGATAGTCATTGGCTTCAGAAGCGAGTGCTGAAAACGGTGAAGAGTGTGGAAGAGCTGAAAGAGGAGACAGTGCGACACGAGCAATTGGATTCGGAGATGGTGAAGGCGATCGTCCGCAAGTTCTTCTCGTTCGCCGTCGATTTCCGCAGACCCTAAATGCCTATTTGAACAATGAAACGTTTTATTTGATCATTCAATTGCTTTCCAGCACCGAATTACTCCTCAAAATAGTACAATGTACAAGTTAACGATTCCAAGGATCAGCTGCTCACAGTGGGCATCATCGACTAGCAAAGAGTGATCCATGGTGTATTCAGGAAGTGGTTATCAGTATCATTCCATCGGAGTTCTCTTCAGTGGAAGCACGTCTGGAACAATGAACATCCATATTTGCATGTCACCCAGACACTTCCCTGTCCTTGTTCCTGGGACTATGCCATTGGGTTGTTGAGGTGATATGCCGGATAGGAAAACGTTCGAAAAACGGTTCTTGTGTCCTTCATCGCACGACTCGCTCTATTCCTCCCAATCGCCCAGTGGATTGTGACCCAGCTCTCCCTCTACCGCTGTGATCGGCATTCCGACGTCTTCAAAGTATTCTCACTGTCGGGTGTCGGCGAATGCTAATCCGCCGCCCGCCACCCTTTCCCCTCCCCTCCCCCCGGCCACGAGGGGCGTTCCTCCAGGGGGCGTTCGCCTTCTGACCATCTGCTCACCTGGGTATAAAAGACCCCTAGGTGACACGTGTTCCCTCATTCTCCCCCTCCCCCGAGTCCCCTGATGTGGGTTGACTGTCTCTCTCCTTTCGAACGGAGATGATTCCCCCCTGTTCTCCCATCTATTAGAGCCCTGACCTGGTGCTCTTCCCCCGATTCCCCCCTGAATTACCAAACGATTACTGGCAACAATGGAGTTGATTGTGTCATTGTGACGGTGAGTTGATCGTCTGGAAAGTTGTTGGACGAAGAGTTTTATCATTTTCAGAACATATCGGCGCCCACTTCAGCCAGAGCAATTCGTGCAAAAGCTGTACAAGCTCAACTTCGGCTCAAAGGATTTCCTAGAAGTGTTCAAAGAGAAGTTCGTGAATGAAGGGTAAGTGTCCTCATTCCATGATCATGAGTATTGGTTTTTATTTCAGAAATGTGCCCATCACCGTCAGCAACGATGGATTCTGCCACTGCGAATGCTCAGCGGACTGTGAGATGCGCTTCCAGGGATGTCAGTGCGGGCGCGGTCAATGCGGAACAAAAACCTGTGATTGTGTCCACGTTGGATGGGAGTGCGATCCGCACACATGCCGGAGTTGCAACTGCGGAGCTGGAGGAAGACCAAAGGCTCTCCGGGTCGGAGTCTCAAAGGCAACGGTCTGTTTCTTGAACAGGATGTGGCCAAAGAGGAATTCATAATTGAATACACCGGCGGTCATCCTTTGCCACAGAGAGAAGAGGACGATTTTATGACCGAAAAGGCTGCAGTCACTTATTCGGTCAGTTATTTTTCTCGCATTCAAGCACATTGAGCAGTCAGAACAAAGACCTAGTTTTAGACGGACTGATGTGGCTCGCTATGCGAACCACAAATCACAGCGATTCGCAAACGTGATCGCCGAACAGTTTGTGGTGGATGGCGTCTACATAGTTTGCAAAGAGGGATCTGAGGAAAGGCGTGGAGCTGTTTCTTGACTACGGGTACACTGAAGACCAATTAGATCGGAGTCTCAAAGGCAACGGTCTGTTTCCTGAGCAGTATGTGGCCAAAGGGGAATTCATCATTGAATACACTGCGCAGTAGATGAGAAGGGTGTGCAATGGGATGTGAGTTGTCTTTTTTTTAATGGCGTTTTCAATCGGAATTCTGTTCAGATAGAGTACGTGACAATTCTGGATGTGGCCACAAGAACTGTCGAAGTGCATTGGAAGCCCACTACATTCCGTAGTTGAAGATGACGATCGCCGTTTTTCCCGAAGGCCACCCCTGTCTTGAGTACCAGAAGATGGGAGTGGTTTTCAGACAGAATCCTTATCCGGATGTTGAACTGGAAAGCTACGACTTCGGATACGATTAGTGGTAGCTCACTTATTTCCCCCATCTTCCCCTCCGTCCAATGCTTCCCTTTCCCCCTACTACTTGTAACTCTTTCTATAGTACCCAATAAATATTTCTTCTCACTTTCGGAACCTCTTTTATGCCACCCTAGTCATTTTGCTCCTTCACTTTCAAAAATCCCATTTAGAAGATTTCTTTAGAGCAAGCAAGTTTGATTTGTCAAGTTTCCGGTTGAACTGTTTCAGGAACAGCAAAACACTTCAAATTACATCACTTCTTCCTCTTTTTACCACGTTACCACATTAACACGGACTCCCGCCGGGCATTGGCAAGGAAAATGTATACAGGAAAGATTCGAACAGGAAAGGCCAATGTTAACACTTCTCTAATGTTATTATGAGTTCGCCGCGAGCGTGGACTCCGCAGTCACGGTGTCGGCAAAGGTCCCGCAACGACATTGACATTGATCTGGTGTTCCAGTTCCAGGGAGTTCCAAAGGGTACACGCGGATAAACGAAACTTCTTCCACGCACTGAACAATTCCTGAACGTGACCGAGTTGACGTGTCTTGTTTTGAAGATTAAGGGAACAGGGATCAGTTTATTTATTTGAAACCTTCTCCCGACTGCCTTACTTTTTATTTCTGCTGATCTCTACGAAAATGAATCATATTCCTCCACGGAGATTGATCAAAGGTATGCTGTCAATTCTCTATTACGTGTCTGCATTGTTTCTTTTCAGATAGCGTGTTATCAGTTGTGACAATTGATAACTTCGCTGAAAATGTGGTTACAGCGGTTAGTCGCATGATATCTCTCTCGTCCGCTGCCAATCAACAATGGTCAGTTGGAAAAGAGAACTTTCAAGTGGACAATAGGAGATTTCAGGTCGCTTGAAGTCAAGAAGAGTACTATAGACGGAATCGAATACTTGAGCTTATACATTCACATTGGACACCCCTATTCTCAGACGTATTCCACCGGAATTGGCATCGCTCTGAGAAACGAGAACTCGAACGCAATGAAAGCACTTTCATTCACAGAAGACTATGGTTCATTTTTAAATTGGGGATATGGCAAGTTCATTGAAATGAGCCAAGTGCTCGCAGAGAACAGTGGGTTCCTGATAAACGGAGCACTGACTGTACAGTGTGAAGTACGGGTGCATGCTATCACTGATAACAGAGGAATCCGTCGATTCAATTTCCACGATCCATTCGAGGGATGTGTGGAGTTGAAAGTGAGACAGAGGAAGTTCTACGTGAGGAAGGAGGCAAGTCGTTCCCAATGACTCCGTTCCCAGCAGAATGGTTGCAGATGGTCATGTTTCACTCTCCCGTGCTCGCCGAGCATATCACATCTGGAGAAGAAGAGTTATGGATTCGCAGTGGATACAGTAGATTCGAGATGATACTGCAGATGATCCACGGTGTGCATCTGGGGGAGGAACAATGCATCTCTGCGTTGGCAAACGCCTACAAATTGGACACTCGACACATCATTCGCCGTCACGAGAAGCTCTTTTGGAATGGAAAACCCAAAAGTTACCATGGAAGTTACCTCAACGAACACAAACACCATCATTTGGTGAGTTGATAGGTGTTTGAGGAGTTGATAGATCATTGGCTTCAGAAGCGAGTGCTGAAAAGGGTGAAGAGTGTGGAAGAGCTGAAAGAGGAGACAGTGCGACACGAGCAATTGGATCCGGAG